>BMAU01002673.1:0-313292 GCA_019973935.1 Trichonephila clavipes | reverse complement strand
TTGTATTTAAACTTCTGCTATTTCGAAAGATGGTTATATATTTTTTATGCTTTCGATAAGAATATTGCTTTCACCGTGTGAACAGGTCTAGCTGGGTTATATATCTAGAGCACTTAGCCCTTTTGGGGCTTTGATCTCTTGTCTGGAAAAATATTGTGACATGATACCTTAAAACATTGCCCTTTTTATTTTAGAGATTTAAGTAAAATTAAGAAGTTAAAAAAATTTAAAGATGAGAATAATTTAAAGACAGAAAAAATTAAATTTAAGAATCAGAATAAAATTATTAAGTTACAAATGCTGAATTTTTGAAGATTACATTTTAGATAATTTCCTTTGGCCAATAGGGACCTCAGGATGGCTGATTGCCTGTCCAATGGGGAGGCAGCTTTTTCGTGTTTGTGTTGAGTGTGAGATGAGAATGATTACTCCCTCCGTGTTGCGAGAAGGAGCTTTCTGATTCGTTGTTGCGTTAATGTGGTGACTTCGGTCCCGGTGGCGACTTATGAATCCGTCAATCAAGCTTTTTATCTTCATTCTGGTTTCTTGCCGCGGTAGTGTTCAGACGCGTTCCCTCCTTTCGAGCTTTCGCCCCAAGTCAACCTGGATCTTTTTGCATCCGCTATTTTGTTCATTCTGAGTCACTTTTTGGCCTTGTTCCTTCCAATATAACCGATCGAGGTTATTGCTAGGGATTAATTTTTGAATTTTTCCGCGAATTTTTTTAGTTTGATTCTGCACGTGGTCGTGTCAGGCCTCGTTGCGTGTTCTTTTTTCAGCTTGGATTACAATGGATATGTCCGCTTCCAGGACAGATGTGGCTTCATCAGTTGAGGTAAGTGATTTATTCACTCTTGAACCCATGTCTTTCGATGTTATGGCAGCTACGGATCTTATTGATAATTGTACCACGTGCGCCGAGTCCGAGGATTTGTGCGGAGTTCTCGACGAGATTCTCTTCACCCTCGAAGACTGCGACGCAGAAGCACAAATCACGCCTGAGAGACTTAGGCTAGTGAATTTAGTTCAATGGGCAGCATTGAAATGCTCAAGAAGATCTATTCGACTCCAAAATGCGGAGTTCAAAAAATACATTAGGGAAGTTGAGCTTTCTCGACGTACCCCCACTGCAGCCTCACCCGCTTCGCAGCAGAAGCGGCCGCTAGCGAAACGCCAGCCCGCATCGCCGCAGAAAGACGTTCCGTCGAAGAAGCAGGCGAAATCGGAGCGAAAGCTTCCTCGCACATCCGCCTCCCCTCGCCATATCGAAGACTCGTCTTCTATGGAGGAAGGGGAATCGTCAGCCGAAGAGAGCTCGGTAGAGATCGCTTCAGCAAAATCTGCTAAGCCGGTGATCGCGCAAAGCAGCCCGGCGGCGAAAGCCGCCGAGAGCGCTAGCGCTCCCGGACCAAGTCAGAAAGATGACGGCTTCACTTCGGTAGGCCGTAATGGAAAACGCATTGCTCCCATTGTGATTGATGCACAGAGCAATGCAACCGAGCTCCTTACACAGATAGGAAATTTGTGTAGTAATTCATCGCTACAGGGGCGCTTTGAGAACGGGAAGCTCCGAGTCTTCCCAACTTCTGCCGAAGAGCACCGTATCATCCAAAAGTTTGTCTCGGACAAAAAAAATGCGGTCGCATACATTCGAGATGGCCCACAATAAACAACTTAAAGTTGTTCTGAGAGGGTTACCCACCGACTATAATCAGGATGAACTCATGTCAGAGTTACATACACTTGGCTTTAAGCCCAACCATATTTCCTTGTTGAAAAACAGGAAAACAAATACCAACATGCCTCTATTTTTGGTAACCCTCGTTAGAAACCCTGAAAATAAGGGTATTTTCAACATAAAAAATATTGGATTTTTTTAGAGTTTCGGTTGAGCCGCTCAATAAATCCACCTTGCCCCCACAGTGCTATAGATGTCAGGAATTCTTTCATCACTCTCGGTTTTGCACTAGAGCACCGAAGTGTTTGAAATGTTCAGGGAGGCCATCTCACCTCTGAATGCACCAAGTCAGCCAAGGCCCCGGCTAAGTGTGCCAATTGCAGCGGACCGCACCCTGCAAACTTCTCGGGTTGCCCCAAAAACCCCATCAACACCAAAACAACAAAATCAAAAGCGGCGAAAAACGTCTGGAAAGAGCGTGCGGATGCGCGCAAGCAAAATACAAATCAATCGAAACCTTCCTTTGCGGAGGTTGTTAAAGTACTAAAAACAATTCACTGGATGCCAAAGAAGTGATGACAAAAATGGCCCAGATGATGTCTCAGTGGGGAGAAATGCTGTCCTTACTACAATCTAAACTCTAAATTAAAATTCATCTGTTTTAGTTTAATTCATTCTCTCAGGTTTTTTAGCTGGAATGCTAATATTTTTATTTTATTCAGTAAATATTTTATTATTATTTGTACTTCTATTGACCCCGACTTAATCGGGTACACAGAAACGCTTTTCGTCCCTTCTGGGCGCTATTAGCATTCCGATCTACACTTGTCACGCGAGTGACCGCACAAACACAAAATACGACAAAAACACGTTTTCACACTCTGTTTACAACATTTCCTTCGCTGCCCTGCACCGCATCTTTGATACTGGGTTCTTGTGTGCTTTGTCACTGCCTTGATTTACTGCTTTCAGCCGTCCCGACTGCCTTCCTGCGTTCTTCCCCTCCCCCGCCGGCGCTCTGCTTCGATAGAGCGTTCGTGTTTCAAGCACGTCCTCCTCCCCGTTCTGCCGGGGAGATCTCTTTGATTAGATACATTCTCTTTCATACGGTTTCTTCTATTTCGCCCCCTTCATTCTGGGTATAGGCGCTGCGCGCCGTCGCCCGTTTCCCCATCTAATTTAAGTTATGAATCCGTCATGGATTGGGAACCGCTTGGCGAGGTTGGCACACCCTTGTAGCTTGGCGACAAATACATTTCCGCGCATGCGCTCTGTCCCCGTATCGCAATACCGGTAGTTTGAAAACGATACAAAATGGAAATCGTGCAAGAAATAGTACAAAAATTTTGTATCTCAATTGCAGGAATTTTATCCTTACTGTATTGAAGATACTGATAAATCCACAGCCGAAAAGATTTGTACTTGCTAAGAATAAATCTGGAAAACGAAGAAGAAGCTGAAAATTTCAAAAACCGTTATTCTGTTGTTTCAAACACCAATTGGATTGTTTACGGCTGTACTCCAAATCCACAAAGGTAATTATAATTTTCTTACCCTCATTTCTCTTCAAAACTTGCTTTTATTCCATACGAATATGCTGACTAAGACATTAGGTAAATTAGGACTAAATTAAATTAGGCTTACAACATTAGTTTAAGAAAAAAACTTAAAAATGTTTTAATATATAGGATGACTAACAGTATAAGATGAAGTAAATTTTTTTTTTTGACAACTATAAAATAAGAGAGAATGGATGAGTTATATGTCTGTTAAGTTCCCTTGTGCCTAGGGAAGGAAAAAGCATGTTTCCAGAACTATCATGCTCCTTGAAGTGTGGTGGTACGAAATATGTACCACCTATTTTTTAAAAACATTGGACATCCTTTTATTTGAAAAACTGTTAAATATTATTAACATGTACCAGCTTTTGTTCCATAATTATAGTTTTGTGAGGTTAATCTTAAATATTGGTAGTTATTTCCTCTAGTGCATTATTTTTGTCAAAAATTAAGCACATGAAAGAGTTAAATAGTAAGAGTTAACAGTATAATGTTGAGAAAAACTTTTGATAAATTTACATTACAGCAAAATGGTAAAGAATTCTTAACAAAAAGAATAGTAATTTTGTACAGTTTTTTGAGTTTATATAATAAAAGTGTTTTGATTTTTCTATAATTTTTAATGTATTAAAAATACCTGATTTAGTTTTGAAAGTACATCTTTGATACCTAAAAAAGACATTCATTAGTTTCTGAAGTAAGTCAAATTATTTTTAGCTTTTATCAGGAGAAAAGAGTCAAAATATTGAATTTAACTTTAGTTTTTGCTTGTTTGAAACTGTTTATATTTGCTAAATGTTATAAATTTTAATGACATATATTTATCTATGTTTAGGAAAAGTGTATTAAATTTACTAAAAGATGTATATTTTTAATTATGTGGCAGCTTAGAACAAATTTCTGTATTTCAGATTTGTATTTTCTAAAACTTGGATTTGCCATAATTCAAACCGACACAAACAAAATGCGAGAAGAAATGCTGACTGTAAAATGCTAAACTGAGCATTGTTATCAAAAATAACCAAGGCCACAAAAAAGAAAGATAAATATTTGAAATATGATATACCATTGGTAGGTGAAGTTAAAATATCATTACTTCATAGTCATAATACAACATCAGCAGAAACCTTAAGGATGCTAAGAGTTAATGATGAGGTAACTTATTTTTAATTTTAAAAATAGCTTTGTCTTAAAAAATAGCAATAGTACTATATTAATATTAATGTATCAACTTTTCCAGGTTTGTCAACAGTTTTACCAATACTTTTCAGATGGGATGTCACCAATTGAAGCCATTTGCTTTCATGAAAACAAATTTTTATTAGAAGAAAATTTCATGGGTTTAGCTAATGCTTCAATAAATCCTACTCATAATCAAATATATTACTTACACAAATGTTGGAGGATGCTAACTTAGGCAGTTCAATTAATCCATTTGACAAACTAAAAGAAAAGGTTCCATTTTATGAATCAATTGGTAAATTTTAGTTTGATTTATTCTCACATGCAAATTCTTTTATTGTTTTTGTTGGCTCACAGAATGCTCTTTTTATTTCATACAAGCAAAGTATTTGCTTAACATATTTGAAATGATTCTAAGTAAAACCTTACGAAAAATTTTACAAGATTCTAAAATTAATTTTTTTTGGAGGGGGGATGGTGTTTAAATCATAATATGGGTAGTAATTTTTTTTATTTGACTTTAATTACTTTTTTACTATTTTGCTATCTGTTTATTTTTTATATCAGTAACATTTATTTTTCAAGTTAAATTTTTTTAATTGTTTTTCATAACAATTTTTCTAAGAATATCTAAAGTTAAGAATAAAGTAAGGTTAAGAATATCTAAAGTTAAAGATGAAGTTACTAAATCACATGAACTGCATGTTAACAATAGGTTACAAACTTTTTTAAGGTGTAACTTTAGCTTATTAACAACTAGTAATCTGTTTAAAGAACTTGTTGAAGGTCAACTGAGGTAGCTAAAATATTATATTTCTAGAAAAAATAATGCATTCATAAATACTGTAGTAAACAAATAACTTATGTGACATATTTTTAAACTTCCTTTTAGATTTGCTGCTATTTATTTATTTTCCAAGTAATATTGGAAAAGTGATACTTATATATTTTGTTTAGTATTTCATTTTCGTACCTTTTATTTCATGTATTAATATAAAGTAATTTATCTGTATTCAGGCACAACTGTTAAAGTTCATGAGGATCATCTTTGGGCAGTTTTGCTTGTAACACCACTGATGAAAAGAAATCATCATTTATTTTCATCTAAAGAAATAATTTTCATCGATTCAACTTCGTCAGAGGCATCATCTTCAACAATAACCATCTTATTATCAGCGACAAAAGTTGGAGCTTTGCCGCTTGCAGTTATGATTCATGCATCCCAATCTATTCAGAATTACATCAATGCGTTTCAGTTGTTGAAAATGAACTTTCCCCAATGTTTTGGGGGACAAGATGTAAGGAGGTTTTAGATTTAGTAGTATTATATAATATATTTATTTAAAGTGAACAATATGTATTTATCATGTATATGCTAAGCTAAAATTATATTTATTTACATTTTATTAATTTGTGCACATACGCACATTGTTAAAATTATATTTTCACAAATGATCTGCTTATGTATACTTACTATATTACATAGTGAAATAAATAGTTCTGCTTATAGCTTTTGTTTTTCTATTGAATGAGATAAATTATTTTTTTTTATCTGGTTCAAAAATTCTTAATGATGGTGGCCTTTTTTATTTTATCTTTTAGTTTCTGCAACTTTGTAACAAATTGTGAAATTATTTATAAATATTGTATACTTTCTAATTTTCTAAATATTTTCAATATTTAAGGGCCATGTGTTTCATACAAATTATCTTTCTTATACTTGTGTTTCTATATATGTATAAACTGCATCTTTTATTTAAAATATAGTATCCAGAGGTCTTTATGAGTGATGACTCTTCAGCAGAAAAAGGAGCATTGGCAGCAGTTTGGCCTGAAGCAAAGCAATTGTTATGCCATTTTCACGTTGCCCAAGCAGAATGGCGCTGGCTTTTTCGCACAAGATGTTGGTGCAAGAGGAAAAATCTACGTTAATGAAACTTTTTCAAGCTGTACAGTTTTTTTATTATATAATTTTTAATTCTATTTTATTATTTTTTAAATTAGTTAATTTCAAAGATCTTTTTAGTACCCTCTGGCGAATGATGTCATGTCAAACGCTTCTGCTAAAAGTTTTAAGTACCCGCTATGGAGTTTTTGGTAACATTTTTCTATCACACATTTACAAATTGATTTATCACAATTAATCTTAATTTTGTTATTGTTGCAAAGTAATAAAAATAATTCATTTTAGTTACTTCAAGACCAATTCTAATTTCTTGAGTTTTAATATTTGTTACTGGAAATGTTTAAAATTATACAATAAAAACATTATCTATGAAGTTTAACATTAAACAAAATATTTTACAAACCTGAACTATTTAGAAAGCATTTAACATTGGAATTTTCTCAACACACAAGTTAATCTAGAGTTTGATGCTTACTTCAAATTATTACTTTAATTTCTACATTCTGCAAACATTTTTTGAATTACTGTTATTTTACAGGTGATGTATGCTGACTCGGAAAGAAACCTACTGGAGGCTCAAAGCAATTTGCTTACAAAGTGTGAAAAATATCCAGATTATACAAAACGATTTACAAATTTTTTGGCGCGAAAAAGAATGGATTTTATTTTTCAGGAACGAGCTCATCACAAGAAATCATAACACAAACAATTTTTCGGAAGCGAGTATACGGATTTTGAAAGACGTCATTTTTATGCCGCGCACGAGCTTTTAATGTCATCGCCTTATGTGAGTTTTCATAGGAATTTGGGAAGAATATTTCACGAAAAATTATTCGAATTTGCCTCTTCTAGAAGATTATCAGTAACTCTACTTTATGACAAAATAAGAAAGAAGTCCGCTAGTTTTATAGAACATGATGTGCAAGAATTATCAAAAACTTATTTCAAATTAAAAGTGGAGAAAACAAATACATCATTAAAAACAGATGTAGGTGTATGCTCGCGTGCCATCAGGATCAACTGGTGCATTTTTGTAAACATCAATGTGCACTTATGGAGTTGAAAAAAAATACGTCTTCCAAATGCACCACCAGTTACTCCTGAAGATAAGCACGAGTTAGCTCTTTTAGCTTTAGGTTCAAAATGCCCACCGAAAGATTTCTTCTGTTATTTTAAAAATAATGAACTTTCCTCTGATAGAATAGAATCTAGAGCTTTTGAAATGCCAGTTGAGCAGGAGACAGACAATAATGCAAGCAGTACTAATGAGGGACAAATGATTAAAGCACAACAAATAACTAATTATAAAAGAGAAGCAATATTAAATGAATTAAAAAGAATTGAAGATGTTGTTAAAATAGCAGATTTAACTGAAGAATCTGGGGATAGGTTATTAAAAACTCTTGGAAAAATACAAGCATCACAAGATTTAAAAAGTATTTATGTATTTAAAAAACGGATTTTCAGAGGAAAAATTAAAGTTCAGCCAACCTCTATTGCTAGACGTAAAAGTCTTATACGTTCTAGCCGTAGAATACCTTCTGGCCGTCCTCTGAAAGCAGAAAAAAAATCTATCAAAAGAAAAAGAAATCTGAGCTCTAATATTAATTTAAATAGAGCAAATGCTAAATCTCATGGGAAAGGACACTGATAATGTTTCAAATTAATGTGTCCATTTTTTTTCAGTTATAAATATAAAAAATTATCAAAAATACGGAATTAAAAATTTATTTCAAATAACTGTTTAACAAAGAATTTTAGTCGATAAATAAAAACCATTAAACTATTGCTGATCTAATTTTTTGTTAAAAAATTGCTAAAAATGTTTTGTACCCATTTATGAAACATACTTTAAACTCAAAGTACAAAAAAAAACCAATTAAACATTCCTCTCAAGTATCTAAACACAGGGATTGGGTTTTAATGTAATTTTAACCTTTAAGAGTTCTCAAACTTTCCTTGTATTAGTCATTTGATCCTCATTTGTACTGGTTGCTTCTCAATATTGTACTCAAACATAGTGTCCACATGGGAAATCAGGGATGTTTGCAAAATGGAAAGAAAAAAAATTGCAGTAAAAACATGACAGTTCA
The DNA here is from genome assembly GCA_019973935.1 of Trichonephila clavipes. Taxonomy (NCBI): domain Eukaryota; kingdom Metazoa; phylum Arthropoda; class Arachnida; order Araneae; family Nephilidae; genus Trichonephila; species Trichonephila clavipes. The sequence continues at coordinate 304,874 of BMAU01002673.1, read as the reverse complement.
GACAGCTCAAAAGCTAGAAATTCTTCCATATTATCTGGATTTCTTACCCGTGTGGTGACCGGGTAAAAAAAAGAATAGTTCCAATGTAGCTCATGCATGTCGTAAAAGGCGACTAAAATGGGTACCTAGCGTCCGGGGTATAGCTGGCACCCTGACCTTGATGATTGCATCAAAGGACTGGGCAACTAGGTTGGGCTAAAAACCCAACCCCAAAAAGCTACTTATTTTGCAGTCTGAACTAGAATGTACCCTGTGCTTTCTTGTGGACAAATTTAAGGCTTTGGCGTCAATAAAAATTTATTTTTTTCTATCAATAGTATCGTGATCCAAACCATGATTTGTTGACTACATATTTTTTCACAAAAACATTAAAATTTGTGCTTATTAAATCCATGTACTTGTGTAATAAAAAAATTTTTGTGTCCATATCTGTTGTATGTAAAAAGTATGTTTTATAAATAAAATAATTTTGCAACTAAATGTCAGTAGTAAATTTGTATATATATCAATAACTTATTTCACCAAAAAATAAAGTTTATTCTACTAAGAAATATAAAAGCACAAATGTAGAACCATTTCTTTTTAATGAATTCATTTATTACATGAAATATTTATAAGGAAACAATGTTATCAAGTTTAAACCAGTGCAATTTTTTCAAAGGAATTAGATTTGAATAACCCTTTGTAACGGAATTTAAAAATTTTCATTTATGAAGCAGTTAGAAGGCTATCATCTTGACCATTATTAATTTGTAGACAAGTATTAATAATGAGTAAAGTAAAATAAAATTTTTAATATAAAAAATACAATATACCTTTTTTTTAATTTATTTAAAAGTACCTGTAACATGTTGATATACTTTAAATATTACTTTAATTTATTTAGATTTATTCATATAAATGTGGAATGGGGTTCTCTGAAAACATCTTTTAGTTTTAAGGGTTCAATGAGTCAAAAAAGTTTAAGGTCTTCAACCTGGGATTCCTGGAACTTTAACAGGGGTTTCACAAATGATCACAATTTGCAGATTCAAAATTTTAATTTTATTAAAGATTGAGTTCTTAAAGGCAATTCACTGGTAAAAATTAATAGAAATTATAACTTCAATTAGCTCCAAAATTACATGAAGCAGTTTGGATTTAGAGAGTTCTATATGTAGCAGGTATTTTTACCAATTTCACTTAGCTTAACACATTACTGCAATTGACGTATTATTATTTTCAAGGTACAAAGTAAAATTGAAATTTTGAAAGATGATATTGAACAGTTTCCTGATTTGCATATAGTATTTTAATAAACAGCACAACATTAATCTCAATAAAAATCAGTTTGGTCCAACATTAACCAGAAATGCAAAAAACATTTCTTCAATACTTCCTGTTCAAAAACAAAAATTATCTTGAATCCAAAATCCCTTTCAAGACACACCTCTCCTCATAAAAGAAACAACAGCAAATTGATGTATCGAATGACACTCAATTGAAAATAAAATTTAGTGAAGTTGATATACACTTTTGGACTGACATTAGAAAAGAATATTCTTAAAGTACCAAGAGCTGCGAAACATCTAATGCCATTTGTTTCCCATTATATAGATGAAAAATGTTTCTCTTTGAATGCTACGACAAAAACAATACATGGAAATATAGATTGGATGACATTAAGTCACAGACTTCAAAAATGATTCCAGATGTAAAAATACCTTGCAATAAAAAACAAACGCTAAGTTATATAAATAATTTTTTTATTAATTATTATAGTTTAAAATATTATTTATTATTTTGTAGAATATATATATATATTTTTGAGCCCACATCCAAAAACTCCATTAGCTACCTTACCATTCATTATCTTATGATCGGAGCTATGACAGATTTAAAAATTTAACATTCATTTTGTAGGATTCAATCAGTTCTAGGTGTGATTTTCAAGATTATGAAAAAAAATGCTAATTTTTTAACAGACCCATTTTCACTTTCTCTGCAAGAGGTTAATTGTTACTCACCTGAAATCAAAATTATTGACCTACAGCACCATACTACACTGAAAAGCGAACATAAGGAACTTATTTCACACACAACTGCAAGTGATATGAATTACTTTGAATTTCAAAATTAATTCCCCAAATTTACACAATTTGGCTGCCAGATATTGCTGTAGGTTTGGATCAACATGTTTCTGAACAAATGTTTTCTATGAACATAATAAAAGCAAAAATGTGTTCAAAATTAGCGGATATATATGCACTTAAAAACATCATTTTATCAGTATCTTCAAAAGTGAAGTAGCACTAATATAAATTACTTGGTAAAAATTATTAACAATAAAACCCACAAGTTTGTACTTTTATCATATTTATTATATTTTAAAATTGGAAATGACATGTGCAAAACTATTTTTTGTCAGAAAGAGAGAGAGAGTGGAACTCTTCCCAAAACGGTTGGCCACACCTGATCTAGGCTATTCACTAATAATTTGCATAGAAAAACAAATTTTGTTGTATATACTAATATGCAGTTTGTATATTTCAATATAAAATACTTTAAATATTCATTTTACCTTATTCATTTACATAAAAGTACACAAAAAAGAATTAACAGCTGCCAGACTTACTATCTGATGTAGAACATTGATTTAAATGTTTTTAGAAGTTAAATTACAGAATATTTATAAAGGTTAAAACTTACTAAGGAACTATTGTGGAATATATTTTCTAATATGGTTCTAATATTTTCAAATATGGTTTCTAATATTTTCAATAAATAATTTAAAATTAATTATTCATACAAGAAGTTGTTGAACTATATCTATACAAAAAATCTTGGTGGACTACAGATGTATAGGGGTTTTATAGGAATACACAATGCACTGTGAGAAACATATATTTAATTAAAAATAATTTTACATCTACCTTCAAAAACTCAACTACCAAAAAAAAACCCCTTCAAACCACGGTTAACTTAGAAAATAACTTGATAGCTAATTTATCTTCAGAACTTCATAAAATTACTGGACAATCATGAAGCAAAACTTTATGATCTGGGATAATAGCCTTTGTTGCTCTAAATCCCCAATAAAGATATTAACTGTTCTATTAACTTGACGATCAGATTGTTGAATGACAATAAATTCAAAACAACTAGTTATCATGGGGAAGGAGCAAAATGATACAAAAATAATTCAACTTAATGGCAATGCGACTTAAAGAGATTATCATGCATTTAGCTCAGGCACACACATATTCCGAGCAAACCAAGTGCAAATGTAAACATTACAGTGCGCATGCGCGGAAATGTATTTTGTCGCCAAGCTGCGCGGGTGTGCCAACCTCGCCAAGCGGTTCCCAATCCATGACGGATTCATAAGTCGCTACCGGGCAATGGGGCTCTCCGATTGGTAGTTGGGTGTTTGTGGATTTTTGTGTTCATGAAATGAGTGCTGTTGAATGAATTTATAGAAATAAGTGGTGTTTTTTAAGAATAAAAATAAAAATGAGAAATGAAAATTTAGGTTTTAATTAATTAATATGTTTCTAGGTCTGTGTGTGCGTCTCGTTGGAGTGTATTTCTCGATCTTTTGGATAGAGATATTATCTGAGTTATCTATTTTTGTAAAGAATGTTTTTGCTATTTTTCTCATGAAGTTTTTAATTGTTTTGTAATTAATGGCATTCCTGAGACTAGAGTTTCTCATGTACCAGTAGGCTTTGAGAATCTGTCTCAGGGTTTTGTTTTGTAATACTTCTAATTTTTGAATGTGTGTTTTAGCTGCAAAACTCCACACTGGAGAGGCATAGGTAATGACTGGTCTTAGAAGTGAAGAATAAATAAGCAATTTATTTGATCTACTTAATTTAGATCTTCTGCTAATTAGGTGGGAGAACGTGTGAGCTTTCTTGATAAAGTTCTCACGTATGCGTGTAATATGTTGTTTGAAAGTGAGTTTTTTATCCAACGTAACACCAAGATATTTGGTGCTCTGAGACCAAGGGATTTTTGCGTTGTGTAAGTAAATGTCTGGATAGTTTAATCGTGTTTTTCTAGTAAAGAAGACTGCTTCCGTTTTTTCCACATTAAGGGCAATTTTCCATTTGGAAAACCAGTCCTCTAAAACTAGAAGGTATCTGTTGATTGCTCTGGCCACGAGTTTGGGTTCAGTGTGGGATGCCAAAATTGCTGTGTCGTCTGCGAACATGCATAACGTTGTGTTGTGGTGAATCGGAATGTCGTTCACGTAGAAGTTAAATAAGAGGGGGGAAATCAATGTTCCCTGCGCCACGCCCGCTTCCGTGGGTCTGTGGCTAGAGTATGTATCATTGATTCTGACAGAAAAATTTCTGTCAGTTAGGTAAGAGGATATTAGTTTGATTAGTGGGGGTGGGAAATCATATTTAATTAATTTGAAAATTAGGCCTTCTCGCCAGACGCGATCGAAGGCTTTTTGAATATCGAGGAAAACCGCACCAGTCGATTTTTTATTTTTGAATCCTGACTTTATCGTTTCCACCACTCTTAAGAGTTGGTGGGTGATCGATAAGTCAGGTCGGAATCCATGTTGTTCCTGGATTAAGATATTGTTTTCTTCCACATGGTGGTACAATCTGTTTAATATGATTTTCTCGGCTACTTTGCCGAGAATAGAGAGGAGCGCGATCGGGCGGAAACTTTCCGCCTGAGTCGGGTCCTTTCCTGGTTTAAGAATTGGAACGACTGTTGCAGTTTTCCATACGATCGGGAAGTAACCAATTTTTATTATGTTATGAATTATATTTGTTAGTTCAAAGATGGGGACTAGCGGAAGATGCTTTAACATGCGGTTAGTAGTGCGGTCAATACCCGCTGCTTTATTTATCTTTACTTTATCGATATGATCGATAATTTCGCTTGGTAGTGGGGGTGGGGTGGGGGGTATATTAGTAAAGTTATTTTCATTATTAAGATAAGTGTGAACAACATGTGTTATTGCTCTATCCGTGTCGTTTGTGATATCATTTAATTTAAATTGATTTTGGAGTGAGTCAGCTATGACCTCACTTTTGTCTGCATCACTATATGCAATTTTGGCAGGGCCTTTAAGGGCCGGAATTGGTTGAGCCTTCTTCCTGGAATTTCGGGCGGCTTTCCAAAGAGAGCCGTCCTCGGCTTCCAAGCAAGCAAGAGACTCGTCCCATTGTTTTTGTTCGTGTTTTAATACAATTTTCTTAATTTGCTTTTGCAATCTGTTTAGTGTGTTCTTATCTGCAGGGCTTCTCGTGTAGTGCCAGATTTTTCTGGCCCTATTTCTTTCAGGTCCATGTCTAATGCGAAAATGAATGATTGGCATCGTATTCAAAGCAAACGCCGATATTGGCGAGAAATTTGCTAAGCTGTGTAACCCTGCAGACCGTCATCCCTTGTTTCCTTCCCCTCTCCTCTTCTAAAAAAGTGCTCTTTATTTAACGACTTTCCTTGATTTCATGTTTTGTTGAGATTGATTGATTTAATATTAACGTCGCACTGTTCAGCTACACGAGGGCTTTCGGCGACGGCATGTTTTGTTGAGATATTTATCGTAAAGCAAAGGAAATCAAGTTGAGTTTTGATATTAAGACAAGAAAAATTTGAGGTTAAAATTTTAGGACTGTCACTTAAGAATTAACAAGTAAAAGTTATTTCTGTATGGAATTGCTGTTTTGTATTGTATAATATTGCGTGTGAAAAACTTAGTGTTCTTTTTGCGGGCTATACATTACTCTGTTACTTGTGGTCAGCGTTCTTAGAAATTGCTTTAGCAACTTAGAGGGGTCCAGGGGGACTCAGTACTCTATCTGACACAGGAAAAACAGCAGAAATAGTTTTTACTACAATCTTAAAACGATTGAACATTGAGTTTTACAAATTAATGTGAGAAAAAATTCATTGTGATATTTTCCATAAAGCATTTCAAATTGAAATGTCTGAATGAGCATGTATGAACCACTTGAAACTGAAAATTATTGTAATGTGTTTGTGAAAATTCAACTAAGCAGAACAGACTTAATTTGCAATGTGAGCAATAAATCACTTTCTTTGATGAAAATAACACATGATTAACACATATATCTCAGATGATTTGCAATTCATTCCGAATTTGCTATACATTTTCCTCTCAAATATCTATCTTAAAAAGTAATTCACCTTCATAGATGGAAGAATAAACTTGCTCGTGTCTAAATATCATAACAAACTTTTCTCATTGTTACAATTCAAATATGGATTTAGGTACTCACACACAAGAGAGAGAGAAAACTTTTATTTGTGATGTTTGCAAAGCATGCTTCTCAACACATGGTAGTTTGAAAACTCATTTGCGTATTCATACAAACAACAAACCTTATGTGTGTGAAATTTGTAAAAAGGCTTTCACACAACATGGGTCATTTAAAAAACACTTGTATGTTCATACCAAGGAAAGACCATATGTTTGTGAAGTTTGTAATAAATCCTTTGCCCAAAAAGGAAATTTAAAGACACATTTGCGTATTCATACCAAGGAAAAGCCTTATGTTTGTGATATATGTAAACGAGCCTTTTCGGCTAATAGTGATCTCAAAAAACATCTGCGTATACATACCAAAGAAAAGCCTTTTATTTGCGAGATTTGTAAAAAGGCTTTCTCAGAAAAGGGATCATTAAAATATCATTTGTATAGTCATACAAATCAAAAACCTTATGTTTGTGAAATTTGTAAGAAGGCCTTTTCAGTTAATAGTGATCTTAATAAACATATGCGTGTTCATTCCAAGGAAAAACCTTATGTTTGTGAAATTTGTAATAAATCCTTTGCTCAAAAAGGAAATTTAAAGACACATTTGCATATTCATACCAAGGAAAAGCCTTATGTTTGTGATATATGTAAAAAAGCTTTTTCGGCCAGTAGTGATCTTAAAAAACATCTTCGTATTCATACCAAAGAAAAGCCTTATGTTTGTGAGATTTGTAAAAAGGCTTTCTCTCAATATGGATCCTTGAAATGTCATTTGCGTACTCATAAAATTGAAAAAGTTTATGATCCTAAAATTTCTAAGGTTTTTTTAGTTAATGGAGATCTTAAAACACATTTCTCTGTAGATACATAAGAAAACTTGATAATTTCATATTAACGTCATTGCTGCAAATTTGCACCAAGCTAATCGGGCTAATTTCAACTAAAATCTGGCTGACTTTTTTTATCAAATCAAACACATGAGTAAGGATTTCTTGCCATTGTTTTCTTTTACTGTTATGATATGCCAAGTTTGTGCCTGCAGTGATGGTAAAATGTAAGATTGAAAAATGTTATATTTGTGAAATCGGCCATAGAAGTTTTCATTCCTAGTGATTTTTAAACAAAACTTCTGTGTATGATCAGTGAAAAGTTTTATGTTTGTGTGTGTTATATGTAGAAACGCCGTCTCTCAATATATATATTTTAAGACTCATATGCTTCATCACATACCAATGAAAATGCCTTATGTTTGTGATATTTTTAAGAAATCTTATTGCTCTTGTGTAGTTTTAAAAGTAGAATTTATATATATATGTAATAAAAGTATATAATGTGTGACTTGATTCATTTGTGCTTTCAAAGCAAGTTAAAGTTTTAGGTTTTGTGGGAGGCTATTATCCCCTTCAGAGCAAGTAAATGCCTTTTGTATGTATCAGAAGGATTTCTCATTAAAAGTGCATTTTAGAAGACATTTGTATATTCATGGCAATAAAAAATTAGGTTTTTGAACTTAATAAAAAAATTTCCATATGTTTGAATAAGATACATGTGCAGACATTGATGGTGTTATAAAATTTTAATTAGAATTATGAATCACAAATATTTTTAATTTAATTGGCTATTTTTTACATGATTACTTTTCAAAATATGTTACATGACTTTGTATTTCTACTTATTCTATAGAAGAATAAAAAATGCTGATATTAGTTCTTTATTAATATATTTGCTAAGTCGAAATTTGATTTTTCTTACAGAGAGGAAATATTTGCTTTAACTCAAACATGTTTTGAAAATTTTAAAATATATCATGAGTTTAAATATCTTTATGATACAGTTGGCAATATATTTTTGCATAGTATTAACTTTAAACATGAATTGTAAAATGGGAGAAATTTTTTAATCTAATAATGATAGTTATTTGAGAAAAATTTGTTTATTATTTAAGAAAACTGGTATGTTATATATGCATATGTACTTGTTTTGAATTTAAGGATGTATTGCAAGTTATTTGTATAAGGAAATTTTATTATACATATATAATATAAAACTTTGTCAGGATGTGTAGATTAATGTATCTTTTTGATTTAGCAATATTTTTTATATTTCATGGTGATATAAGTTTTATTCAAGCAGACCATTTACTTTGATAACCCAGATACAATAAAATGTAGACTTATTCCTATAAGATCACATGCCTGTGATACTTGATTATTTAAAATTAGCAGATGTTATTAAAAAGACAGATGATTCTTGCTATGTAAAATGTTTCATTGCTGTTGTTACAAAACTTTATTAAAATGTTGACTTTAATATTCATAGCAAATTTATCTCTCTCTCTCTTTTTGAATGTTCCGAACTTGTGTGTTCTGAGCAGTACAACTATATTCTTTTCTAAAATGATTCCTAAAGTGTTAAGGAAAAGTTCCTATCATACAATAGAGAAAAGTGAATTGAATTACTATCAAATGTTTAGTTTGTGAAAACAACAAGTGTTTTATTGAGAAAAACAACTTGACAGTTGAATTTATTTTGAAATACTGCAAATGAGAGGAAAGACTAAGCATCATATTAAGAAAACTGTGAGAAAGAATAGTTTAAGAAAGTAAATTAAATTTGATCAAAATATTTTAATGGGAATAAATATTAGGATTCAGAGAAAGCTATGGTTTCATTTCTTTTGGAATTACTGTTTTGAAGTGCAAAATTTTTGGGTACAGATAAAACTTAATTACTTCATTTGAGATTCAATTCTTTTTAACTTTCCAATTTCTTATAGGTGCACAAAAACAACAATTTAATAACTGGTATGGGTATTGCATTTTTCTAGATAAGCTGAAATTTTTTTAAATTTACCTCAGAAGAGTATATTAAAATATTCTAACAGAAAGTAAGCCTTTGTTTTTTTAGAAATACTGTAATTCTTATTTCTTTATGTTAAAAAGTTTTTTTTAATTCACTAGATTCCAATAATTCTCTTTTATAAAAGTTCAAATTTGTTTTTTATATTATTATTTTGTTTGGAATTTTCTATTTTACACTATTTGCAAACAACTGTTAATATATATTGATAGTGATAGGCTATAATGGTCACCAGAAAGTTGTCCACTTTGCCAAGGAGCACACTAATCTCAATTTTAACCAAATATTAAAATTAAATAGAAAAATTGTAATTTTTATATCAAAGACTGTGAATATATGAAATATTACTTTGTCAAATTGTGTAAGTTTTCCTATAGTTTTGTCAAAACATCTTATTTGGAAAAGTTTTTAATATCTATTAAAAATGTTAGATATATAATTCAGTAACATGGTATAGACATATCTAATTACTACAACAAATTTTTTAAAGTACTTTTATCTCATGTATTTTTGTTGCATAAGTATACTACGTTCCCAAATTACATCATCTACTTAACAATGATGTAATTTTCTCCCAAGTTTAGTATAACTGCTTGCTAGGCTTAATGCCATATTTTTCTTCTACATTTTCTGTTACTGATTATTAGGCTCTTGAATAGTAGCAAAGATTGTTAACCATACAAAGAAAAAATTTTATTTTTTAGGGAATTTTAAAATAAATGTAAAATAGTTTCTTATTTTAAGTTAACTTTGCACACAACCATTATAAGCAGCATGCATATAGAGCTATGTATACATGTTCATAGACATAGTTCTATATATTTTATTTTTTAATAGTTATTATTTTTCCTTTATTTATTTATTTATTATTACTATTTTTGACATTTGTAAAACAAGATTATTTTTTTATCAATTTAGTCATAGTACAAATTTTGCTGTATTTGAGTATAAGGTAATTAAGTACACTGTAATCTAAATATTAAAAAAGATACTCATCATGATTTAAAGCATGAACATCAGAACAAGGTTTTCTCTCTCTTGCAAAACCTTTTATGGATAGTGTTATTGAATTAGGTTGGTGAATAATTTTTTTTCACTTGTTTTTTAAATATATCTAGGTTCTGCTTTAAGACACATTATTTTTTTCATTTGGCTGACAGATTTTAAAGTAAACTATGTAAGAATTCTTTTTCTTGTTTCTGATTAATTGTTTTTATGTCGCAATTTATTGCGCTCTAAAAATGTGAAAAATTACTGGTGTTTTTCATAAAAAGCTTGCTTTTTTAATAGGACCATGATATTTGAGGTTTAACTCCTTTCCAGGTACTGTTCCTTCATTATAAATAAATAGAATTTCATATTGCACTCTGTAGCTAAAGTTATTCTTCCCTATAGCAGAAATTTATCATTCTTGGGATTCTAAAGTACAAATTATTTACCCTGGAGGCTTTAAGTTTAGCTATAGCTGCGTAATCATATACAGTCAACTCTGGATAATTCGAAGTTGAAGGGACCAGTGAAAAACTTGGAAATATCAAGAGTATATAAAAAAAACTCCCAAAATACACGAAGAGAAATTTTTTCAAACACATTTAAATTTGAACTTGTGTAATAAAGCATCAATTGTACCAATGTATAAAATTATTTTAAACTATTTTTAAAAAGTACATATTATACAGTATAAATATTATAAATTAAAACTAAACTCAGTGGCACAACATCCAATGAGGGTCAAGGCCTACTGTGTCAATCTCAGTATATGTGACCTTGGGCGTTGAGGTGATGAGCAGATGTCTGTATCGGATGGTCAATCTGAAGTGAAACCCCCAGTGTTTTTTTTTTAGTCCCCAAGCAAGCTTGGCACTTATTTATAGACCCACTGAAGAGATAAAACATTGAATCGACCTGTATATATAGTTTATACTTTTGTTAAGTGCTACATTTCAGCCATTCACATGCTCTGAATCTGCATTTGGATCCAGAATCTGGCAATAACTTTCTTATTGCAGTCAGATTTAGCGCGGGCTCTGCATTTTTAAGTACAATTTTTAGGTAAGTTACCTCTATCTTGTAATGGATTTAGATATTCCTATACATTATTTTCGATAAATTTTTGCACAGTATTATTAACATAAAGGGGGAGGTTGGCTAGCCACAAAACAGGTTCAACCCCACCTTTACATTAATTAATTTTTATATATAAGCTGTATCCTAAGTCAGCAATGTTTATAATACTGCAGCCTACATTTTTTAAAATTTCGTTTGCTCTTGTGACCTTCATTGTGTGGTTTTCTTACTGTCTCTGTGTTTTTCGATTTTGATTGATAGATGTTCATCTCTCGTTTGTAGAGAATTAGGCTATATATATATTCCAAAAGTTAAAAATCCAGTATCAAAAAATACATTTATGTATTAAGAACAATTATTAAAAGAATACATACTATACATAATTTCTTTTTGGATGAAAAAACTGTTATCTTGGTTTGTTTTGTGGCATTCAACCCAACTTAGTCAATAGATTTTTCTAGAATAAATGAAGCTTGAAAAACGTCCTGCAAAAACATGATTCTGAAGGAAAAATTTGCGTAATTTGTTTAGTGACACTTTATTTTCTGTCAAAGTTATTGGAGTCGATTCCTATTTACCTTCATCACTTTCTGTGTCATTATAGTCCAAAGCCACAATTTCAGCGTCATATAGGGCTTTCCATACAATGATGTCCGTGTTAACCTGGACGTAGTCCTCAAACATTAAAGATGGTCATCAATGGGGCTATGTACAGGAGAGACAATACAACACAAAATTTGCAAGCTCCAACTTGTTTCCTATAGGATTCTACATGATGTAAGTGTTCGAATTGTCGAGAGTTGTATAAGATCACTTCGAATTATCACGTATTGTAGTTTGGCCAGTAACAGATCTACTTCGAAATATTGAGTGTACCAAAATGTATTGTTTTATTTCGAAATAGCAATAGTTTTTCTAGGGGCTGTGCTTATGCTTTGAATAAGCGAGAGGTTCGTATTATTCGAAGGTTTGAATTAGCGAGAGTGGACTATACTTGTTTGCATTTGCATCAACAGACAGCAAGTGTATAACAAATTAATTATATTTTTATGCTTGCGGAGAGTTTATGAAGAAAAAGAAACTTAAATACTTATTGAAAGCATTCTTTTCAAATGTGGCATGCTTACAGAGCATATTTAGGCATGTATGTGGGAGAGCAAATAAAACACGGTCTGCGTTCCGCTTTCGAGAACTGTAAAAAAAAAAAAAAAAAAAAACTGGAAGGTTGGATGAAAATTGAAATGTTATTGAACAATGTAGTTACATACCAGTTGTGGATAATTTAAATTTCATCAGATTTTTTTTTATTGCAAACATTGATAAAATCCCAGTGCAGCAGAAATATGAAGTATTGAAATCAAACCTCTATCAAAACTATATTGGTCTTGTCAAGTCCACAGTGTCAAACTATTTAAGTGCAGGTTTAAGTGGTGTAATTTATTGAATGTAAGTGTGCAATTCACAAACCAGAAGAGCAAGCATCGATATCAACTTTTCTTGCCAAAATGACTTGAAATAAGTCACACTTCTTCATCGATAATTCATCCGAAACTCCTCACAATGAAAAACTGAAGAAGCCAAACTTCTTTAAAATGAAATACATAGCCATCCACGGTCTCATTCGATTCTCTTCAAAGAGAATAACAACAGCAAAAAACAGTTTATAGCGAAATGAAGATATGTTGAACATGTATAGGAAATCACTAAAAGCTTAAAGGGAATTGGATATCTAATGGATATCTGTGACTGTTTCACCAAGTTTTGAATTTGTGACAAACGATTCACCAAAGTTCTACAGTACATGGGATGTCTCAAATGACTGAGTTCTTTGTTAAAGAACAACTTCACTGATGACTTGACAAAATGATGGGAGACTCTTATAAATGCTACAAGGTACTAATGTCAACACACCATATTAAACTGCATTTTTTGTTAAAAGTCTTACATAAAGAATCAGCGGTCTTCTAGTACTTTCAATATTTCTTTCTTAAGTTGTCAGTGGCAAAAAAAACTTACGTATTTTTTTGGGCCACACATAAAGAAGTTTCTTGTGTATGAGAAATTTCGCAAGAAACTTAGAATAAAAAGTTACCTTGGAACAGGTTTGCGTCAGTGGTTATTTTGGGCAATCAAATTTTAAAGCTATGCCTAACTGAATAATGCTCTAGTGAAAAGGGGCCAAATGGTGTACAACAAGAATATCCCACACACAAACTCTCAAATGCTAACTTAGGCCAAACAAATAAGGTTTAACTTTTTAATTGGGCCGCAAAATAAATATTCATTGAAACATATGTTTCTTTCGAATAATACATCATCATAAACATATATAAAAGAACAAGGGAAATTGAGTGTTTACATCCTGGCGTTTGACATTTCTTCTTTGCTACTTTCTTTGCTTTTTCGGAAATTTTTTTAAATTATATATTATTGTGTTCCGATATATTGACCGGGCTGCAAAAATGTTCCTTGCGGACAGCGAATTTAACACCTCTGGTACACAAGAATCTTCCTGAAAAATCATGTTCTATATGCTCACCTGGATAAATTTGAGAATAACATGGTGCGGATGGAGGAGGAGATGAGTATTCGGAGAAGTCAGATGAAAGTTTTCGTCAAGACTGTATTGGGCTCAGCGGCATAACATACACCTCCGCATTGCGAGGATACCAGGGATTATAGGGGGCCTAAAACTTGACAGACACTAAGTACGTATTTGGGCTTGGGGCCCAAAATCTGACTTTTCAGGGGTACCTAATATTCTCTGTTACGCCACTGATTGGGCTTCTAATGTCTCTACCAAGACCACTACAGTTAAGAACTTGAAAGGAGGTTATACATATAAAGAGTGTTTTTTTTCCAGGTATAGAAGATTAAGTTGGCATTACTTTCCAAGATGGCGACCGATTTAACAGCTGTCAAGTGATTTATTCTCAGTTTGGTTTGGCAATTCATGAAAACGATCGTCAAGCAAGGCGTAGATTCGTCGAATGGGCCCAAAACGAGATTGCCGTTGTTCCCGATTTTCATACGCGAATTTTGTTTAGCGATGAAGCGCACTTCTGGTTGAATGGCTATGTCAACAAACAAAACTGCCGCATTTGGAGAGAAGCTAATCCCCAAGTGTATGTCGAAACACCGTTACATCCAGAAAAACTGACTGTTTGGTGCGCTTTATGGGCTGGTGGAATCCTTCTTCAAAAACGATGAAGACCACAACGTTACAGTCAATGGTGATCGGTATAGAGCCATGATCACTAACTTTTTCATTCCTGAATTGAACAATCATGATGTCCAGGAGCTGTGGTTCCAACAAGACGGCGCAACATGTCACCCAGCTCGTGCCACAATCGATTTATTGAAAGACACGTTTGGTGACCGCCTAATTTCACGTTTTGGACCAGTGAATTGGCCTCCAAGATCTTGGGATTTAACAACGCTAGACTATTTTTTGTGAGGCTATGTAAAGTCATTGGTCTATGCGGATAAGCCACAAACGCTTGACCATTTGGAAGACAACATTCGCCGTGTTATTGCCGATATACGGCTACAAATGTTGGAAAACGTCATCGAAAATTGGACGTCCAGATTGGACTACATTCGAGCGAGCCGTGGCAGTCCTATGCCAGAAATCATATTTAAAATGTAATGCCACAAGATTATCTTTCGAATAAAAAGAAATTCATGTCAATCGAATTATACATCGTTGTTTTATTGTAATTTTAAGTTCTACACCTCTAAAAAAACACCCTTTATATATATATATATAGAGAGAGAGAGAGAGAGAGAGACATACATACATATACTGCTGGACAATTGCTGAGGACGGATAACACTATCATCCATAGCAACCACAAAATGAAAGGAAGCAAAATGTGGAAAATTAGAATAAGTGCGGGATATTAGTAAGAAGTATGAGTATGCAAATTTTTTCCCCACGTCTGTTCATCACGTGATAGCGTTCAAAAGAGCTTTAAAGGTTTTGACGCGTGTGGACAGTTGTTATTTCAAGTCAAAGTTTTACAGGAAAGTTTTAATAGACGAACTTAAAATTTTTGGCATGTATTCCCGACATCCCATAGATAATTTTATGCGAGGCCGAATTATTGGAAAGATCGAAGAAGGGCGAAAAATAACAGATGTTGCCAGGGAGTTGGACTTCTCTCACAGCGTTGTTTCACGGCTGTGGAAGTCAATTAAAACTACTTGAATGTGTAGTAGACGGCATGAGGGAGGTCGTGTTAGAAATACGACGCCTGCAGAAGACAGATATATCGTCCTATCAGCAAAAAGGAACAGGCGCTCCACAGCTCAGCAGGTGTCAAATCAGATTCTTTCTGCCTCAGGATAGCAGATCTTCCGAAAAACTGTTGTCAGACGTTTGAAAGGAGGACGACTATACGCACGCAGACCTGTTGTGTGTGTCCCATTGACCAGACAGTACCGTACTGCCCGTTTGCAATGGTGTCGTGAGCATCACAATTGGACTGAACAGGACTGGGCATGCGTACTATTCTCAGATGAGAGTAGGTTCAGTCTGTCATTGGATTGTAGACGCCAACTGATCTGGAGCGAGAGTGGTACTGATTATCGTCCAGAAAATATCCAGGAAAAGGACCGATATCCGACATGCAGTATCATGGTGTAGGCCGGCATCATGATCAATGTCTGCACGCGCCTACATGTGGTTGCGAATGGGACTATGACGGGCTAACGATACATTGATGAAGTTCTACTTCCTCATGTTCGTCTTTTCCGTGGTGCTGTCGGTGATAAATTTGTTTTTATGAACGACAACGCAACATGTCATCGAACACTCGCTGTTCAGGATTGTCAAGACAGCGAGGGTATTCAACGTCTCGTATGGCCAGCGCGTTCTCCAGATCTAAACCTCATTGAAAATGTGTGGGATGCTTTGGGGAGGCAAGTTGCTGGTCGAAACTATCCTCCGACAAACAAGAACACCCTCATCCGTGCACTCACAGAGGAATGGGATAAATTGCCTGAACAGCTGCTGGATAATGTTGTGCAAAGTATGGTACGACGTGTGGAATGTTGCATCACACTCCACGGTGGACATATCCCGTACTGATACCTTTCTTTAAGGTGCCTGCTGACTTTTAGATGCATTGTTCCATTTCTCCGTACGCAGATCAAATGAACATTTTTTTTCTTTCAGATGTTTCACAGCTTTTGTACTTTCCAGAACAATAAATATTTTTTATTCTAATGTCTGAACAGTGTGGCAACTATATTTTATCGTACTAGGCCTCATGTCTCGCTTAATGTTATGCTACATAGCAATTTGTGATCCGTCCTTAGTAATTGTCCAGCAGTGTATATATATTTGAGGCTGATCCATGAAAATAATTATTTATACTATTAACTTAAATTCTAAAGCATACTCATTTTTAAAAAAAATTCGCGTGCTACTTTTCCTAAATATTACTTTTGATACATATGTATTTGTAAATGGAAAATATAAATCATGAACTTGTTGATTTTCTCATTCAAAGCGTGTAGTATTAACACACACACACGCACACGCACATATTTATATATACAGACGAACCTCTAAATTGCGAATTTTTCTATGTAGTGAACTTTTTCCTGGAATCAAGAACATTTCACGATTTTCTTCATAAAATAACCTCCCTATAAGCGAAGTGCATTTTGTTTTCTTGTGATAATTTTTTTCTCCCTATTTTTTAAAGTATTTCTGGACATTTCAAGTAGTTCTCTCTTTGCACATTTTATGGTGGTCATAAATTTTAAATTGGTTTTATTACGTGCCTAACTTGTCGAGAGTAATATTATTCTCGGCGTTTCATGCAAGTTGTACGACGTTTAACTCCCATTGTCCAGTTCTCTAGAAACATCTTCGATAAACTCTTTCTCCCTCAGTAAAGTTGCCTTATGACCTTGAACTAGTCTCCGTTCATTTGTAGTGTTGATCAGTCATACTGGTAACTTCGTTTCTTGTTGCTCGAAAATGTCAAAACGTAAGTGCTTGAGCATCAAAGAAAGAAATTCTTCAGGAGGCGGATAAAGGCGTCAAGAAAATGGGCATTGCTTTAAAATTTGGTATTCCTCCAAACAGCTTATCAAATATCATAAAAAACCCAGATAAGCAAAAAAATTACAATTCATGTATTGTTGTTCAAAACGTTTAAGAACATGTGTCTATAACAGTGGTTCTCAAACTTTCACTACTGGCGACCCAGTTTTCAATCATAATTTTTATCGCGCCCCCCCTAAAAACAATAACGTATTGAATGCAATAATAATGCACTTTGGGGCGCTAAAGCTACAATACGACATATTTATAAACTGTACAAATTAACAAGATAAGCATT
Organism: Trichonephila clavipes; assembly: GCA_019973935.1. NCBI lineage: Eukaryota > Metazoa > Arthropoda > Arachnida > Araneae > Nephilidae > Trichonephila > Trichonephila clavipes. Next base: position 287,366 of record BMAU01002673.1, on the reverse strand, counting down.
AGATTTTGTATGTGTTACTTTTAAGTAATATATGTTTTTATTTATTATTTTTTTCTTACTTTTCAGTTCAATTCACTATAAAAGCGAGTTTTTTAGTTTGCTTTAAAATTATAATTTATTTTATAATTATTTTTACTATACACAATAAAAATCACAATTCCATGGAATAATTTAATTAAGAGAAAATATACTTACCTACTTTGAAGGACTTTTCAATTTTTTTCTTTGAAAATTTCAGAAAAAATCCAATAAAACTAAAGAAAACGTTCCAAATGTGAGTGTTCTTAATAAAGGATATAAATCACAGACACTTTTCGCTAACAACATAGTTTTCTTCATAGAGATCTTTAGGCAGCATTTGAAAATTTCAAATCAACTCAAACGTTTCATGTCTAACGCTTCTAACGTCTTCTTCTTCGCTATCTTGATTAATATACATTATTTTAGTAGGTTTTTCAATTGCTTGATCAGTTTCAACTTCCTTCAATAGGGATCACAGATGCCCATTTTTTTTAATATTCTGCTCTTTTACATTTATAAACCATATAAATCGTACAACACAGCAATCAAAACCACCAAATTGTTCATGGGAAAAGTGTAGCATGTTCTAAAATATAATTGTGTAAAACTTTTTTCATTATGCATTATGTATTTCAGAATACTCATAAAAATAAATCATGACAAAATAATTCTTCAAAGTGCTCAATAGTTTTATCCATATATCATAAAACTCTTTCACATGGAAAAAGGCGAAACATAAATATATTATACATTTACAACTTCCTTAAAAAAAAGGACGGGGAATAACCATACCAGTACGTTCGAAAGTCAGCTAAAGTAATATTTTAGGTTAAAAGAAACGTAATAAAAAATCTCTCATCGTGGGATTACAGCAAAGCAAGCAAAATATTTTTTTAATTTGGTTATAGGATCAAAGATGGCTAATGAGCGTTTGAAGTGAAATATTTTATTTTTGATGATCACCAGATGATAAAAATAAATTATATCAGTGTAAATGTGTATATTTTATTATGTCAGAAAGCATTTTGCTTTACTTCATTCCAAAAAATTATTTTTTAAACCTTTTATTTTTAATATGCTCGCGCCCCCCTCACAGGGTTACCGCGCCCCCCAGGGGCGCGCCCCACAGTTTGAGAAACACTGGTCTATAAAGATGTCGATGACGAGGTAGTTTTGAAGTGAATACACACAACACGAGATCAAAATGTACCTAGCTGTGGGCCTTTCGTAATAGAGAAAGCGATTCAAGTTGCGAATACATTGGGATGCAACCAATTTCTAGGTAGCAATGGATGACTAGAAAAAATACGCCTGAAGGGATTTTTGGGGCTTTGCAAAGATGTGAGGTATAAGATGAATTAAAAAGCCTTTTTTTAAATAAAATTTTCATATTTTATGTGTAACTAAATGTAAGGACGCATGTGGTAGTGTACGTTTAGAATTTCTAGTTATCAAATCATGTATGTTTAAAATTACTTGATATCTATGTTCATGTTTGTGGGTAATTGTTGTCTCCTAATTTCTTATACCCTAAAAGTGTATAAAATGGCTAGTATTCTTTATAAAATTTGTTTTTGTAATAGATACAATGGTACTGAGATTTAACACTTTTTCTCAGTTTTTTTTCTCTCATAATGAATAAATACCATTAATAAAGTTTCATATTTGTGCTATAAGAAAAACAAGTTTTCTCTTAAACAGAAATTTACCACATTAAGCTTTCTCCCAGTGAGAATAACGTTAATTCTTAACCTAAAGGGCTTCTTAATTGGATGTATGCAGTGCCATTATTTCTCTTCACGTAAATACATGATCATAACATTCCTATTATTTCCCCCTGTGTCTTACCCTATCTGGATGTCTGAAGGGATTCGGCTGTTTCTTTACTTCATTACACTTGTGGCGGGAGGCTGCACTAAGCTGTCGTTCCTAATGTCGGAAATGCATAAGTAAATGCTTTGATATTTCAACTTGGCTATTTGTCTTGTCATATGATTACAGGTTGATGAAAAAAAAATGAATGCATCACATGTATAAAGTTTATGCACTGCTATCTTACTTTATATATATATATATATATATATATATATATATATATATATATATATAACTCTTGAAATAACTGATCTATAAAATTTTTTTAAGAAACATGCTAGGATCTTTCCGAAGATATGATTACAATCGAACCCCCCTCTACATAACGAGGTCGCTAAATCTCGAAAAAAAGTTCGTTATGTGGAAAATTCGTTAAATAGAGATTCATCTTTAAATGTACTTTAGTAACCACATTGAACAAATTTTAAAATCATAAACACCATTAAAAAATAAAGTAATTATCCAAAAGGTTTTTTTTTTTTTTTTTTTTTTGCAAACTAATACTTATTTATTTTATAAATATTACCCATCAAAAGAAATCTGCAAGGAGAAGGGGGAAAAAAAACGTCCAAGAATATACTGTGTTTTCAACTTTAAAAAAATCATATTAAAATTATTGAATTTTAATGACACTTTCTAATTTTAAGCATATATTACCACATGTGTCCTTAAATTTAGTTACTGATAAATTCTGTTAATTTTATTGGAGTTTTTTGTTTGAAAAATTTGCTACTATTTTATTGTTTTAGGTAAGTTAAGCACCTGGTGAAACCATTTCAAAGCCATTGATCACCATAACATGTGTTAAAAAAGAGAATAATTTGAATATCCAAAAATATTTTTAAAATAGAAAAAAATCGAACCATACGAGAAAAAATTTGTTAAATAAAAAAAAATACACTTCGCTATTTGAAAGTTATTTTACGAAGAAAGTGGTAAAATGTCCTTAGTTCCAAGAAAAAGTTCGCAAAATAGAGATTCGTTAATAGAGATTCGTATAAAAGGTGTCCGATTGTATTTAGTAGCGTTTCAACAATACAAAGTTATAAATATTCTAAAAATATTGCTGCATAAAATATTCATTCAAATTTGCATTGAAAAGCAATAAATTGTAAGTCAGTTAAATATTAACATACAATTTTTACAAACAAGTAACATAAAAAAATTAAGTCAATTCATACTTAGATCAACAAAGAAAATTTTTATTTTAGCTGCTTTTTATTAAATAGTTACAATTCATATAAATATGTATATACATATGACAGAATCACAACATTAAGTGGTGATTAATTTTTATTAATTATCATTAAGGTATCGTATTGTCATCCAAAACAATCGTGTATATAAAATTTCAGTTCAACTGAATGTTTTAAAACGTGAGAAAAAAATATTTTAAAGTTTTGACCTAAATCGCTAAAAATGAAACCAACGTGGCTGTTTCCGCAATTCTTTAAATAATTAGTTTCAGTGAATTAATTTTAATTAATTATAATTAAATCATCGTACTTTTATCCAAAACCATAGTTTATAGAAAATTTCAGCTCAAACGAGCACTTTAAAATGTGAGAAATAAACTTTTTCATGTTTTGACACAAGTCGCCAAAAGGGTCGCTAAGTCGCCAAAAATGATGCCAACGTGGCTGTATTTGTTATTCTTTGAATAATTAGTTTTAAACAATTAATTTTTATTAATTATAATTAAATTACTGTATTGTCATTCAAAATAATCATGTGTTAAAATTTCAGCTCAATTCAGCGCTTAAAAAAGTATTTTATTCACAATTGAAAATTCCACGAAGATAAATAAATAAATATACAGAGAGTGTGAGCTAATAGTAGGAATTGAATAAAATAGTTAACATTTTTAAAAAAATTATGATATCCCTCTAACAATAATACTGAAGCAGATTTTCAAGAACGGAAAAAAAGAAAACATCTAAATATTAGGAATTCACTTTCTAATCAGGATATTTTCCTAGTTATCAAAAATTTCTATGAACCTGAATTAAAAATGCTAATTAAATATCACTAGCTCTTTGCAAGTTACTAAGAAAACAAATATGTTTCACATCCATATGATGCGCAGCACATTTTCAATTGAAAAAAAAGAAAAGTAATACTATTTATTTTTGAAAGGAAAACAATAACAAAGTATGAGTTGGGTACGTTTTGCGTTAAGCACGTGACAGTTTTAACATGCTATAGTTATATCAAGTGACGTCACGTATCTTTATAAAAAAATGTTTTACTTAAAGCCATTTCCGTGTATCGTTACTCCTGTCAAATGAATTTGTGATATCCTTTATGTTTCAAATAATGCAATGTCCTACAGAGTGAGCACATCAGATACCTGAAGGTGCTGAATAACGGGGCTCGGTACTGAAATGGAAACTGTGGAAGAGTAAATTTCTTCTAGCTTTTAGGATTAATCTTGAACTATAGAAAGTAAAATTCATTTCATCATGACGTAGCATGAAGTATAAATGCGACTGATCTCGAAAGCTCAGCATCATTCCCTTCCAGTTCCGGAATCATTGAACATCAACATGATTTCTCAAGTGAGTTACTTTTCCATAAAGTATTCGTACTTTGTTTGCTTTGAAATACAATTTACTGGCTTGCATAAGGATGTATTTAAGTTTATAATAATAATAATATACTATTTGTGGAATTCATATAATTTTGAATAAGGATGTTATAATGCGTGTTTATACAATAATCTACTAGCATTTACGTAAGTTAAACTTTTTTTTTGGAAGAGTATTGAATTTAAAAAAATGCAGTGCTTCTCAAACTTTCAATATTTGCGACCCAATGTTCAGTCATAATTTTTATCGCGCCCCCTCATACAACAACTATGTATCGAAATCAATAATAATGTACTTCGACGCTAAAGCTACACACAGTGCGACTTTAATTATAAACTACACAAATTATCAATTTAAGTATCATATTTTGTATGTGACAAGCCCATGGAAGTTACTAATAATTTTACTGAATTTTTTAAAATTTAGTATTGATAAATTAATTATTAAATACTTTTTGCGTACTAATACGTTTATAAGTATCTTATATCAGTGTGAATATGTATTTTACTTTTTACTATATCCAAATATTTTTTGTTTTGCTTCCTTTCAGTAAATTGATAATTATTTTAAATCTTTTATTTTCGTTACGCTTCCGCCCTACACGTAGGTTTATCCTGCCCCCTAGAGGGGCACGCCCCACAGTTTGACAAACGCTGAATTAATGGAATAATTAAACGTGGTGGAGTTCAGAAAATAGTCGCTGTAATGAGAATTGTATAAATACACTCCACTCGTTTTTGAGATGTTTTTTAACACAAGCTAAAAGTTAAACAGATTTAAAAATAAATCATAGTTTTAAAAAAAACTAAAAAACACTCTTTTATAGTGAATCGAACTAAAATGTAAAAAAAATAATTCTTAATATAAGAATAAAATGATTAACGAGAAAATTAATGTCATTGGGATAAAAGCGTGAGGTGCTCTATATTAATTGTTATAATTTCTTACTAGTTCTGTTCCGAAATGCTGAGTTAGTGTAAAAATGTAGTACAAAACATACCCCACGCTTTTACCACAATGACATTAATATTCTCGTTAATCATTTTATTCTTATATTAAGAATTGTTTTTTTACCTTTTAGTTCGATTCACACTATAAAAGCGTGTTTTTTAGTTGTTTCTTTTAACCCTCTGGCTGCTCATCCCGCGATTTCCACGGGCAACTCAAATGTAGCAAAATCTGCTCATCCCGCGATTTCCGCGGGCATGTGTTTTTCTTCCTTTATCGAGGAGCGCATCCCATTTTTTCTCCTTTTAACCATTGAAATAAATTAGGTACAGTATTTAACGTTTCATTTAACTTTTGGCCAACAGATGTCGATAGTTGTCCACTAAATTGCGGCATTTGAAGGCCCGTGGTATTCCCGCTCAAACTTGACTTTTTGCCGCTTTTTTCTAATCAGAGATGGCTGCTAGAAAACGTTCGGCGATTGACAGAGTGTATATTCCTGATGACTTATCGGATTCTGAGAGCGATTTTAGTTTTGACAGTGATAGTGATATAAATTTTTCGGACTGCTTCTCTTCTACCGATGAATCTGATCATTATTCAATAAACTTGCAAAGTGTTAGGCAGTGGTGCAAAATCGACATGAAGAATACTCCTCCTCCCCTCCAGTTCCTTTTCGTGGAAATCCGGGAATAACTGTAAATATAGCTAACAACGCAAGTATATTGAACTATTTTGAACTTTTTTTTGATGATCAAATATTACGAGTGATAGTCCAAGAAACCAATAGATACGCTGAACAATATATCCATAAAACAGTTTGTAAAGAGGGATCACGCTGGAAAAAATGGACGGAAACAAATGTTGAAGAACTAAGACTATTTTTTGCAGTTTTGTTACTGGAAGGAGTCATAAAGAAGCCAGAGCCGGAACATTATTGGTCTAAGCGTCAAACATTATCCACACCAATTTTTGCAAAAGTAATTGGAAGAAATAGGTTTTTATTGCTCATGAAGTTTCTTCATTTTACTAATAATGAGGAATTTGATAAAGACCGACACCCATGGCCGAAATTGAATAAAATTTATGAACTAATGGAACATCTTCAACGCAAATGTCGAGAAGTCTGTATACCTGGGAAAAATCTGAGTTTAGATGAAAGTTTGATGAAGTTCAAATGCAGGCTCAAGTGGAAAATGTATATTGAAAAAAAAGAGCAAGATTTGGCTTGAAGTTTTTCGTTCTTTATGAAGCAGAAAGTGGGTACATTTCAGATTTCCTCATATATACAGGTGAAGGAACAGGTATAATCCGAAATACAGCCAATATCCAGTTTCCACTAAAATTGTTTTGCACTTGATGGATCGATTCCTGGGAAAAGGCTATTATTATTATTGTCACTATTGATAATTTTTATATGTCTCCACAGCTTGCAGACATCTTAGTTACAGAAAAGATGAACACTTATGGAACAGTGAATAAAACCAGAAAAGACCTCCCTGTCAATTTTTCAAAAGAGAAAGTATCCAAGGGGGAAATTGTTGCTTATCAAAGAGGTAAAGTCATGGCCCTGAAGTGGCAGGACAAGAAGAGTGTCTGCCTTATGAGTACTATATATTCACGATTACTCTTATTTGGTGACATGCAAATCTAAAAAGACTGTTATGAAACCAGTTGTCGTTTGTGACTATAATAATACAATGGGTGGTGTCGACTTATGCGACCAAGAAATGCCCTACTACCGTACGCTGCGAAAGCAACAAGGGAAGTATATCAAAATTTTCAGGCAGTTTTTAGATCAATAGTTGTGGAATGCCTATGTACTTTACAAAAAGCAAAACCCAACACATAACATAAAGCTTTTAGAATTTCGATTGCGAATGGTTGAAGAAAGTATCCAAAAGTATTCTGATAGAGATAACTGCAGTGGTCCAGGAAGACCGATTTCTACTCTGAACCCTTTGCGATTAACAGCTCGTCATTTTGCAAGTCACATCCCACCTAATCCCATAAAAAGAGAGCCTCGAAGACAATGTGCTGTTTTCTGTTCAAGAAAAGATGCAAATGGGAAAATAATTCGCAAAGAAACACGAATCTGGTGCAAAGACTATGAAGTTGGACTTTGCCTTGAACCCTGTTTCGAACTCTATCATATTAAACTGAATTTCTAAGGTATCTTTTTTTATCTGTGCTTTATATTTTCTGGAATTTTATACATTTTACTTTTTTTACTATGCAATAAATAGAAATTAACTGTAATTTTATTGAAATTTACTAAAAAAAAGTTTTTTTTTGGTGATAACATCTGAAATTGAATTTTCTCGCAACTTAGTTTCTCATGATAAAATTCTGTATAAAAAATCTTTTCTAGAAAGAAAAAATGCATTTTTCAATTCTTTAATATATATAGATTTAAAATATGCCAAAAAAGAATTACACAATTTTTGAAGAGATTTCGGTCCACAAATTGAGCAGTCAGAGGGTTAAACAATAATTTATTTTTCATTTTTTAGTTCGATCTACAATAAAAGCTTGTTTTCTTAGTTTTTAAAAGTATTACTTAATCTTTGTTGAATTTATCCTTAAGTTTGATATTTTGATCCAGAATTATGTGACTGCTGGAATTAGTCTTGCTCTTCAATGGATATTAATTAATGGGTCTGAAGGGTATTTATTCTCTCCGTTTACGGGGTTCGAATGAGTCCCATATCGCTATATTTCGTTCGTTCCGTCTCTATAGATACAGGTCTAACTAATAAAAGTGTATTAAGAAGAACTATTAAATGTCAATCGCATATAATGTTAATTCCTATCATCACTTCTAAACATATTGCATTTTCAAAAAAAAAAATATATATTTTTAGCAGTTCGTATCATCACTTCTAAACGTATTTCTTTATAAAAATATAAAATATTTAGCTGTTAGAACATAAATTTTTTTTATTCACATGCAAGAGTCTTTTTTCTCTTTCTCACATAAATAACACTTTTTTCTGTTTTATTTGTATTAATAACAAGCGTTTTCCTTTTTAGGGTTGCACCTTTTTAAGAGGTAGGGTCTTTTTGTCGTCATATCTGGAATTAGTGGCCAAATTTGGAAATGGAGTATGGAATTAGTCCTCAAATTTGGAAATTGTATATGCAATTAGTCACTAAATCTGGAAACGATATAATGAATTAGTCACCTAATCCAGAAATCCTTAAAATCGTTATTTTTGACGATCCTAATCGGGATAAAGAAACAAAATTTTGAAATTATTGTATTGTCATCGGTCCTTGATAAGTGTGCAAAACTTCGAGTTAATCTGACCTTTTAAAGTGGGTAAAATTCGAGTCCAAAGATTCCATTACATACAAGGGAAACTTATAAAAGCGTGTTAAAAAAGTCTTCCTCATTTGAAAGATTATTTGATATAACACGATTTCTTCGTTTTACAATTATGCATGGGATCATGAACGATTTTGTAAAGAATGTGGTCTTAGAAACTAAAGTTTACAAAAAAAATTTTTTTTACCATACTTCAAAAATTAAGAAGCACTGCTGCAGTGCAATTGTAATTCTTTAATCGATTACTCGATGTATGGTTGAGTTTCAAGAGTTGTATAAAGAAAACAGATCTGTGTCTGTCAGAATTTTTAATTAATAAAAGTTATTCGAGCAAGACCTTTTGGAAAGTATTACAGAATCGGTAATGTACAAAACAATGTAACCAGACGAAAAACTATTTCAAGAGCATGAAGAATGTAGAAGCTTACAAAAGAAAATATAAAATGATTTGCTTAGCTGTATGGACATCTCAAAATTACTTTTTTTCTACACTACTAAGAGTTGAAATAATTTGAATTAAAATCGTACTATGTACTGTGATTAGTAATTACAGTTAAGAAGACAAATAATATTTTCAAAACCACTGAAACTTTATTTAAACATCTCTTTTTCATAACAATCCAACAAACTGCAAAGCAACAGAGAGTCGATATTCACAAATGATGAAATATTCAATTTGTCACTCACAGAAAGGAGAAATAATTATACTTTATAATTAATACTGTCATTCAAATAAATAAAAATAATAATACAAAACTAAAAACGGATGTGGATATCTCTAATGGTTATAGTTACTGTGATCCAAAGCTGCCTCAAATAATTGGATTTATTATTAAGCTGCGAAAATTATAACTATGCACGTTAAAATCAATTCCTTACTTCTCTGGGTTCTGAGATTACTGTTCTTAATTTTCGTATAACGATTTTTTTTTCTTATTTTGCTAGCACTGCTTAATTTTCCCTAAGAATTATATACCTGTGTGCTTTAGGTTTTATTACTCAATAATTGCATTTGTATTTATCGTTTGTATGCATATAAAAATATTTACAGTTTTCAGCTCATTTTTTTCACGGTTTTTAAAATAAATATAGTTTTTATTTCATCATACACGTGGTGTTCTTATATGAATTGCTGGAAGACATATCTCCTACGTAAAGAAAGAGATAGGCATATGTTAAATGACGGAGACAAACAATCAAAATATATGAAAGCTGTTGAAATGGGTTAGAATTTCTATAAATAAACAATAGAATTTAATGAATGAAAAAAATTAAAAATGAATTACTAGTTAATATTATATTTGAAATGCAAGAATTGCAAAAATTTTTAGTGTCATGGAATAAAATATTATAATAGATATAATTCTATTGCAGGTTTTTATTGCAGCTACTTTGGTTGCAGCTGCTTTTGCCGGTCTCTACGAGGTAAGCAAAATAACCTTTTCTTCTAGTCGAATTCAATCTTCTATCGATTCGATCATAATCATTATTTTCATTCATCAATTCATTATTAAACAAGAAGCACAAGTGAAATTTATTTCCTATAAAAAACTTTTTTAGTTAACAATTTTAAAAATTTAGTAAAAATGACCAATTTTAATAAATGTTAAAGTATTTATTTATTAATTTTCTATAATATACTACCCAAACTATAACTGTATCATCGCATGCTTATTGAAAAAAAAACATAAATGTTTCTAAGTGTTTTATGTTTTATATTTCGGAAAAAAAGCTTTCAATAAAAAGAAAAAAAAATTTCACCATTTTTAAATTTCACCATTTAAATAATCTTTAGTTAATTTCAAAAATTAATCCCTCAAAAAAGAATTATTAAATTATATTATTAACTTCCATATTACGTAATTCGACTTTTAATAAAAGAATAGTATTACGATTAAAATTTTTTTGTAAGGTTCATAATATTGTTTTTAAAAATTGGCATGACAATTAAAATGGAATATCAAATACCCAGCATTTATTAAAGTTTTAAAATATAAATCTTAAAATCTTTAAATTCCGCGGAAGTACCACTCACTTCAAATTAAAATAATTTTGAATTATATATAAATTTGGCTTTAATATATAATTTTCTTTTAGAATCAACACACAATTTTTTTATATTCAAAATCCGAGTCAAGTGGTAGGAAGTAGCAATATTAACGCATTTTTTTTTGAAAGCTCGTGTTAATCTGAATTAAATATTTATGATGCTCACCGTTAAGTAATTTTTTTTAAAAATTTCCACTGCACACATAAATATAATAAATCTAACAGTGTTAATGAGCCTTGATCTTCTTCAGCCCATCCCCCACCATCCATCTAAATCCTACAAGTTCGGGTACAGCATAAAGGACCGCCATGGTGAACAGCACAGAGAAGAGTCCGGCAACGAAGGACACGCCGTCCGGGGAAGCTACGCATTCACCGATCCTCGTGGAATTCGTCGAGAAGTCCACTACGTCGCTGACCATGGAGGCTTAAGGGCTCAGGTCAAGACCAACGAACCTGGAACCGCCAACCAGAACCCTGCAGCTATGCACCTGATCTCTGATGCTCCATACGCACACGGAGGATACGCTGGAGCCTCCGGATTGGGATATGGAGGTCTTGGAAATACTGGATATGGAGGCCTTAGATATGCTGGATATGGAGGCCTTGGAAATGCTGGATATGGAGGCCTTGGATATGCTGGATATGGAGGTCTTGGAAATGCTGGATATGGAGGTCTTGGAAATGCTGGATATGGAGGCCTTGGAAATGCTGGATATGGAGGTCTTGGAAATGCTGGATATGGAGGTTATGGTGGTTATGGCTCAGGGTATGGAGGAAATGGTCTTGACAACCTTGGTGGATTAGGATATGTCCGATATGGTTTTTAAAAGATATATGTGGTGTTTTTTTCCTTAACTTTTAGAAAATAAGTATTTTTTATATTTTTTTTGTCAGTGTTTTTTTTCCTATTATGAAGTTCTAATTTTTTTTTCATTCCAGTCACATATTAATTCAAAAACTATGCCTTTCAGTGCTTTGAAATAAAATCGAAATTTAAATTATGAATGAGAACAAAAAAAATCTTTTTTTAATGATGTGTTCGTTATTACATTCTGAAAGTACAACTCACTGGAATTGTTTACTTCCAGTAGAGCTGTTTAAAAAAGGATAAAATGATATATATATGTTTTGGAGAAATTCTTGGATTGACAGGAGAAATGCAACGGGAAGCCGTTTGTCCTATTATATTTTATTTCAATATTCAGGAAAGAAGTCTGCACTCTCCAAGCCATGGCAAAAACGACAGCTCTTTCAGCGTTGATCAGCAGCGAGTGAGTTCTTAGTACACGTATCTTCTTTAAGTCCAGCGAAAGTAGAAGTCAAAGTTCCTATACGGGAGGTGGGTTGAGTTGTCCTAGTAGGAAGAGTTTACTCCAACTGACACTTGAGGGACTGGGGATTCATCACAATTTCCCCCCTCTGCATGGCTCGTACAACAACAGGGACAGGATCACTGACGACACGACGATGACTGAAAACTTAGGTATTATTGTTTTTTAAAACTTTTATGAATTACTTTGATAATCGTCATGGCGTGGAGTATCTAATACTATGTTACACAAATACTCAAAATATTTCCGATTAAGTGGTTACAGCCGAAAACAACAATATCACAATCACCAATTATTACAGCAATATATTGTTGATATTTACAAAGAATGATAAAATATTTCAAAATAATACAATGATATACTAATGAAGGTGTTAAACAGATATGAAAATTCTTCATTGAATACCCTGAAAAGGGGATATTTACAACAATATACATAGGTACGAAACTCAGTTTGTCTCAACTGGAAACAAGGTATATTTTCACAATTGTAAGTGAATTGTTTAAGACATAAGTATACAATAGCAGAAATTGAGTTTTCATTCATGACTTAACTTTAAATTATCAGGGGAATATATATAGAAACATCTTAATTTAGAAATATAGGCAATTTGAGAATCTTTCTTCGCCAAAGGATTTGGTTTATTAATTATTATTTCATAAGGGCCAGACAAAAGGGGAGCTCAATTTCCTCGTATTAGGATACTGGAACTCTTCATACACAATAAGATCACCTAGGTTGAATTTTTTTCAATTCAGCGAGCATCATATCTAATCTTATTTTTAATATGATAATCTATTGTTCTCGGCAAGGCCAATTCACGTGCTTCATCAACAGTTTCATAGTAATTATTCTGATTTATAGGTGATGGATATGGCAAGAGACCAAATAGCAAGTATGCTGGTGGGTATTTAGTTATTGAGTGTGGAGTTGAGTTATATTCATTACACACTTGGTCTAGTAGTTTTGTCCAAGGAATTTTAGTAGATGAAGCATTTAAGTCTAGTAACAAGAGATTGATTGACACGTTCATTTTTACCATTTGTTTGAGGGTGATGAGCTGTAGTTAACAAATGATTAATAATATAATTTCTAAGAAATTTTTTAGATCTGGAAGATGTAAAGGCACCATTTCTATCAGTTAATAATTTTTCAGGAATTTGGATTTGAATGACTTGTTTTTTAAGATATTTGCATAGGTTTCAGAATTTTTATTTTTTGAAGGAAAATCCCACACATATCTTGTTGCATGGTCAATCACAATGTGCAAAATTTTTTTGTAGAATTATAATAGTTGAAACCTCCAACAGAGTATCCACAGATATAAACTCAAAAGGTTTACTGGTAGGTGGAACTTGTTGCAGTAACCCAAATTTTCTTTGTTTCCTTTTTTTGTTAAGCTGACATACCATACAATGTTTAACAAATTAACTAATATCAGTTGCAATGTTAGGCCAATAGTATTGAAGTGAAATTAAATTCAACATTTTTTGAACACCAGGATGACCAAACTGCTCATGAGCTTGATTCAACAGTTTTAAGCTTAATGAAAATGGAATAACTATTTTATGTAAATTTTTCTTTTTAATTACTATTACATCTTTGATCTCATGGTATTTAGGTCCACAAAGATTATCATTCTTTTGATGAGTTTTAATTTCATTAATGTCAAGGAAATGACTTGAATGTTGAAGGTGATGAGCAACCGGATGCCTGGATAACATATCTGCTTCAATGTTAGCAGAACCCTTTAAATATTTAATTTCATCATCATACATACTTGGCTTTAATGACCAGCGGAATAATCGACCTCTTAAATTTTTAACATTTTTTAGCCAAACAAGAGCTGCATGGTCAGTATGTATGATAAAATTTTGGCCGTGTAGGTAGTAACAAAATTTATCAAAAGCATCTATTATTGCAAGACATTCTAACTCAGCTATAGAATAATTTTTTGTAGTTTCTTAAGGTACTAGAATGGTAAGCAATTGGGTGTAACACATTTGAGGCATCAGGCTGTTTCAACACAGCTCCAATACTTTTTTGTGATGCATCAACAAAAACATGACAAGTTAAGTCAGGATCATACAAATGTAAAATCGGCTTCGTTATCAAACTTTCTTTCAGTTTCTCAAATGCATTTTGACATTCATCAGTCCAATTAAATTTCGTACCCTTTTTTAATAACATATTTAATGGATATCTAAGGTCAGCATATTCTGGAATAAACTTATGATACACATTTATTGAACCCAAGAACCTGTGGAGTTCTTTTACATTATTTGGCGGTTTCAACGTTTTGATAATGTCGATATTAGTAGTTTTGGAGTAACTTTACCCTCTTCTATTTCATATCTCAGAAAGTTAATTTTAGTTTGGGCAAAGACACATTTAGATAGTTTCAATTTAATATTTTCTTTTTGGCAAATGTCAAAAATTGTCTTCAGATGATTCCAATGTTCTTTTTCTGACGAAGAAAAGACTATGATATCATCGTAATAATAGCAAGCCAAATCAATTTTATACATAGTTAATATTCTTCGAATTAATCAATTAAAAATTTCAGGGGCCACCTTAATTCCAAATGGTAATCTGCACCATTCATATAAGCCAAAGTTAGTGCGAAAGCGAGTTTCTCAGTATCCTTTGGGTGAATGGGTATATGCCAATAACCGGAAGCTAAGTCTAAAGTTGAAAATTTTTTTGTCGGCAAATGTTACTTCTAGGAGCTTATATAAATAACTGATATTTTAGGTTTAAAACACCTGGATTAATCTAGGTGACTGCCGTTTTGTGGCTTTATTGTTATGAAACATCCTGTCAAAGTTTGTTAATGTATTTTAAAATATACTTAAACCTACATTATATAAAATGGATTTGAATTAATATAATTTTTGTTCTTAAAGCTTCATCTGAAACGAAATTTGTCAGTAGAATTTTTTTTTGTTCTAAACTTCTAAAAAAATTAATACAATATTTATAACCATTTTGAAAATTTTGGAGAAACTGAAGATATATACAATACGAACATCAACACATAAATGTGTGTACTCTTTGTTTTTATATGTTTTGAGTTATATCTAAATATTTTTGGTTCATTACCTTAAATCAAAAGAAAATTTTATTCAAAAAATAAATAAATGAGGTAATCAGAGTTTAAAAAAATCCTTAATTGCATTTGAAACATATTTTATAAGATCCATTGTAGAAATTTCGATAAATTAAACTTAAAATGGTTCATTCAGAACTTAAAACTTCAGAAACTGAGAATTTATTTCTGGAGTTAAATTCTTTTTCTTCATCTAACTCCGCTGTTGTCAAGAGAAGTAAATGTCACCTTTTGCTTAGTAAATTCAAAATTTTATATTTGAAAAATAAAACTATTTCAAAGTTTCATACAGAACAATTTTGGCTATTTTCAAACATATTGTCATCCACGTGTAATCTTAAACAGCTCCACTCTTAAGCGAACTTAACTGAATTTTTATTTTTAAATAATATTTTTACTTAAAGCAGGTTCATATTTTTAACAACTAATTATGCGTTTTACAGAAAAATTTTAATTTGATTTTGACGAGAAAATTTCTATTTTAGAAATATAAAATTTTTTTTATTAATTTTAAGATAAATATATTTCTAGGGCAGTGGTTCTCAAACTTTCACTAGTGGCGACCCAATGTTCAATCATAATTTTTATCGCCCACCCTAAAAATAATAATGTATTGAATGCAATAATAATGAACTTTTTTTGGCGCTAAAGCTACAATACGATCATAATTATAAACCATACAAATTAACAAGATAAGTATTAAATTTTGAATATATTACTTTTATATAAGTAATATATACTTTTATTTTTTTTTACTTTTTAGTTCGATTCACTATTAAAACGTGTTTTTTAGTTTGTTTTAAAACTATAATTTATTTTATAATTATTTTTACTATACACTTTAAAAATCACAATTCCAGTGAATAATTTAATCAAGAGAAAATATATTTACCTACTTTCAAGGACTTTTCAATTTTTCTTTGATAGTTTGAGAAAAAATCCAATAAAACTAAAGAAAATGTTCCAAATGTCAGTGTCCTTAATAAAGGACATAAATCACAGACATTTTTCGCTAACAATACAGGAACGTTATTTTCCAGCAAAACTGTCATATTTTGTTCACGTTTTTGTATTTCTGCTGTCGTGTGATGATCTACAAATAGTATTTTGAACTTTTTCTTCCTTGTGTCTTTTTGATAAGGTGAAGTGCTACATTATGGCTTCATAGTTTTCTTCATAGAGATGTTTAGCCATCATTTGAAAATTTCAAATCAACTCAAACGTTTCATGTCTAACGCTTTTCTCATATTTACTTTCGCTATCTTGATTAATATGCATTATTTCAGCAGGTCCTTCAATTGCTTGATCAGTTTCAACTACCTTCAATATGGATCACAGATGCCCATTTTTTTTTAATATTCTGCTCATTTACATTTATAAACCATAATAAGTCGTACGACACAGCAATCAAAACCAAAAATTGTTCATGGGGAAAGTGTAGCGTGTTCTAAAAAATAATTGTGTAAAACGATTTTCATTATGCATTATATGTTTTAGAATACTTATAAAACTACATCTTGGCCAAATAATCCTTCAAAGTGTTTAATATGCTTATCCATATATCATAAAACTCATACACATGGGCAAAAAAACAACCGAAAAATATTATTTACAACTTTCCTAAAAGAAAAAGAGACGGAGTGAATCATACCAGTAAGTTTGAAGGTCAAATGTATGATTATCAAAAGTAGTATTTTAGGGGTTAAAAGAAACGCAATAAAAAATTTTTGAACGTGGGATTACAGTAAAGCAAACAAAATGTCTTTTTTATTTGGTTATAGGATCAAAGATGGCTAATGAGCTTTTGAAGTGGAATATTTTATTTTTGAGTATCACCAGATGATAAAAATGAATTACATCAGTGCAAATGTGTATTTTTTATTATGTCAGAAAGCATTTGGTTTTACTTCATTCCAAAAACTATTTTTTTAAACCTTTTTTTTCATATATTCTTGCGCCCCAGGGGGGCGTGGCCCACAGTTTGGGAAACACTGTTCTAGCGTTATAAATGTTATTTTGACGTCCTAATACTCTGCAGGTTGTTATTGCAGGCAATATTTTCTTAATGACATAATTAATACTACAACGTGAGAAGCAAATTTTAAATAATGATAGTGATGAATTAAGTACATTGAAAAAATTGTAACAACATGTACTTGATGTACCATATTAAGATGTATTACAATAGAAGAGAAGGGAAAGAAGATTAAAGCAACTGATAAAATTTCACCTAGAAAGTCCGTGTAAAAACATAAAACAAAAATTAGTTTTCGTTAAAACCAGTATTGCATTGAAGTAAAACACACAGTTGAATACGTAGAACGAAACAATTCTGATAAATATTCCAAAACACGATCTTGCTAGAAATTCATCATTTTAACTTTCACTTTATAATCATTCTATCTTACCAGAGTACTTGACACAAAGTTCTTTGAATAACAAGAAGTATTTTTGAATACAGTTATTAAGGTACGTAAAAAACGCATCCTTTGTAATGTCTTACGTTGAACTACCAAATGATAACAAAGCAGTATCAATCTATCTATATATATAATGAATAACTAATAATCTCCTTCATTTGAATAAGAAATCATTTTTTTAAACACAGTTGAGTTCCGAAAACTCGGCACTCGGTAAACCTGTAATCCGGATAATCGTCCAACACATTGCAGGTCAGAAAAAAACCCCGCGAGTAGACCTGGAGGCGCAGAAGCCGATGAAAATGACGTCAAACAGTAGTTCCAGAATTATACCAAGCAAGACATTATGTTCTGATGCAGAAATTAGTGCTGTTATTACAATGAAAAAATGGAGGGAAATGATGAAGGCTTTTACGTAGAAGGCACCGAAAAATTCTTAAAATATCACAGTGAGGGACCAAAGCCTGTCGAAACCTCAATTCAGTATTTTAAACAAGGTGAGTCGGTAATGGTCTTACTGAATCTTCGTCGTCTTTATGATGAAGTAACAAAACGCTGAGAGCAGTACACGGAGAAAAAAGACTTACTCAAAAATGAGTACGTAGACATACTCAATTTGAAATGAGTATGTTTGCATCAGATTTGACCGCATGCCTTGATTGAATTTGATTCTTTACATGTACTCAAAAACCCCAAAATGCTAATTATTGCTTTCGGACAAATTAAAAAAGATATTCAGGATTGCAAAAACTCTTTTAATATACCGGCTACATATTTTTAAAATTGGGGCTCAACAACAAATTTAATTTTCTTAAATCTTCCGAACTATATTTCGTATCTATCACGCTACACGCGGAGGAACACATATTAAAATGAGTACTTGATTCATTGTTGTTATATTTTACTTAACTGATTTCTTCTTATTAGTAAAATTAAAAGTACATGATTTGTTTTTAATATAAGTTTAATATTTGGTTAAATTATTAATTACACTCTCTGTATGGTTGAATGCCAATTTCTCAATATGGTAAATGTTTACATTATTTGCGCGTATTATTTAAAAAGCAATTTACTTGATTCATAAGTCATATTGTTTGATTTCGTCAATCAAAACTAAATTCATTTGCAAGCAACATTCTAAGAAACTCACCCTGTGTTTCAGTATAGAATAGGGATGGGGGGATTGTGTGTGCTTGGTGAAGTTAATTTTTCAGCAACCGAAATTAGCGCCAAGCAACTTAATTTAGCGGTAGGTGTTAAGAGAAATCACAGTGAAATTTTACAATGCAAATAAAGAAAAAAATGAGAAATAAAAAATATTGATCATGTTATCAGTAATGCATTTAAATTAAGTTGTTTCGCGATCGATTCCGGATCCAAAGGGCCCCCTATTCAACACTTTAACCCAAAAGTGAAAAGCTTTATCTGTGTCATGACACTGTGGCGGTGTGATATCTGTATGAAATAGTACCAACATCATACGAAGACGATCGTTTTGGCGTGACTGGTAAAGTACTCACAATCGTTCGGAACGAAAGGTACTTAGATCGAATCCTTCCTTCATTGGTGACCCGGACGTGATATGAACCACACCCTTCACGCGCCGCAGTCATGGCGCCATCTATCCACCGCAAAAGCAACCAAAACCGTCAAACATTGACGCAATTAAACTGTCAAACATTGATGCAAATAAGCCGTTACTTCTCAAAGTCGTCTTACACAAATGATGCAATTAAAACCGTCATACAAATGCCGCAATCCACCAATTGACGCAACTGCTTAGATGCTCGCCACGAATATGGTATCGCTCGTTTGCCTATTCACCGAAACACTGGCAAGGTAGTATGTGGTGGTGTGATATCTATATGAACTAGTACCAACATCACGCGAAGACGATAGTTTTGGCGTGATCGGTAAAGTACTCGCATTCGTTCGGACGGAAGGTACCCAGATCGAATCCTTCCTTCCTGCAACACATAGCCAACTTCTAAAACCCCATTTTAAATTCTGCTTTGAAAGGTGATCAACCATTGGCCATTATGTTACATAAATAAAACTATTGTTTTGCAGTAAAATGTGCTTGTATGAATTGTAGCATTAACATGTTTTAGTATGCAATATGGTTTTACCAATTTACTGAACATGGTATTAAGCTATTATCAATTAGCACTGTTAGTAGAAGGTGCCTTGTGAATGTAGTTTCTTGAAAATTTTAAAATACTTTTTTAGCTTATTATTTAAGTTATGGAAAGTGTCTTAAAAGTTCCCATTCAGACAATTTCAATACACTTATTTAACGAATTAATTCGCTCTCATTTTCGAATAATGAAAGAATCAAAATTAACTGTACAGAATGAGTAAAGTTGAACATAGTACATTTCAAGAATGATTTTTACTTTTTGGTATTAGACATTAAGTATAAAAATTAAATCTACTTAACTAGTATTTAATTAATGGATATTTTGGCTTATTAGTAATTGATCTGCGTTGTATAAATAAGATTTATCACAGTACTTACATAATATCATAGCCTTTTGGTATTATTATATGACACGAAACACATGAGATTGTCAATTCAACACACACAACACATGTGAAATTGTTATAACCAGCTTGGTGAGTTACCTTGAACGTTGTTACCATAATATGTAAGTACTGATTTATATCTTAAAACATAGTGCAGAAGGGCAGTGGCGTAACAGAGAACATTTGGGCCCCAAGTTGGATTTTACAAAGGGTAGGTATTTGGCGGCTGTCAGGCTTTGCGCCCCCTGCAATATGGGGGTGTACGCTACGCCACTACAGAAAAGCTATACTTTCATGACCATAATACTTTGCTTTGATTTTAAAACTATTGTAATGTGTCTAAAAAATCTTATTAATCTGGTATTTCTTATAATAATAAGGCCACAAGCCCAGTGAAAGTAAGTTTTAATTCACAACATATTGATCTTCTGGTTTATAACACACCTTTAATGTGACCAAGGTTTTGTTTATTTGGATGAAAATGAATGAGATATATATCAAATTCTTGATATTAAAACCGATGAAGTATATTTTACGTTTTTATTTATCTGTTCAGGACCATGATTACTTCAAGGAATACAGTATCTTATATGTGATTGTGTATTTTCCCTTTTCTGAGTCCCATGATCATACTGGTGATGATATAAAAATTAAATCTACTTAGTATTAATATTTAAGGGACATTTTGTCTTATTACTAATTAATCTGCATTGTTTAAATTAGATTTATCACAGTACTTACATATTATTAAGGGGAGTTGGAAACCTCTCTCTTTCTCTATACTGACAATGTTAAATTGGCTGTTTTCGATGTACCTTTTCTCAAAATCTGTTTTATGTACATGCTTGAAATTTTTCATACTATTAAAGTACACCTCTCTCATTATACTAAAATGAGCTTTTAACCAATTTTGAATTTTTTAATAAATTATGAAATATTTTATTAAACATTGCGAAATTTGACCCATTTTTTAATTAAAAAATTTGTAAAAATTAAATTTTTGAGTTTTTTACAAAAAGCTCATTTTAGTATATATTAGACATCATTATAAATAATTCATAAAAAATTTACATACCTGTGAACAGTAGTATCTCAGAATAGGTACATCGCACATTAAAAATTACATTTTGAGATCAATTGATTTTAATGTATACAGTGAGACTTCTAATCGATTAGGAAATGAAAAATAAAAGGCTCAATTTAAAATAAAAGATACATGTTTTGGTTTATATCAATCGTTACACTTTTAAGCAAAAACAAAGTAATTTGTTTACATTTTTCGCCATTAAAATGGGCGTGGCCCAAATTCATTGATTATTTAAAAATACGTTTTAAAGGCTTCTAAATACCCTAGAGGTTAAAGTAAGGTATTTTTAGAAAGGTTAAAATGTATACAGTTTGAAAATGTAAAATTCTCAAATTGTCAAAAAAATAAGATTTTAGCTTTCCAACACCCCTCAAAGCCTTTTAGTAACAGTATATGAAACGAAACACGTGATTGCCAATTTAGCGCATACGCCACATGCAAAATTGGTACTGCCATGGCGAGTTATCTTGAACATAGTTGCCATAACATGTAAGTACAGATTTATCTTATAAGATTGCGCAGAAAGGCAGTGACATAATGGAGAACATTTGGGCCTCCAAGTTGCATTTTACAAAGGGTAGGTACTTGGCGGCTGTAAGGCTTTGGGCCCCCTAGACCTTCCCACCGCAATATGGGGCTGTATGTTACGCCACAGCAAAAAGCCCACTTAAAGTAAGTTTTAATTCACAACATTTTGATCTTCTGGTTTATAACACACCTTTAATGGGACCATAGTGTTTTGTTTATTTGGAAGAAAATGAATTCGATGCATATCAGATTCTTGATTTCAGATTGGAGGAGAAAGGAGAGAGCTTGTCATTATTAGTATTGAAATTATTCCAATTTGATATCGGTACACTACGTACCAAGTGTTGTTAACAATTGTCAAGTTGGGTGGTAACATTACGGTATGGTTACCAATACCTTTAAATTTGGTTATGTGTGGTTGTCATCCATTATTTTTTTAATTTTATCCTCTTTTGTAATTTTATTTTATTATCATTTATTATGTATATTATTTGATATTATTATTATAGTGTATTAAAATGAATTTTTCACTAATTTATATTTATGTCAGTATCCTTATTAATTTCAGACATTTTTAAGTAGATTTTTTTCCACAAGCAAGCATTTCCATGCTTCCTGTTGTCTAGATTGCAGTTTTAGTCTTCTGTCAGCTATTCATAAAGGGACATTTCAAATATTATTGGTGTTTACTAAATCTGTTAATAAAATAATATAGGGCTCCAATTTCAATTTTTATGGACTAAAAGGATTACTACATTTGCACTTTATTTTCTTTAATAATCGTTTTTTTAAAAAAAATTCTTATTCTTGATTGAAATTTTGCTTATTTTGGCCATTATGAAATGTGATAAGCATGGCAGCAAAATGACAATAGTTTCCAGACAGTTTAAATAATTTGACAGCTGTATATTTTATTGCAGATGTTTACAATGTAAATTTGCATGGCCACGATAGTAAATATATCGGAAATAATTCTTTTTTCACCTGTCGCAAAGTGTAATTTTAATTGATGCATTTTTAAATATTCCTTGGTCAATAAAATTCATAAATGAAACATGCAACTTTTGGATGCATAAAAAATTATTCAAATTATTTTCAATACATTCAAATCCTACGAATATATAAAGAAAAATTTAAAGAGAGAATCGCGCGGATTTATAACATTTCACCGTTAATATTTTTACATCGTGATAGTGATTTCTATTTTTGGTTTGAAATTTTTTTTTAGTTTTTAACACTTATTATTTTTCCATTTTTCTTCCGCTTCTTTTCCCATCATTTATAATAACCTTGTGTTCTATTTCTTTTAATCTTGGTACTCCTATTTTTCTATAACTGGTTTACTACAATAATAGTACTTACATTTTTGCTTTTTAAAAAAATAATGCAATTCTTCTTTTGTCAGGAATAAGCAATTATTTTCAATTACTTACATGTTGTGTTCTTAGTGCGAGACCAACTTCTTGGATTGAAAACTATTGGATTCCAAAATCTTATTTGCAGTGATTTCAAAACCGCATCTAAAAGACGTTTTGCACGTTGTGTACTGATAACAAATTAGCTCCCTATATGTACAGAGTGTTTTTTTTCAGGTATAGAAGTTTAAGTTGGCATTACTTACCAAGATGGCGACCGATTTAACAGCTGTCAAGTGATTTATTCTCAGTCTGGTTTGGCAATTCATCATGAATAGACTCACGCCTGAACAACGCTTTCAAATTGTGCAATTTTATTTCGAAAATAATGGTCGATTTTCATAAGCGAATTTTGTTTAGCGATGAAGCGCACTTCTGGTTGAATGGCTACGTCAACAAACAAAACTGCCGCATTTGGAGTGAAGCTAATCCACAAGTGTATGTCGAAACACCGTTACATCCAGAAAAACGGACTGTTTGGTGCGCTTTATGGGCTGGTGGAATCCTTCTTCAAAAACGATGAAGGCCACAGCGTTACAGTCAATGGTGATGGGTATAGAGCCATGATTACTAACTTTTTCATTCTTGAATTGAACAATCATGATGTCCAGGAGCTGTGGTTCCAACAAGACGGCGCAACATGTCACACAGCTCGTGCCACAATCGATTTATTGAAAGACACCTTTGGTGACCGCCTAATTTCACGTTTTGGACCTGTGAATTGGCCTCCAAGATCTTGTGATTTAACACCGCTAGAATATTTTTTGTGGGGCTATGTAAAGTCATTGGTCTATGCGGATAAGCCACAAACGCTTGACCATTTGGAAGACAACATTCGATATTATTGCCGATATACGGCCACAAATGTTGGAAAACGTCATCGAAAATTGGACGTCCAGATTGGACTACATCCGATCCAGCCGTGGCAGTCCTATGCCAGAAATCATATTTAAAATGTAATGCCACAAGATTATCTTTCAAATAAATAAAAATTCATGTCAATGGAATAATACATCATTGTTTTATTGCAATTTAAAGTTCTATACCTCTAAAAAAAACACCCTTTATATATTGTTCCAACGTGTGATATTTTTTGAACAGTTGTTTTATAAATGTGGCATGGTAGCCTAGTGGTCAAGGTAACAGACTCGTGGCTGGTGTATCATGAGTTCGAGCCTAGTGCTGCTGAAGACCCGCACTGCCGTGTAGGGGAGTGATGCACATTAAATTTGTCAAGAGCTCAAACGTCCTCCTGCTGGTGTGGCTGTTAGGCGAGGAGGGGTGCCAGCACAGGTGTCGTCCTCATCACTTGACCATGGTTCAAGATTACGAAGTCTGTCACTAGAAGCCCTTGTGTAGCTGAACAGTGCTATATATGTTAGTACTCTTCCACTTAGCAAGACATGCCTTCATGTGTACGTTAGAAAATCGTATTTTTTAAAACCTTTTACCTTGTTTCTAAATTATGAATGCTTTATTTTTAATTTGCATTAATTTCATTTCTACTTGTAAGCTAAATCTTCATTTTTAATATTTCAATTCATTATTTATTTAAAATTTCCCACATAGTTCTGATATTTTCTTTTTTATATATTTTATGGATAAAAAATAATTTACAAATTTCATACATTTTGCACTTTCTGCCGAAGACAATTTGATTCCCCTTTTAGTCTTTGTCGTCATATTCAAAACAGTCATACGGGGTAGCGTAACACTTAATATGTTATGGTAAATCTTGTAGATATTTGTTTAAAAACTATATAAATATGAACGACATTTGCAGAGATTTTACTCTAATGAGGATACTTTTAAGATTACTCTCATAACCAGCCATCTATAAATTTTTCAGTATATAATTTAGATGACTCGTGTATCCTAACAAGTAATTTACTTGAAACAACATTGTTTGAAAGGCATTTTTATTTATATTTAGTAACTTCCAAGACATGCTGTTGATTTGATAAAAGTAAAAAATTCTATTTAATTATGTACCTTTGCAGATTAGAACTTTCTATATTTAAAATTATAATTTGATGTATATTACATTAAAGCATAAGCTAATCTATGCTATACAAATACGAATGGAGTTGACTATAATATGGATTATATGTATATAAAAAGTTTTTATGAAAAAAATTCACACAATAAAAAATAACTCTTATGAATGAAGGCATGTTGTTTCAAAAATCACACTTATATCCTTGTTGTTGTAGTTTTAAAGTCTGATATGTTGTGATGTACCTCCCCTTGGAAGTACATCTCTCGAAGCATCAGCGTGAGCTAGAGGTGTAGGATTAACGTAAGAACTAGAATCAAACATTATCTTAATATGACTTTATTAAGATATTCAACTTAAACTTTGAACAAATATAATCTTATTAATGAATGAGAGAATCTACGATGACGCAATACGCAACACACGATATAATTCATATCTATCTCAATAATTGAACCACCAAATATAATAATATAAATAAGTAATCCATCCTACCTTATATTATTCTGTAATAAACTTGTCTTTATCTATAGTGGTAAGTAGCTTTACTTTTAACTTCTAATCGATCACCAATATGTTTATCCAGGACACGCAGAACTTGAATCTTTGAACGGCGAACTTCAATAATCATCCAATACCACAACGCACTATAATTGTCGAACATTCCTTTACACTACAATTACATTGCCGTCATTGCCATTACGCTTACTCTAAGATCCTATATTTATCCTATATTATTTGCATCTCTTCACTTCTCGTTTCTTGGATTTGGTTGGAAAACAGTTGCCATTAATTCTGGCAAAAAAAAAACCCAAAGGACTTATTAAAGAAAAGACGCGTAAGTCGTCACAATCCCCTCCGAGAAACAAAACGTGATTTACTCGAAAGTCTTAATGACACTTAAGAAATTACGTGCTTAAATTTTATTCTAATCGTTAATTTCTAACGCTTCACTTAAATTTTAATTTTTACTATTCATCTTAAGTTTAATTTTTAATATTTCTCCTTAATTTGAATTTCCACAGCTTCAATAGATTTTACTTAATTAAATAGACCAAAATTCAAAGTCATGCATTTTAATCACGGTAGATTCTCACATGTACAGAATAAATAGACGTGTCCCATCTGGGTAAATGAGCCGGGGAAAAACCATATATGACTTAAATGGTAGAAAAAACGAGACTCACACGTCTCTTAACTAACTTAATTCTACCTAAATGTTTACTTAAATTTTAACAGTTTTCTTCTTTAAATCTTCTCTCTAGCTCCGTTCTTTGTATAGGTTAATTTCTTATAGACTTCAGGGTCAGTTACCCTGAAACAAAAATTTCTTGAGTACTTTGAAAATTATTTTTTTTTTACACATTATGATTACATTTCACAATTTTTATACAGTATATATCACTTTTAAATTGTAACTAATTTCTATACATATTTTTCATCTGGTTCTTTCAAAAACTTCCCCTCAAATCGCGTAGCGCTGGTTAAACGTTATGCTAGTATGCTATCTACGCCGCGTTTCCCAAAACCAGATGTTCCTTAATACAAACTTTCAATACTGACGCCCCCCTTTTGAATCAGAATTTTTGTCGCGCCCCCCTTATACATTAATAATGTACTGAATGCAATAATAATGCACTTTGATGCTAAAGCTACAATAGGCGATCTTAATTATAAACCATACAAATTGGTAACATAAGTATTAAATTTTGTATACTACTTTTAAGTAATAAGTAAATAAAATAATAGGATAATTATTATGTGTGTTATTTTTTCTTTCTCTAATTTTTAAATTGAACATATTGCAAAATGCGGTGACTGCTTAGAAGACAAAATATAGATATCTGCGCTAAATATAGAAAAAGAACTCAGAGGGTCAATTTCTAATCATAAGCATTCCTTATAAAAACTTTGCTTTGCAAGACAAGCCCATGGAAGTCGTTAATACTTATTAAACTTGTTCCTAATTAAGTATTAATTAATTAGTTATAAACTACTTTGGAGCATTGATACATTAAAAGTATACCGGTTGAAGTTCCCGCTTGCACGAGTTCATTTATAAGAAAATAAAACATTATTGAAATAATCGCTGAATTTTGTTAGTAGAGTAAAGCCAAGTGCGCGACAATGTTTACAAAAATGTAAAATGATTTTTTTAAATGATTGCTCAAAGTATAACTATTTTAAAAGCGAACTATAATTTTAAGCCTTGCAGAATTATCATTTAGAATTGATGTTGAATAATGCACAATAATGTAAAAATCAAATGAAGAATAATTGTATTATTTTTAATATTTAAAGCGAAAAGACTTCAACATGTTTTAACCCTGGAGCAGGCACACACTCGATACTAATGGTCCAGCGTGGTTATTGAGTCACCCCAATACTTTTTTAATAATTATTTTTATAGTACGCAATAAAAATCGTAATTCCAGTGAATAATTTAATTATGAGAAAATATACTTACGTACTTTCAAGGACTTTTCAATTTTGCTTTGGTAACAAATAAACAGTTTTGCCAGAATTAACGATTTCGTAATCTGTGTGTCCCGCGTGACCACTTCCGGGTAAAAAGTGTATTCATTATAATATATATGTTACTAATAAAAAATTTTGTAAAACGTTTTTCGTTGCGCTTTTTTTTAGAATACTCTTAGATATATATATATATACTCTCTCTCTCCCCGTGGTTTTCCAAATATCATAAAACTCTTTTCATGGAAAAAAGTGCAACAGAGAAATACATTACTTACAACTTCCCTAAATGAGAAACAAACACATAAGAGAGGGGTCATAGCTAACTGTACCAATAACTTAGAAAGTCAAACAGATTACAGCTATAATGTGCAGTATTTCAAAAATAATGACAGTGACGAATTTTTTTAGTTCGTAAATTTTTTCGATTCTGGGTCCGGGATCTGTTTTTTCTCTGAATGAGTAGTGTGTTAGGATTAAAAAGGAAGCGTAATAAAAAAAATCTCTCATCATGGGATTACAGCAAATCAAATAAAAGTTCTTTTGTTTGGTTATAGGATCAATAGCTAATTAGGTATTGAAGAAATTTTTATTTTTGATGACTTAATATCGCGCGCCTATAAATTATATCAGAGTAAAAGTGCATTTTTTATTATGTCTGAAAGCATTTTGTTTTAATTAATTCCAGTAAATTAAATATTTTTAAATCTTTTATTTTCGATATGCTCGCGCCCCCCTCGTAAGGTTATCGCGCCCCCGGGGGGCGCGCCCCACAGTTTGAGAAACACTGCCTTAATATGAAACAATATAACAACACATATATATACATTATACAATTACAAACATTTTTCAATAAACAAAACAAACAACCAAAGGAATTGTCGCATCCCAGCGAAGTCATTACAGATGTAAACAAATGCATTTTTACAGTTGTTTTTTCCAGATTTATACAAAAAATTTTACAAGACAAAAGCTTTTTCCTTTTCTAGAAAAACACACCTATTTTAGTGTCCACTTTTGCCTGGCTTCTAAAATTTTAATTATCCAACCGTGACTTGGCTTTATTGCAAAAATTCTTCCGACCACTTGTTCGAAAGAATATAATAAGAAACGATACACAACCTGGTTCTTATGACTTGTAGTTGGCGTTTCCTACCAAGACCTCCAGTGACAAGGATTTCTTTTTAGACGTTCCTCTCCTTTCCTGGTCTTGCCGTTGTTGATCACCTCCTCGTCTGGCATTCTTGTTGCTTGATCTTGTTCGCTCTTCGATGTATGGACTATCGTTCCTTTCTCTGCCTTTTCTGGATCGACTTGGTCCTCCTTGTTGTGTCTTCCTCTCTATGGTCGTTCGGGACTCTTCTCTTTTTCCAATTCGTGGTCTAAGGTTGTAGCCGCTTGTAGTGGGCGCTACTGTCTCTTCCCTTCGGCTTTTCTTTCTGTATTTTGGCAAATCACTATTAGTATCGTTAGACAACTAATTTCTTTTATTCACTCTATGCTCTGATCCCTTCTGAATCTTCTTTTCTGGTCCTCCCGACCTAGATTCATGTGATCTTTTATATCTGAACTTTTGATTTTTACTCTTTTTTTAATTATTCTATCTTTCTCAGACCAAGAACTAGGTATTGATCTGATAAGTGGTCCGCGCTTATTGGTCTTGTTTGTGTATTTCTCTCCCTGATTATTTCTAAAACTTAACCCTTTTTCCTCCAACTCACGCTTTACTTCTGACCCTTTCTTTTTACCATCTCGCGAGTCATTTGATCTCCGTTGTACTCTGTCAAAACCACTTGATTCATCGCGCAAACTACCGTTATCCGAACTACCAGTTCCTATCTCTGTCTCGTCACATTTCCTATGACGATATATTCGAACCTGATCTACATTAATCGTTAACTTTTTCCCGCTTTCCATATCACTACGTTGTTATTCTTAACATCTAATACTCTAAACGGAACTTCAAATTTTGGTTTAAACTTAGCTACTACTTTTCTTGTTACTGAACTTAAAGGATGTGTTGCTACCCAAACCCAATCATTCACCTTAATTTGCACATCACGCCTACGTCTATTATAATATTTCTTCCATTTTTCCTGTTTAGTTTCTGTGTTTCGTCTAGCCTCCTCAAACAATCTCTCAATATCTCCTACTGCGAATTCCGTTCCGTCTGATACCATCACTAATTTCTGAAAAGGCGTAATTAACTTTCTACCTAAGAATAATTCCACAGGGGTTTTCGCCGTTGTTTCGTTTACAGCCCTACGAATAGCGTAATTCACGCGTTCTGTTCTATTCGCCCGAGGTCTATATACAACAGTCTTCACATGCCTTATGCCTAATCTTTCACTTAATTTTTCAAAAATATTGAAAATAAATTGCGGACCATTTTCACTAATTAATTTTATTGGAGCTCCAAAACGCGATACATAATTATCAAAAAAAAATTATCTGCTATAATTCGAGCAGAGGCTTTTTTAAGGGGTATGATTTCAGCCCACTTGCTGAAATGATCCGTAATTACTAAAACATATCGGTTACGTCTTACTCTCGAAACGGGATACGGACCTAACAAATCTAACATAACTATTTCATTTTGATAATTTGATACAATTGGTATTAACCGACCAGCTGGTAACGCGTTTTTATAATTATTAATTTGGTACATATGGCATGTAGAGACATATTGATCAATAAATTTTTCTCATACACGGGAAATAACAAACATTCCTTATTTTATGATAAGTTTTAAAACGTCCGAAATGACCTGCTAATGGCTTGTCATGAAATTCTCTCATAATTTCATTCCTTAAAGATTTTGGGGAATATATATTCGCATTTCTTCTAATGACGTTGCATATTACGCATAAAATAACAAGCCTTCTACTAGCCTAAAATCGCGAGACCAATTCTCACATCTTGCCACATTAACCGAGCTATGTTCTGGGTTTTCTAGATATCTATAGGTATGACTTAGTTCTGGGTCTGTTTTTTGTTCTTTTATTAACTGATCTCGTGACGAAAGTACCAAATCTCTGATTATTGCACAATTAACTTTCTCTCCTATTATACTTTCAATTGTATTACTATCGGAGACATTAGCCACCATATTTAGTGGCCGTGGCAACCGAGTGGTATAGGTATCGGACCGTAGCTTGCCTTGTCACGAGTTCGAGCTCAGTACCACTAAAGACCCGCCGTGTAGGGCCGCGATGCACGGTAAATCTGTCGAGAGCTGAAACGTCCTCCCGTTGGTGTGGCGTGGTAGTTAGGAGAGGGGGGAAGGTGCCAGCTCAGGTGTCGTCCACGTCACTTGACCATGGTTCAAAATTACGTGGTCCGTCGTCAAAAGCCCTCGTGTAGCTGAAAAGAGCGACATTAATATTCAATCAATCAATCAATCAATCAATCAAAAGCCACCATATTTAACTTCGTTTCTGACAAATCAACGCACAAATTCCCGTCATCTACCTTAATACCTTCAACCTGTGTTTCTTGAATAGCCAACGATTTCCGATCAAAGTCTAAAATGATCTTTGATCCACCTATGAAGTCTATCCCCAGAATACATGGGTATTCTAAATTTGCTAAAACATGGAACAACCAAGGCTTTTCGAAATCCCGTATTCGAATATTTAATTTCACAACTCCCATATTTCGACATATAGCTCCTTGCGCCGTGATCACCTGAGTACTCGATTTCTTTACTTGTTTATAAAAAAAAATATTTTTGGTATGTCTCTTCCGATATAAATGACTTCTCCGCTCCATTGTCCCATTATGCTTTCGTAAAAGTTTCGTCTAATAAAATAGGAACATATGGAAGTTCTACTGGAGACACATATTGCTGAAAGTTTAATCGGTGACTGATTTATCGACTGCGTCTGATCACCTTTAATATCATTCACTTTCAAAACATTTAAACGTCCCATTTGTTTTTTACTACCTCGACTAAAATTTTCACTCGAACCCCTTATTCTTTGGTCCCCTCTACTAAAATTGTCATTTTGACCTCGATTTCTAAATTGATATCCCCTATCGTTAAATCTGCGATCATCGTTTTCAAACCTATTCCTGCTCTCGAACCACTGATTTCTTTGATGGTTGTTCTGATTGCTACCACTATAATAATTTCTACCATTATTTGGTCTATGTACCACTTCAGAATTTCTCCAATTTCCTCGATTATTACCAACATTAGACATCCTACGCTCATTCCGCCCTCGTCCTTCCACGTTATTACTATTTATCGAACCCAATGTTGCCTTGGACGAATATCTTTCCTCAAACTTAGCTAATACTTCTAATAATTGGATCGCGGTTTGTGGGTTACGAACCTCTACATAGTCTTGGACTTGCGGCTCAAGTCTAACGAAAATATGATCTACAAGGGCTTTCTCAGACATCCCCAGTTCTAACTTCTTATGTGTTTTAAGCAAATCGTAAACATAATCTGTCGGCTCCTGGTTCTGTCTTTGCTGAGACGCGTAAAACCGGGTCTCCAACTCCTTCTTATTTTGGATGGCAGGAAATGCTTTCGACAATACTGCTTTCAGCTGTGCGAAGTCCGTGGCGGTATTTTGCACTAACGTCGATCCGAATATTTGGTACCAATCCAGGGCTCTACCCATGAGATGACCTTTTAAATACGCACACGATAAGTCACTGGGTATTTCAAGTAATTTAATTTGGTTATCTATACCCTCTAAAAATTCGGTGACGTTCTCCGTCCCAGAAAAATATACCTCTGGCCAAACATTAAACCCTCTCGCGTTTCTCATCTCGGGGTCATATACATTAAACCTAGTTGGGTGCCATTGTGATGTACCTCCCCTTGGAAGTACATCTCTCGAAGCATCAGCGTGAGCTAGAGGTGTAGGATTAACGTAAGAACTAAAATCAAACATTATCTTAAAATGACTTTATTAAGATATTCAACTTAAACTTTGAACAAATATAATCTTATTAATGAATGAGAGAATCTACGATGACGCAATACGCAACACACAATATAATTCAGATCTATCAAAATAATTGAACCGCCTAATCTTCAAATATAATAATAATAATAAGTAATCAATCCTACCTTATATTATTCTGTAATAAACTTGTCTTTATCTATAGTGGTAAGTAGCTTTACTTTTAACTTCTAATCGATCACCAATATGTTTATCCACGACACGTAGAACTTGAATCTTTGAACGGCGAACTTCAATAATCATCCAATACCACAACGCACTTTAATTGTTGAATATTCCTTTACATTTCAATTACATTGCCGTCATTGCCATTACGCTTACTCTAAGATCCTATATTTATCCTATATTATTTGCATCTCTTCACTTCTCGTTTCTTGGATTTGGTTGGAAAAGAGTTGCCATTAATTCTGGCCCAAAGAACCCAAAGGACTTATTAAAGAAAAGACGCGTAAGTCGTCACAATGTATGCGTAAAATTTCCAGAATTAATATTTCAAAAATATGATTTGGTTTGTTTTATTTTTCTTTTTTGCAGTGAATCATTAAAAAAATTCTGTGCACTAGTAAAATAGCTACTTTTTTATGGTTCGACTGGTCCTTAGATGTTACTTTTTCTTCTAAAGGAGCACTGAAAACTTCTCTAAAACGCTTGAAACAACATTGTTTGAAAGGCATTTTTACTTATATTTAGTAACTTCCAAGACATGCTGTTGATTTGTTAAAAGTAAAAAAAATCTGTTTCATTATGTACCTTTACACACTAGAACTTTCTATATTTAAAATTATAATTTGATGTATATTAGATTAAAACATAAACACTGCTATATAAATAAGAATGGAGTTGACTATAATATGGATTGTATTTATAGATAGTGATCATAAAAAATTCAATAAAATATAACTCTTATGGATGAAAGTATGTTGTTTTAAAAATCACACTCATATCCTTGTTGTTTTGTTTTTTTCAGTGTCTGATATGTATGTGTACAATTTACAGAATAAATAATTCAAAGGTATGATTTGGTTTATTTTATTTTTCTTGTTTACAGTGAATCCTTAGAAAAATGCTTTACACTAGTAAAATGGCTAGATTATGATTTGACTGATCCTTAGATGTTATTTTTTTCTTCTAAATGGGTGCTGAAAACTTCTCTAAAAACTCTTTCCAGTTGTTTAAAAATTTGTGCATTTCAAATGTTTTGTAAATGTAAAAATCTACTGTTTTAGTTGTTTTTACATTTTTCTATAAGGACTAAACTTTTTAAATATTTTAATTTTTGATTTAATAAAACATTAACTTAAAAACTACAATATTTGTTTTCTTTGGTGATAGACAATAAAATCAGTTAATATAAAAGTGAGCTTGATTTGTAACAAAAATTACAATGCATTTTTGTTTCTATCTGGATAGATTAAAAGGGAGTCCCATTAGCTTGGTTGATGAGTGTTGAGAGCGGAGGTTGTGTATGTATCGATTTAAACAAAACAATTGCTACAAACAATACTTACTCACCTTGGGAGCCTAATGAGGGTTTTTAGTCGGGTTTCTAAGTTTTTTTTCATGTCACATATGTAAAGAACCTATTACTTTCTTACTTTATGTTTAGAAATTTTCAATATGAAAAGTCTGTTAGTCATCATAATGTTGCCATGGAACTTCTTAATGAATAATGTTTTCAAGGTACTTTTTGGACTGATTTTAAATAAAAGCTAATTTTCTGTTTGTATAGCATTTTAAAGAAGCAAAATATTGCTACTAGAAATATAAATATAACTTTTAATGAACCAGATTGCTTACACATTTGTTTAACTATTACATCGAATCAATTATTGCATTATTTTCAAAGATTTAAATTTGAGGTATAAGTTCAAAAATAATGCAGTTTATGATCATATAGCAGTTGCATTTTTAAAACCAAAAATTATATTTTTATTGGAATTTGCGCATCACCGCAAAAATATTGTCGACATTATATGAAACGAAGTACATGGTTGCTAATTCAGCGCGTACGAGACATGGCGAATTATCTTGAACGTTGGCTCTTTAGCGATGAGACGCAAATACCTTTTCGTAACCCAATAAATACAAAAGTAATTTAGATTTTCGAAGTTAAGTGGTAAAAACTTCACAAAATGTAAATTAAATAATATATCAGATGGAAAAAGGTCAGGGCTTTTCAAACTTCCCATACTTGCGACCCAATTTTCAATTATAATTTTCATCGCGCCCTTCTCAATACAATAACGATGTATTGAAGTCAATAAGAATATACTTTGAGGTGAGGCTACGATACGACTTCAATTATAAACCGTATAAATAATCAATATAAGTATTGAATTTTGTGTAAAATTTTATGACATATCCTTAGGATCATTGGTAATTATTAAACAACTTAGTACTGTCAAATTAATTATGAAGCAAGCAGTACTGATACATTTATAAGTGTATTATATCAGTGTAAATGTGTGTTTTATTTTTTAGTATAAATGAATTTTTTTTTGCTTCCTTTCAATAAATTAATAACTTTTTTTGAAAAAAAATCTTTGGTTTTTGACTTTTCGATGTACTCGTGCCTTCCTCATGGGGTTATCACGCTCCCTGGGGGGGGGGGCCCACAGTTTGAGAAGCACTGACTTAGGTATCACATATTTAGATCCCTTTAAATTTGATTTGATGTATGTTAAAAATTTGTATTATATAAAGGGTGTTTTTTTAGAGGTATAGAAATTTAAATTGCAATAAAACAACGATGTACTATTCGATTGACATGAATTTTTTTTATTCGAAAGATAATCTTGTGGCATTACATTTTAAATATGATTTCTGGCATAGGACTGCCATGGCTAGCTCGGATGTAGTCCAATCTGGACGTCCAATTTTCGATGACTTTTTTCAACATTTGTGGCCGTATATCGGCAATAACACGGTGAATGTTGTCTTCCAAATGGTCAAGCGTTTGTGACTTATCCGCATAGACCAATGACTTTACATAGCCCCACAGAAAATAGTCTAGCGGTGTTAAATCACAAGATCTTGGAGGCCGATTCACAGGTCCAAAACGTGAAATTAGGCGGTCACCAAACGTGCCTTTCAATAAATCGATTGTGGCACGAGCTGTGTGACATGTTGCGCCGTCTTGTTGGAACCACAGCTTCTGGACATCATGATTGTTCAATTCAGGAATGAGAAAGTTAGTAATCATGGCTCTATACCGATCACCATTGACTGTAACGTTGTGGCCTTCATCGTTTTTGAAGAAGGATTCCACCAGCCCATAAAACGCACCAAACAGTCAGTTTTTCTAGATATAACGGTGTTTCGACATACACTTGTGGATTAGCTTCACTCCAAATGCGGCAGTTTTGTTTGTTGACGTAGCCATTCAACCAGAAGTGCGCTTCATCGCTAAACAAAACTCGCTTATGAAAATCGACCATTATTTTCGAAATAAAATTGCACAATTTGAAAGCGTTGTTCAGGCGTGAGTCTATTCATGATGAATTGCCAAACCAAACTGAGAATAAATCACTTGACAGCTGTTAAATCGGTCACCATCTTGGAAAGTAATGCCAACTTAAACTTCTATACCTGGAAAAAAACACTCTTTACAACAGTATCGAAAAAAATATGCTATACATACTCATATTTGACCCATTATAAATTCGTTAATAAGTGCATTTAATTCTCAAATTTGATCCAGTAACAGATTCAAAAACAAGTATGTGCTTGTTTACAAATATGTGTATTCGCGTTTCTCAAATTTGAATATGTTTGCATCGGAGCCATTTTGATTATGGGACGTGGTCAAAAGTGAGCATTTTGTACTCATTTCTGAATACCAGTGTTTTGCTGTGTACCGAAGACACAAGAGGAATTAACAGATTTCTTTTAGAAACATATAGCCAGTTTTTGCAAAGTCGGCTACTTAATCATCATTATAGAGAACTTTATGCTAACGAATTTTGTGTCAAATAGTGTAAATAATTTCTATTTGGATGCGTATTGCCTTTATCTTATTTTATAAGTTAGATTTAATTTGCGTTAAAATTGTAATATTCATAAACAACGCCGTCCCATACGTTATAATGGGGATTCAACGGGAACTTAGGGAAATCTTAGCAATAGAGCTAAGTTGCCAGCGACAAATTTGGCGGCTATGTTGGCACACATTTTTGACGAGTTTGGGGCCCTCTGGATTCTTCTAGAAATTAGTAGAGAAATATACTAATTTCAAGGCTTATGACGCAAGCGGGTCTTTCTCGAATTATCCGCGAGTGATATAAATAGAGTTGCTCGCCAAAAGTCAGTCAGTCTTATTTTGACTAGCCATCAGTTAGTATTGCTTTGACTGTTGAAGCTATTAGTGATTACTTCGGCTTTGAACGAGGGATTGCCTGTGAATAATCTTTTATATACGTGTATTTTAGACACCGGTAATTGTGTCTGAGTGCTGTGGAAGATGTGAAAACCTTCTGGAATTTATTTTGTGAATATTGCTGCTGAATCCTGTATTTCAACGATTGGGTTTTCGACAGTAAATTCTCATCGCTCTTAAGGTATACAACTACGTTCGGAACCGTGATTTTAACAAAGCGCATAAATGGATAATTTTCATGATATTTAGTGTCACC
Organism: Trichonephila clavipes; assembly: GCA_019973935.1. Classification (NCBI taxonomy): domain Eukaryota; kingdom Metazoa; phylum Arthropoda; class Arachnida; order Araneae; family Nephilidae; genus Trichonephila; species Trichonephila clavipes. The sequence continues at coordinate 250,057 of BMAU01002673.1, read as the reverse complement.
CAGATTATAATATATGCATAAAATTATTTTACGGACATTTTGACGAAAAAAATTTATTTAAATACAATATTTTGGCAAAAACTTAACTTAGAATAATCTTTTTTCCGAATGTTCTCCTTTTGTGAAAAATGCTCCTATTAGAATATTTTACCTGTATATAGCTCAGACCTCTCTACAGAGGCTCAACTAGAATTTTTGAAAAATTTACGTTTTTTTTCAGAGTTACCACCTTCAAGAACTGTCTTCTTCTTTGCGACTGATCTGCATAAAATCCTCGAACACCAATCAATGTAACAGTATTTTTGTGAGGTGTATCTGAATATGTAAACTACTGTGTATACTGTGTATTCATTAACTTCCATTTATTTGTAGTAAATGCTCTATGAATTCATAAAGCACTTAATTTTCCTTTGAGGTTACTTGGTCAGTTTATTTTCCGTTATATTTTCAAGCAAATAATACGTTCAAGTGCAATAGAATATTTTCTGAGGAAACACTCGTACTTAATTCTTTTTGATTCCCACTTTCGGTAACCTTGCATTTTAACAAATTCGGTTTAACTTTCGGTTCACATTAAGCCGAGTTTTCGGAATTCTACTGAGTTATGTTTCCCTTTGTTTATCTTGAAGTATTTCTAACTGAGAGAGAATTTGAATAATTCCCTCTCTTTTTTACTTTTGGTATATAAGAAAAGCACACTCAGAATTACTCTCCTGATGTTGAAAAGAAATAAAGCATGATGTGATCATTAGAAGAAGCTTTCTTTTAGTGCCACGATTACAATATGGAAAATAAATCTCATCTCTCACCATGGGTACTTAATATATATATATATATAAAGAGTGTTTTTTTACCAGGTATAGAAGTTTCAGTTGGCATTACTTTCCAAGATGGCGACCGATTTAACAGCTGTCAAGTGATTTATTCTCAGATAGGTTTGGCAATTCATCAAAACGATCATCAAGCAAGGCGTAGATTCGTTGAATGGGCCCAAAACGAGATTGCCGTTGTTCCCGATTTTCATAAGCGAATTTTGTTTAGCGATGAAGCGCACTTCTGGTTGAATGGCTACGTCAACAAACAAAACTGCCGCATTTGGAGTGAAGCTAATCCACAAGTGTAAGTCGAAACACCGTTACATAAAAAAAAAACTGACTGTTTGTTGCGCTTTATGGGCTGGTGGAATCCTTCTTCAAAAACGATGAAGGCCACAACGTTACAGTCAATGGTGATCGGTATAGAGCCATGATTACTAACTGTTTCATTCCTGAATTGAACAATCATTATCTCCAGGAGCTGTGGCTCCAACAAGACGGCGCAACATGTCACACAGCTCGTGCCACAATCGATTTATTGAAAGACACGTTTGGTGACCGCCTAATTTCGCGTTTTGGACCTGTGAATTTGCCTTCAAGATCTTGTGATTTAACACCGCTAGACTATTTTCTGTGGGGCTATGTAAAGTCATTGATCTATGCGGATAAGTCACAAACGCTTGACCATTTCGAAGATAACATTCACCGTGTTATTGCCGATATACGGCCACAAATGTTGGAAAATATATCGAAAATTGGACGTCCAGATTGGACTACATCCGAGCTAGCCGTGGCAGTTATATGTCAGAAATCATACTTAAAATGTAATGCCACAAGATTATCTTTCGAATAAAAAAAATTCATGTCAATCGAATAATACATCGTAGTTTTATTGCAATTTAAAGTTCTATACCTCTAAAAAACACCCTATACGCCTTGCTTGATGATCGTTTTGATGAATTGCCAAACCAAACTGAGAATAAATCACTTGACAGCTGTTAAATCGGTCGCCATCTTGGAAAGTAATGCCAACTTAAACTTCTATACCTGGAAAAAAAACACTCTATATTTCTGGAAGTTTCTATCGCGCCTATATAAAAACGATGCTCGCCGATACGGCGAAGGATCTTGATTAAGCCAGTGAGTAGTAAGGATTATTTTGACTAGTGATTAGCTCGTCTGAGCTTGTGAATAATCTTTACTTACGTGTATTTTTAAACACTGTTATTGTGTTTGAAAGCTGTTGAAGGTGTGAAGACACACACACATTCGGATATTTACCCTGTGAAGTTGTTGATGAATCCTCTATTGAAAGGATTGAATTTTCGATAATAAATTCGCATCGCTCTTAAACAACTGATTATTTTTACTTTGTGATTGTTTTTGCATAAAATCCTCGAACCTTCGGATCTACGTAACAATATATTTATTGAACTCATGAGAAAATCATACTATAAAAATAAAAGTAGTGATACAAAATAACTTTTTTGAAAAAAATTAAATGTTTCTTTTGTGTACCAAAAACGTTCTTTATTGTTTACGTCACGATATTCCCATGTGTTTCTCTTTTAATTTAAAGAGTTGGTTAGAAACTCAATGTTGTCTTCAGCTTCTAATTATCCAAACACCGTTTCATATTTGGTATATTGGAAAAATTGTACAATATTAACATTCTTCAAAAGCTTTTTCATTATTAATATAACCGCTCGCGTTATTGAACGTGACACTAGTGGAGATATCTACTCCTTTCTAGAATATTTCAGAGGGTTTCGAACTCGTCAACATGGGCGCCAATGACGCCAAAATGGTCACCAAAGTCACCAAATTGGCCACAAACTTGGTCGCCAAAAATTATACCAACTTGGCTCTACCGCCAAGGGTTGAATCGTCATTATAACGTAAGGGGTGGCATTGCTTGTGAATAGTACTATTTTAACATGAAATAAATATAACATAGAGTAATATAAATGCATTAAACACTCAAATAGAAATTATTTGCACTATTTACACAAAATTCGTAACACTGCCTCCTCAAAGACTGCACGTCCCGTGCAGTACAATCCCTAAATAAAAGGAATATATTTACGGATAGAAAATATTCTTTATAATATTCAAATAAAAAGTAACCAGTACTGAACAGCACATACAAAGAAAATAAATTCAAAATACAAAAATAAATTACAATGCTATAATTAACTAAGGAGTTTGAAAAGAGGAATAATTTACATTATTTACAAAATAATTAATGACCATGGTCTGAAATTAAGGATCTTATTCATCTTGGCCAAGATAAGGGGCTAGCGTTTTGTAATGTATTACCTTTGGTTTTGAGTGTGGTGATTTCTGTATCCGCACCACAACGTCATACAGTCTTTTTAGGACTGTGTAAGGACCTTCCCAGTTTTTCTGCAGATTGGAGAGAGTTCTTTGCGACGTTTCGGATTCTATAACCACACTTTGTCGCCTTCGTGGAAGTCATGTCCGGTTACTCTTGCGTCGTATCGGGTCTTCATCTTCTCGGAAGCCATGCTGATTCTTTCCCTAGCCAGATGAAGCATTTCCTCCATCCGTGCCTGGCGTTTCTCGATATACTCCTCAGGCAAAAGGCTGAGTGGTATCTGGTGGCCGGCTGAACAGAAGATCTGCAGCCAGACGAAGATCCCGTCCAAAGAGCATTTGGGATGGGGAATAGCCAGTGGTTTCGTGAACGGCACTCATGTAGGCAAGCAGGAAAAAGGGCAATTTCTTGTCCCAGTCCCGTTGATTACTGGATACCAGGAGAGAGAGGCTGTTCTGGATGGTCCGATTGAACCTCTCTACCATGCCGTCAGACTGAGGATGCAAAGCTGTTGTCCTGGTTTTGTTGATGGTGAGTATTTCCCACAGTGTCCTGCAAACTGGAGAATCGAAGTTTCTCCCTTGTTCATAGTACAGTTGTAGAGGGACCCCGAATCGTGAGATTCAGTGTTCAACTAGAACCTCTGCAACAGTTGACGCCTCTTGGTCGGGAATAGAATAGGCTTCAGGCCACTTAGTGAAGTAGTCCATGACAACCAAGATATTGTTGTTGCCATCTGATGATCTCGGAAGTGGGCCTAAGATGTCAAATGGTATTCGTTCGAGAGGCACTCCCACATTATACAGTGCGTTTTCTGGAACCTTTGCGTGCAGCCCAGGGATCACATGTGCGACAACACTTTTTGACGTCACTCCTCTTATTGTTCCAGTAGAAGCACTCACGAAATTTTATAAGGTCTTCATAACACCAAAATGACCTCCAGTTGGACTGCCATGGAGTTCTTCAAGGATTGCTGACTTTGGGAGTATTAATTGCCACCTGCATGTTTTTCCGTCTTCAGGCCCCCATTTTTAATATAAAACACCATTTCTCAGTTGGAGAGAGTCCCAAAGAGCCCATTAAAACTTCGTTGTAGGATGGAAAGGGGTTATGTCCTGCCAGCTGGCTTTTCGTCAGACGACTCTTTGCATTCTATGATAGGTTTTATTTCAGAATCGGCCAGTTGCTTTTTCGGACACTCTCATCACTACACGGGTCCAATGCCGATATTGATGGCATTGAAACTTGGCGGACTATTGGACCTATTACGCCAAATTTCTTTTCGATTCTCGAGCAGTATTTGCAGCTCTCAGGACAAGGTCTTCTCGAAAGGGCGTCTGTATTTCCATGTGCTAATCCTTTTCTGTGGCAAATTTCCACGTCATACTCCTGCAGTCTCTGTATCCACCTACCTATTTGTCCTTCTGGATTTTTAAAATTCAGTAGCCAGGTCAATGAGGCATGATCTGTTCGCAGCAGAAACCTTCGACCGTAGAGGTAAGGATGGAAGTGCTCCACGGTTTTTACTATAGTGAGAAGTTCCTTCCTGGTCACACATTAATTTCTTTCTGGTTTAGACAGACACTTGATGAAATAGGCAATGACACGCTCCTGGCCATCTATCTCTTGAGATGACAAAGCTCCGACACTCTCATGACTTGCATCTGTATCCAGAATAAATTGTTTCCCAATTTCAGGATATGCCAGGATTGGAGCAGATGTTAGTACGTCCTTAAGCTTGTTAAAGGCGTTGTTTCAATACCATCCAGATGAATTTCTGTTTGACCTCTGTCAGCTTATGGAGTGGTCTGGAGATCGTTGAGAAATTTTTCATGAATTTCCGGTAATACGTATATAAGCCCAAAAAACTCAGGAGCTGGTGAACATCCGTCGGGCAGTTCCAGTCTTTCACAGCCGAGATCTTATCCGAGTCTGTTCGTACACCTTCTGCCAAAATGATGTGTACGAGATAGGTGACTTCACGCCGGAATAGGTGGCACTTGGATGGACTTCATGTCGGCTTAGCTTCTTTCGGCTTTTGTAGCACACGTCTGATATTTTTTAGATGTTTATCGAAGGAGTTCCCCACGATGATAATGTCATCAAGATAAACCAGGCAGTCCTCGTACGAAAGTCCTCCGAGGACTGTTTCCATAAGGCGCTCGAATGTTGCAGGTGCATTGCACAAGCCGAAATGCATAACTTTAAATTGCCACAGTCTTTGTCCCGTGGTGAAGGCAGTTTTCTCTTTATCGTCAGGGTGGAGTTCTACTTGCCAATACCCGCTCTTGAGATCTAGGATAGAAAACCAGGTATTGCTGGCAAGTGTGTCCAGCGTGTCATCTATTCTTGGCAGAGGATAGATTTCCTTCTTGGTGACGTCATTCAATCGACGATAGTCTACACAGAATCTTGTTGAGACATTTTTCTTCCTGATAAGACGATCGGAGATGCCCAAGGACTTGACGATGGCTCAATGGCATCATTATCTTTCATGTCTTTAATGAGATTGAGACTTCTTCCTGTTTAGCAAACGGTAGTCGTCGGGGGTGCTGCTTAATAGGAGGATGCTCTCCCGTATCGATTTGATGTTTCGTTAGTCTTGTTCTTCCAAAATCCTCAGATGTTCTTGAAAATAGGCTCTGGAATTCTTTAATTAACCCTACTGCAGCATCTCTTTGCTTCTCGTCCAAGTCCGTGTTTTGTAGTAAATCCTTGACTAGATCCTCTGAACAAAGGTCTTGGGTATTGCACCTCCGGTTTACACAAGTGACAGGAGCACAAGCTGCTATTACCTATCCTTCCTGGATAATTCTCGTCCTATCACTAATGTTAGCCACCCTCACTGGAATGACTGACTTCGAGAGGTCTACTACTGACGATGCTATCAGTACTCCTCTTTTTGAATTGGCTGGATCCGGATAATCAATTAGGCCTAATCGGAATTTTCTATTTTCTGCTACTGAACCCGGTATTATACATTCAGTTCTTGGCAATAAAGAGAGTTTGGTTTTTGCTATAATTTTCTGGTTGGATTCAAGTTGAGTTTGTAAGCCAAAAAGAGAGATGTCTTCCAATTTTGAATGCATATTGCTATTTTCAAAGTCTAATTTAAAGTTATTGTTCTTCAGAAAATCCAGTCCAAGAATACAGGGGTCGGTGATATCTGCTATATATGCCGTATGGTGATAGTCAATGTTTCCAAACCTTAAAGTGATGTTAGCTTTCCCATGAACCTCAATCTTGTCACTCGTCACTGTTTGCAAGGAAACGCAGGGCGGCGTCCAGATAATACTAACTTGTGAGTTTTGAGCCAAATCTTTTCTAATTATAGATACATTGGCTCCAGTATCGACAACCATACGGCACGAGATGTTATTAATTTGTCCTATTACTTAAAGTCCCTTGTCGCCACCATTTACTGCCGTAATCTGAAGAATTTTGTAACTGGGCTTTTCCTTATCTGGCGACCTACGCCCCGCGAGATGGCCTTATATTAGTTTTTCTTTTTGGAAGAAGAGACGATGTTCTCATCGTTACTTGATCGGGGACAGTTTGTTCTCAGGTGTCCAGTTCCACCGCATCCCCAGCACTTGAAGTTGCGTTTCTCTTGGTTCTGACGTTGAGCCTTAAAAGCTTGAAATTCATCTCTTAATTTCTCAATGTCACTTTTCCATGAAGATTCAAAAGGATCATCTAAGGTCACTCTAGCTACTTGGATTGACTGGCGGTCTTGGCGACTGGCTTGAGTGTCGGCCTCCAATTTCAAGGCACATAATAGGGCATATTTAAGACCTTGGACATCTCTCATTCTTGCAGCCTTCTGGACTTCCCCCTCCCTCAGGCCGTCCACGAAATACTGTAAAGAGATTGTTTCTCTCACAGTTGCTGGGTGGTCAGAGAAAGCCAAGTTGGCGAGCCTTTCTGCTTCAGAGGCATATTCCTGCAAGCTTTCTCCGGTTTTCTGGAGTCTTGTTTTCATCTGCAGACGTGCGTATTCCTTGGAGTATTTCTGGCCGAACCAAAGATCCAGAGCATTGTATAGGGAGTTCAAATTCAGTCGCTCTATGTCGGGAAGAGTCTGTAATACTTCAGCGGCTTCACCTCTAAGGAATGCTACTAGCTGACGTGCTTTGACCCCTTCATTCCATCCATTGGCTTCAGAAATAATACAAAATGGAGTCTTGTACACCTCCCAGTTGGTTTTTCCATCATAGGGGAACAGTTTCATTGATACTGGTGTGTGAGGCAGGCAAAGGTACTGCAGAAATAGGCACAAACTTGTTTTCATTCATCTTTTTACAAGCCAGAAGCTTCTTTTCAAGATCTTCAACTCGCTGGCTAAAATTTTCAGCCACTTCCTCAATTCTTTCATTAACTTGTTTTCTAATTCTTTCTTCAACTTGCTCTACTTTCTTCTCTATCTTCTCTTCAACTACTGCAATCTTTTCTTCTACATTCCATGCTATTTTCTCTTTCACACTATTGATTTTCTCTTCAACATTGTCAATTTTCTTTTCTAGTGCATTCTTGAGATCTTCCTGACATTTTTGTATTCTATCTTGACCTTTCTGCATATCCTCTAGACTTTTTTGCATTCCCTCTTTTAACTCATTCTTAGTTTTTTCTTGGCTTCTCTGCATATTCTTCATTCTCTCCTTAGTCTCTTCTTGGCTCTTCTGCATATCTTCTTGGACGCTTTTTAAGCCATTGATGCCTTCCAACCGAGCCTTCAGTTGCTCATCCATCGCTCTTGTTATTGGCATAAAATCCCACTTCTGACACCAAACTGTTACGTAGATCCAAGGGATCAAGGATTTTATGCAAAAACAATCACACAGAAAAAATAATCAGTTGTTTAAGAGCGATACGAATTTATTATCGAAAATCCAATTCTTTCAGTACAGGATTCATCAACGATTTCACAGGGTACATATCCGAAGGTCTTCACGCCTTCAACACCAATCAAACACAATAACAGTGTTTAAGAATACACATACGTAAAGATTATTCACAAGCACAGCCGAGCAAATCTCGCTAGTCAAAACAATCCTCACTATTCTCTGGCTTAATCAAGACCCCTCGCCATATCGGCGATCATCGTTTTTATAGGCTCGATAGAAACTTCCAGAAATATAACCACTCGTGTCATTGAACGTGACACTAGTGGAGAGATCTACTACTTTCTAGAATATTCCAGAGGGTTCCGAACTCGCCAACATGGTCGCCAATGACGCCTACATGGTCGTCAATTTAACCGCCAACTTGGTCACCAAAAATGATGCCAACTTGGCTCTTCCACCAAGATTTCGCCAAGTTCTCATTGAATCACCATTACAACGTTAGAAGCGGCATTGCTTGTGAAGAGTACTATTTTAACATGAAATAAATATAACATAGAGTAATATAAATGCATTAAACACTCAAATAGAAATTATTTGCACTATTTACACAAAATTCGTAACACTGCCTCCTCAAAGACTGCACGTCCCGTGCAGTACAATCCCTAAATAAAAGGAATATATTTACGGATAGAAAATATTCTTTATAATATTCAAATAAAAAGTAACCAGTACTGAACAGCACATACAAAGAAAATAAATTCAAAATACAAAAATAAATTACAATGCTATAATTAACTAAGGAGTTTGAAAAGAGGAATAATTTACATTATTTACAAAATAATTAATGACCATGGTCTGAAATTAAGGATCTTATTCATCTTGGCCAAGATAAGGGGCTAGCGTTTTGTAATGTATTACCTTTGGTTTTGAGTGTGGTGATTTCTGTATCCGCACCACAACGTCATACAGTCTTTTTAGGACTGTGTAAGGACCTTCCCAGTTTTTCTGCAGATTGGAGAGAGTTCTTTGCGACGTTTCGGATTCTATAACCACACTTTGTCGCCTTCGTGGAAGTCATGTCCGGTTACTCTTGCGTCGTATCGGGTCTTCATCTTCTCGGAAGCCATGCTGATTCTTTCCCTAGCCAGATGAAGCATTTCCTCCATCCGTGCCTGGCGTTTCTCGATATACTCCTCAGGCAAAAGGCCGAGTGGTATCTGGTGGCCGGCTGAACAGAAGATCTGCAGCCAGACGAAGATCCCGTCCAAAGAGCATTTGGGATGGGGAATAGCCAGTGGTTTCGTGAACGGCACTCATGTAGGCAAGCAGGAAAAAGGGCAATTTCTTGTCCCAGTCCCGTTGATTACTGGATACCAGGAGAGAGAGGCTGTTCTGGATGGTCCGATTGAACCTCTCTACCATGCCGTCAGACTGAGGATGCAAAGCTGTTGTCCTGGTTTTGTTGATGGTGAGTATTTCCCACAGTGTCCTGCAAACTGGAGAATCGAAGTTTCTCCCTTGTTCATAGTACAGTTGTAGAGGGACCCCGAATCGTGAGATTCAGTGTTCAACTAGAACCTCTGCAACAGTTGACGCCTCTTGGTCGGGAATAGAATAGGCTTCAGGCCACTTAGTGAAGTAGTCCATGACAACCAAGATATTGTTGTTGCCATCTGATGATCTCGGAAGTGGGCCTAAGATGTCAAATGGTATTCGTTCGAGAGGCACTCCCACATTATACAGTGCGTTTTCTGGAACCTTTGCGTGCAGCCCAGGGATCACATGTGCGACAACACTTTTTGACGTCACTCCTCTTATTGTTCCAGTAGAAGCACTCACGAAATTTTATAAGGTCTTCATAACACCAAAATGACCTCCAGTTGGACTGCCATGGAGTTCTTCAAGGATTGCTGACTTTGGGAGTATTAATTGCCACCTGCATGTTTTTCCGTCTTCAGGCCCCCATTTTTAATATAAAACACCATTTCTCAGTTGGAGAGAGTCCCAAAGAGCCCATTAAAACTTCGTTGTAGGATGGAAAGGGGTTATGTCCTGCCAGCTGGCTTTTCGTCAGACGACTCTTTGAATTCTATGATAGGTTTTATTTCAGAATCGGCCAGTTGCTTTTTCGGACACTCTCATCACTACACGGGTCCAATGCCGATATTGATGGCATTGAAACTTGGCGGACTATTGGACCTATTACGCCAAATTTCTTTTCGATTCTCGAGCAGTATTTGCAGCTCTCAGGACAAGGTCTTCTCGAAAGGGCGTCTGTATTTCCATGTGCTAATCCTTTTCTGTGGCAAATTTCCACGTCATACTCCTGCAGTCTCTGTATCCACCTACCTATTTGTCCTTCTGGATTTTTAAAATTCAGTAGCCAGGTCAATGAGGCATGATCTGTTCGACACCTTCTGTTACCTCTTCGACCGTAGAGGTAAGGATGGAAGTGCTCCACGGTTTTTACTATAGTGAGAAGTTCCTTCCTGGTCACACATTAATTTCTTTCTGGTTTAGACAGACACTTGATGAAATAGGCAATGACACGCTCCTGGCCATCTATCTCTTGAGATAACAAAGCTCCGACACTCTCATGACTTGCATCTGTATCCAGAATAAATTGTTTCCCAATTTCAGGATATGCCAGGATTGGAGCAGATGTTAGTACGTCCTTAAGCTTGTTAAAGGCGTTGTTACAATACCATCCAGATGAATTTCTGTTTGACCTCTGTCAGCTTATGGAGTGGTCTGGAGATCGTTGAGAAATTTTTCATGAATTTCCGGTAATACGTATATAAGCCCAAAAAACTCAGGAGCTGGTGAACATCCGTCGGGCAGTTCCAGTCTTTCACAGCCGAGATCTTATCCGAGTCTGTTCGTACACCTTCTGCCAAAATGATGTGTACGAGATAGGTGACTTCACGCCGGAATAGGTGGCACTTGGATGGACTTAATGTCGGCTTAGCTTCTTTCGGCTTTTGTAGCACACGTCTGATATTTTTTAGATGTTTATCGAAGGAGTTCCCCACGATGATAATGTCATCAAGATAAACCAGGCAGTCCTCGTACGAAAGTCCTCCGAGGACTGTTTCCATAAGGCGCTCGAATGTTGCAGGTGCATTGCACAAGCCGAAATGCATAACTTTAAATTGCCACAGTCTTTGTCCCGTGGTGAAGGCAGTTTTCTCTTTATCGTCAGGGTGGAGTTCTACTTGCCAATACCCGCTCTTGAGATCTAGGATAGAAAACCAGGTATTGCTGGCAAGTGTGTCCAGCGTGTCATCTATTCTTGTCAGAGGATAGATTTCCTTCTTGGTGACGTCATTCAATCGACGATAGTCTACACAGAATCTTGTTGAGACATTTTTCTTCCTGATAAGACGATCGGAGATGCCCAAGGACTTGACGATGGCTCAATGGCATCATTATCTTTCATGTCTTTAATGAGATTGAGACTTCTTCCTGTTTAGCAAACGGTAGTCGTCGGGGGTGCTGCTTAATAGGAGGATGCTCTCCCGTATCGATTTGATGTTTCGTTAGTCTTGTTCTTCCAAAATCCTCAGATGTTCTTGAAAATAGGCTCTGGAATTCTTTAATTAACCCTACTGCAGCATCTCTTTGCTTCTCGTCCAAGTCCGTGTTTTGTAGTAAATCCTTGACTAGATCCTCTGAACAAAGGTCTTGGGTATTGCACCTCCGGTTTACACAAGTGACAGGAGCACAAGCTGCTATTACCTATCCTTCCTGGATAATTCTCGTCCTATCACTAATGTTAGCCACCCTCACTGGAATGACTGACTTCGAGAGGTCTACTACTGACGATGCTATCAGTACTCCTCTTTTTTTTGAATTGGCTGGATCCGGATAATCAATTAGGCCTAATCGGAATTTTCTATTTTCTGCTACTGAACCCGGTATTATACATTCAGTTCTTGGCAATAAAGAGAGTTTGGTTTTTGCTATAATTTTCTGGTTGGATTCAAGTTGAGTTTGTAAGCCAAAAAGAGAGATGTCTTCCAATTTTGAATGCATATTGCTATTTTCAAAGTCTAATTTAAAGTTATTGTTCTTCAGAAAATCCAGTCCAAGAATACAGGGGTCGGTGATATCTGCTATATATGCCGTATGGTGATAGTCAATGTTTCCAAACCTTAAAGTGATGTTAGCTTTCCCATGAACCTCAATCTTGTCACTCGTCACTGTTTGCAAGGAAACGCAGGGCGGCGTCCAGATAATACTAACTTGTGAGTTTTGAGCCAAATCTTTTCTAATTATAGATACATTGGCTCCAGTATCGACAACCATACGGCACGAGATGTTATTAATTTGTCCTATTACTTAAAGTCCCTTGTCGCCACCATTTACTGCCGTAATCTGAAGAATTTTGTAACTGGGCTTTTCCTTATCTGGCGACCTACGCCCCGCGAGATGGCCTTATATTAGTTTTTCTTTTTGGAAGAAGAGACGATGTTCTCATCGTTACTTGATCGGGGACAGTTTGTTCTCAGGTGTCCAGTTCCACCGCATCCCCAGCACTTGAAGTTGCGTTTCTCTTGGTTCTGACGTTGAGCCTTAAAAGCTTGAAATTCATCTCTTAATTTCTCAATGTCACTTTTCCATGAAGATTCAAAAGGATCATCTAAGGTCACTCTAGCTACTTGGATTGACTGGCGGTCTTGGCGACTGGCTTGAGTGTCGGCCTCCAATTTCAAGGCACATAATAGGGCATATTTAAGACCTTGGACATCTCTCATTCTTGCAGCCTTCTGGACTTCCCCCTCCCTCAGGCCGTCCACGAAATACTGTAAAGAGATTGTTTCTCTCACAGTTGCTGGGTGGTCAGAGAAAGCCAAGTTGGCGAGCCTTTCTGCTTCAGAGGCATATTCCTGCAAGCTTTCTCCGGTTTTCTGGAGTCTTGTTTTCATCTGCAGACGTGCGTATTCCTTGGAGTATTTCTGGCCGAACCAAAGATCCAGAGCATTGTATAGGGAGTTCAAATTCAGTCGCTCTATGTCGGGAAGAGTCTGTAATACTTCAGCGGCTTCACCTCTAAGGAATGCTACTAGCTGACGTGCTTTGACCCCTTCATTCCATCCATTGGCTTCAGAAATAATACAAAATGGAGTCTTGTACACCTCCCAGTTGGTTTTTCCATCATAGGGGAACAGTTTCATTGATACTGGTGTGTGAGGCAGGCAAAGGTACTGCAGAAATAGGCACAAACTTGTTTTCATTCATCTTTTTACAAGCCAGAAGCTTCTTTTCAAGATCTTCAACTCGCTGGCTAAAATTTTCAGCCACTTCCTCAATTCTTTCATTAACTTGTTTTCTAATTCTTTCTTCAACTTGCTCTACTTTCTTCTCTATCTTCTCTTCAACTACTGCAATCTTTTCTTCTACATTCCATGCTATTTTCTCTTTCACACTATTGATTTTCTCTTCAACATTGTCAATTTTCTTTTCTAGTGCATTCTTGAGATCTTCCTGACATTTTTGTATTCTATCTTGACCTTTCTGCATATCCTCTAGACTTTTTTGCATTCCCTCTTTTAACTCATTCTTAGTTTTTTCTTGGCTTCTCTGCATATTCTTCATTCTCTCCTTAGTCTCTTCTTGGCTCTTCTGCATATCTTCTTGGACGCTTTTTAAGCCATTGATGCCTTCCAACCGAGCCTTCAGTTGCTCATCCATCGCTCTTGTTATTGGCATAAAATCCCACTTCTGACACCAAACTGTTACGTAGATCCAAGGGATCAAGGATTTTATGCAAAAACAATCACACAGAAAAAATAATCAGTTGTTTAAGAGCGATACGAATTTATTATCGAAAATCCAATTCTTTCAGTACAGGATTCATCAACGATTTCACAGGGTACATATCCGAAGGTCTTCACGCCTTCAACACCAATCAAACACAATAACAGTGTTTAAGAATACACATACGTAAAGATTATTCACAAGCACAGCCGAGCAAATCTCGCTAGTCAAAACAATCCTCACTATTCTCTGGCTTAATCAAGACCCCTCGCCATATCGGCGATCATCGTTTTTATAGGCTCGATAGAAACTTCCAGAAATATAACCACTCGTGTCATTGAACGTGACACTAGTGGAGAGATCTACTACTTTCTAGAATATTCCAGAGGGTTCCGAACTCGCCAACATGGTCGCCAATGACGCCTACATGGTCGTCAATTTAACCGCCAACTTGGTCACCAAAAATGATGCCAACTTGGCTCTTCCACCAAGATTTCGCCAAGTTCTCATTGAATCACCATTACAACGTTAGAAGCGGCATTGCTTGTGAAGAGTACTATTTTAACATGAAATAAATATAACATAGAGTAATATAAATGCATAAAACACGCAAATACAAATTGTTTATGCTATTTACACAAAATTCGTAACAATAGTTATGGATATAGCAAATATAAATGCACACGTCTCGAACAATACAAATGTACATGTCCCGAAACAATATATTTAATTTTTTTTTTCGTTTCATCCTGACGGCTTTTACTCGATATTTACATATCACAGTACAATAAATTATAGTTTAAGAAAACTGAAAAACATGCTTTTACCGTTAATCGAAATAAATGTAAGAAAATAACTTCTCTTGAAAAATAAGTCAAAGCACATGGGGTGCTTTGTATTACATGTTTACACTAACTCTGTATTTCAGAATAGAACTAGTAAGAAATTATAACAATTGATATCATGCACCTTACGCTTTTATGACATTAATTTTCTCGTTAATCATTTGATTCTTATATCAAGAATTATTTTTTACGTTTTAGTTCGATTAACTATAAAAGTGTGTGTTTTAGTTTTTTTTTTTACATTGTAATTTATTTTTCTCTTTCTTAGTTTGATCTATAATAAAAACATGTTTTCTTAGTTTTCAAACTATCATTTATTCATTGAAGAATTAATCTTTTGTGTTTGTTGTATTTGCATTAACTATGATCGTTTTCACTTTAGAGTTGTAACTCAATCTTTTAGTCGCCAAATCTGGAATTAGTTGCCAATCTGGAAATGGAAAATCATTAATCCTGATGATCCTAATCAGGACAATGGAGCAAAATTATTTAATTATTGCATTGTTATCGATCCTTAACAAGTGTACAAAATTTTGAATTCATCTGACCTTTCAAAGTGGGTAAAAATCGAGTTCGGGATTCCGTTATATGTAAGTGAAACTAATAAAAGCATGATTAAGAAAAAAATAAAAAAAAATGATATTGCAATTGATGTGAACGTAAGATTTTTCTAGGCGCTATGAACTGTTTCAGTTTTCTTTTCTTTTCATTTTTTTATATTGTTAGCTTTAGTTTTAAATAGCGCTGTGTTCAAAAGGAGTGCTTCTTTTACAAGGCTGACGAAATGGGAAAGGTTCAGGTATATTAAATCAATGAGCTAAGCTTATTTAACAGTAATAATGCCAACGACATTACATTTCTATTGAGACGTAAAAATACTTCGACAAGAAAATATTTACAACAGACTGAAAATAATGTAAATATTTTAGGTTCAGCTTATTAGTAAAAAAATAATACATAGTTTTTGAGAAGGAAGTTGGGACAAAAGTCTTTGCAATTACAATAAAAAGAAATTGGGAAACTATGTATTTTGATATCACACTAGAAACTGCACGAGGATTTGTAACTTTTGAACAATGTGAAGTTGTAGAGATATAAAATATGTCTACAAATATAACTTGTACAAGTGACTAAAGTTGTGAGATCTTTCGCTAAATGTAATTTAAAGTATAATAAAGCTTTGGAAGATATAATAATTGATTATGGTAATTAACTTTGGTCAATAGTTGAAGAATTTCTAAGTGCATTTTCAAAATAAATTGCTTTTGAACTAACGATACATTAAGGTATCCGACTACCCTCAAATTGTGAATTTTGCTAAAAATTGACGAATAGTTTTATGATTTTATTTTGTAAATGCTATTTTATTAACTTCATAAAAATATCAAGTTTATTATTTTCCATTAATAGTACAAAAACTGCAGGTGTTTTAGTAAAAACAGATGCTACTAATTTAAGCACAATATCATACTTTAAAATATAAATGTAAAATGTAATAAAATGTAAATTGTACTTTAAATGTATGTAAATCATATTTTAAAATGTATACTCGAAATGTGTTTTTTTAAATGCTCAAATGGCTACAGTGATTGCTCAAAAAGTTTTGAAAATAATTAGTTGAAATTTTTTGTGTATGTTTTGTGTAATAGTAGAAGTGTTTTCACTTTCAGATTTATCAATCACAGTTCTATTACAAAATTTACAGTCCCTTATGTGACTATAATCACTATTTTACCATGCCATTTCATACAATAATTAAGATAAGGTGCTCTAGTTATTTAAAATACCTCTTATCCTGAAAGTCATTTCGAAAATCAATAGCAAAGCAGCACATCAAAATTGAAAAAAAAAACAAAAAAAAACGGTTCATAAACTTTTTATACAAAATTGGCCACCTTTATACAATTTTTTTGTAAATTTTTACCATTTTTTTTCCCATTTTAGTAATAATAATTTTTTTTCTCTTTTTTCTTTTTAGTGTATTTTTCTTAAAATGTACTAAATAAATCTACAAACCACAAAATGTTCCCTTATCTCCCTTTTTCTTAAAAAAAAGTTGTCGCTCAAGTAGTCACAAGCAGTAGAAGAGCTATTAGTGATTGACTTTACAATTCTAAACACAAGTCAAGTGACTTGGATGATAAGTGACCTAGTCACAAAACTCCCTTAGCCCTTTATCTACCGACGGTACTTATAAGTACCACTCACTTTAAAATTACATAAAAAATCCATTTTTAAGAATACTCCAACGATACTTATCATGAATGTTCTTTGAAATCCACTCTTCCAGGATATATGACAGAACGAGTTCTATGATGAATATTTCAGCGGGGAAGGTGAATAGTTTTATAGCAGAAATTGTGTTTTCAGCGGATTGATATGTTTGTCATTTCTGTTTCGAAAAAATATAGTTAATGTCAAAAGGTAAGTGTCTTATTTTTTTGTATTTATTTTAAGTGAACAGTGTGTATAATTAATTTTACAGTTGATTATCTTTAATTAGTTAATTAGCTCTAATGGGTTAAATTTCCCAAAGTTGAATATTTTGTTTATGTATATCCCTTAATTTTTTCAATGTAGTGATTAAAAAAATATTTCATGAAAAAAACGGCAGTAAATCATAATGCGATAGTTAAAGGGTTAACACATCACATGAAGATTTTAAGAGAGAGTAGTTCTATATATATATATAGCAGTTGCTATATTCTATTGGGAAACTTTTTAGATCATTCAAAATTCCAATTCTTAGCACCATTTGCATGGAGTTAAACATTAAGTTCCCGACCATTCCCATTCGAGGGATTTAGATAAAAATAATTCTTGAAAGGTTTAACCTGAAGCTGTATTTTTCACAGTTTCAGCTCTTGCTTTTTAATTTTTCTTTGCAATTATTCTTGACCTTTATATTGAAATAAATTATATGAATTTCAGTTTAATAGCGGGGAAATTTCAATATGCCCTACATTATTTTTTGATATCGGATCTTTATATTGAAATATACCCTAGAGCATATGCAAATTGAGGATTTCGTTCATGCGTATACAGTTCAAAAGTTTTAATTTAATTTCTTATTGTTTCACAATCTTGTCAAAAGCTGTATAAATACGGCGAAACAATGTTGTTTTGTATCACTTGTTCACAAGTTTTCTGACAACACAAATCAACATGATCTCTCAGGTAAAATTCTTAACTTTCATTTTAAATTTGGTAGCTTTACAATTACATATTTATGCTGTTCTTTATGGAATAATCCTTTCGGGTGAAAAATTTGCTCAGTTACTCAAACGTAGCTGATTAATTTTTTTATTCAGAAAAATTAATCGGCTGTGGGTGTATAATAGATGCATATAAATAAATTTATTTTACGAAATATAAGTTTGGCCATTTTAAAATGCAGAATAATATTTCTAAGTAAGGTTTCTTAATACAACATTTTAATGTTAAACGAAACAAACATTTGCTAGTACAACCGGTTGAATTACACTCTGTATAACCAATATGAAATTCGTTCAAAATTATCAACTAATCAATTGACTTTATTTAAATAATTGTTTCATTTAAAATCACAAACAAACTTACAATTATCTTAAAATTTTTTAAGAAATATCGAGTTAACACAAAACCTTTGCAAATAAAATAGTTTTATAGATAAAATAGTATGTACTGATTACACAAGAATCCTTTCAACCATTCCTTGTCACATAAATTGATTTTTTGTTTAATAATTCGTAAAATAATTTCTAAAATTGCACTAAAAGTTACTTCTGGGGCAAAACATATAATCTCCCTTTCTCTGGGTTTGAACATATATGGATAAAGTTTTATTATATATTGAATAATTCAAAAATTAAGGTAAGTTAAATAAACTTGATTAGTTGACTAGAAAGGCACAGTTTGTTTTCTAATTAAGAAGAATCCAGAAATTATATATTCAAATAATAATGAAGTCAAACTAGTTAATATTTTTGTTAAATAAAGCTTTCTTGCTCTTATAACATAATGAGAATTTTACTCTGCAATTTAGTTTTATGTCATTAATTACAAGTAAGAAAGTGTCAATTTTAAAGCTGCTTGGTTCAATACGTACGCGTTTTGATAGTAGCTATGAAAAACATTGAAAGAAAAAATATTTGTGGGTCATGAAGTTATTTAATTTTTATTTATTTAATTTACTAGCGATGTAGCTTTTAGTGTAAGAAATAAACTCCCCAAGGAACTATTAAAAAAAAAACAAAATAAAACTGAAACGTTGTTAACAAGCATTCAAGTTTGAATCCTTTTCTAAACTTTTTTTTGAACTT
This sequence comes from Trichonephila clavipes, assembly GCA_019973935.1. NCBI lineage: Eukaryota > Metazoa > Arthropoda > Arachnida > Araneae > Nephilidae > Trichonephila > Trichonephila clavipes. The sequence goes on along the minus strand of BMAU01002673.1, from coordinate 231,154 downwards.
TTCATTTGCTTATTTAAAAGACAGGCAATTGTAAATTTACCGAATTTTGTGACATAAATATTTCTTTTAAATCCTTTCAGGCTTTCTTCTTGGCTGCCTTGGCAGTAGCTGCTTTTGCCAGTCTACATGAAGTATGTATATGCTTATTTTTTAAAACTTATATTAAAATTATAATGAATAAAAAGTCTTTATACCTTAAAGGAATTTTATTCTCTTATCAGCCTTTATTTCTGAATAGCGTGTTAAAATTTTACATATTTTTTAATATTGCAAAATATTAAAAATATAAGAAATGTTTTTCAAAAAATTTCCTTTTAAGCAAATATAATTACCCGTATTCTGATACTTAGGAAATAGTTTCATTAAGACGATTATGTCCCGCAAAACAACGCGATTTCTCTTTCTCTTAAAAAATTATGAGACAAGACATACTTAAGATAATACACTGCTGGACAATTGCTAAGGACGGATCATAAATTGCTATGTAGCATAACATTAAGTGAAACACGAGGCCTAGTAGGATAAAATATAGTTGCCACACTGTTCAGACATTAGAATAAAGAATATTTATTGTTCTGGAAAGTACAAAAGCTGTGAAACATCTGAAAGAAAAAAAAATGTTCATTTGATCTGCGTACGGAGAAATGGAACAATGCATCTAAAAGTCAGCAGGCACCTTAAAGAAAGGTATCAGTACGGGATATGTCCACCGTGGAGTGTGATGCAACATTCCACACGTCGTACCATACTTTGCACAACATTATCTAGCAGCTGTTGAGGCAATTTATCCCATTCCTCTGTGAGTGCACGGATGAGGGTGTTCTTGTTTGTCGGAGGATAGTTTCGACCAGCAACTTGCCTCCCCAAAGCATCCCACACATTTTCAATGGGGTTTAGATCTGGAGAATGCGCAGGCCATACGAGACGTTGAATACCCTCGCTGTCTAGACAATCGTGAACAGCGAGTGTTCGATGACATTTTGTGTTGTCGTCCACAAAAACAAATTTACCACCGACAGCACCACAGAAAAGACGAACACATGAGGAAGTAGAACTTTATCAATGTATCGTTGGCCCGTCATAGTCCCATTCGCAACCACATGTAGGCGCGTGCGGCCATTGTTCATGATGCCGGCCCACACCATGATACTGCATGTCGGATATCGGTCCTTTTCCTGGATATTTTCTGGACGATAAGCAGTACCACTCTCGCGCCAGATCAGTTGGCGTCTATAATCCGATGATAGACTGAACCTACTCTCATCTGAGAATAGTACGCATGCCCAGTCCTGTTCAGTCCAATTGTGATGCTCACGACACCATTGTAAACGGGCAGTACGGTGCTGTCTGGTCAATGGGACACACACAACAGGTCTGCGTGCGTATAGTCCTCCTCCCCTCAAACGTCTGGCAACAGTTTTTCGGGAGATCTGCTTTCCTGAGGCAGCAAGAAACTGATTTGCCACCTGCTGAGCTGTGGTGCGCCTGTTCCTTTTTGCTGATAGGACGATATATCTGTCTTCTGCAGGCGTCGTACTTCTAACACGACCTCCCTCATGCCGTCTACTACACATTCAAGTAGTTTTAATTGACTTCCACAGCCGTGAAACAACGCTGTGAGCGAAGTCGAACTCCCTGGCAACATCTGTTATTTTTCGCCCTTTTTCGATCTTTCCAATAATTCGGCCTCGCATAAAATCATCTATGTGATGTCGGGAAGACATGCCAAAAATTTTAAGTTCGTCTATTAAATCTTTCCTGTAAAACTTTGACTTGAAACAACAGCTGTCCACACGCGTCAAAACCTTTAAATCTCTTATGAACACTATCACGTGATGAACAGACGTGGAAAAAAAATTTGCATACTCATACTTCTTCTTACTAATATCTTGCACTTATTCTAATTTTCCACATTTTGCTTCCTTTCATTTTGTGGTTGCTATGGATGATAGTGTTATCCGTCCTTAGCAATTGTCCAGCAGTGTAGTACATGTTGAACAAAATATGAAATAAATGATTTTAGCATACGGTTGAATGTTTATAGTACAGCAAGTAATTTAAAACGCGTTTTTCATACTATTTAAGAATAAAACTCTACTTCATTAGGAAAAGGAAATAATAAATCTAATTTTAGCTTTTGTGTTTCTCTGTTTTTATTATGATTAAAATCATCTAAACAACATACTATTTTGAAGAAAGTTACCCTCTCTTAGAGGTTTTTTAAGGAATTTTAGACATCAATTGTTGGAAATGAAAATACTCTTTACTGTTACAATTTTTTTTTATATTTGCTTGATTTCAATACTGTGTAATAACAGGAATGTCTTGAATCGCCGTTGTATTTTCTAGTTAACGCAAACATCACACACAAAATAATCTGATGAACAATACTTTTTCTTATTATCAAATTTTTTAAGTCTATTTATGTGTTCGAATATTTTTACTACATAAAGTAGGGAATTAGTTTCTCATTTTTAAATTACTAGAATTTAAAAGAGAGAAGAGATAAAATATTTCGTAATATGACAAAAACTGTTAATATCTTGAGCGCTAAGCAGAAAATTTATTCGATGTAAATATATAATTATTTATGCAAAAAGCATTTTTTAGTAAATAAAATTTCATTTCCTATAGTTTATATTTTTGTTCCATCTTAATGTAAGTAAAAAGAGGGGAAACCATTAACTGAAAGGACAAAAGATAAAAATAAGCGTTGTAAAATTGGTAAAACAATGTCAATTTTACCTGTATAATGCTTAAACTGTGGTTTTTTATCAAGTGGACAAAATCTGGTCAATCAAAACAAACTTTAAAAAAAATTCTCTTAATGAAACTGTCGGTCAGCTTAGTATAGGATTTAAAAATTTTTTATGAAATAGTCAACATCTTACTGATGTATAAAAATGTGAAATTCAGATGATTATACATTTACTTTTTAGCCCGTCCACCACCACGCTCCCCAGCCCTACAAGTTCGGGTACAGCGTGAAGGACAAGCACGGAGAGCAACACCGAGAAGAATCTGGTGACGGAGGTCATGGTGTCCGAGGAAGCTACGGATTCACCGATGCTCGTGGAATTCGCAGAGAAGTCCACTACGTCGCTGACCACGGTGGATTTAGGGCTCAAGTCAAGACCAACGAACCCGGAACCGCCAACCAGAACCCAGCCGCCGTTCACTTGATCTCTGACGCCCCCTACGCTCATGGAGGATACGCTGGAGCAGCTGGACTTGGATATGCTGGAGTTGCAGCCTCTCCCATTGGATACGCCGGTCTTGGAGGAGCAGGATTGGGTTACACCGGAGGATATGGTGGAAATGGTCTTGGTATTCTCGGAGGCTTAGGATATGCTAGATATGGTTTTTAATTTTTTGTTGTAAATTAAATTCTGAAATGTAAAGAAATAAAATTTTGTGTTCATAAAACTAGTCGTTTCTTTTAACCAATACAGTAATAACAATACATTATAGCTCACTAATAGTTTTAAGGCTGCTTTCGCCATATGTATAGAGAGTTTTTTTTCCAGGTATAGAAGTTTAAGTTGGCATTACTTTCCAAGATGGCGACCGATTTAACAGCTGTCAAGTGATTTATTTTCAGTTTGGTTTGGCAATTCATCATGAATAGACTCACGCCTGAACAACGCTTTCAAATTGTGCAATTTTATTTCGAAAATAATGGTCGATTTTCATAAGCGAATTTTGTTTAGCGATGAAGCGCACTTCTGGTTGAATGGCTACGTCAACAAACAAAACTGCCGCATTTGGAGTGAAGCTAATCCACAAGTGTATGTCGAAACACCGTTACATCCAGAAAAACTGACTGTTTGGTGCGCTTTGTGGTCTGTACTTCTTCAAAAACGATGAAGGCCACAACGTTAAAGTCAATGGTGATCTCTCTCGGTATAGAGCCATGATTACTAACTTTTTCATTCCTGAATTGAACAATCATCATCCAGGAGCTGTGGTTCCAACAAGACGGCGCAACATGTCACACAGCTCGTGCCACAATCGATTTATTGAAAGACACGTTTGGTGACCGCCTAATTTCACGTTTTGGACCTGTGAATTGGCCTCCAAGATCTTGTGATTTAACACCGCTAGACTATTTTTTGTGGGGCTATGTAAAGTCATTGGTCTATGTGAATAAGCCACAAACGCTTGACCGTTTGGAAGACAACATTCGCCGTGTTATTGCCGATATACGGCCACAACTGTTGGGAAAATTCATCGAAAATTGGACGTCCAGATTGGACTACATCCGAGCCAGCCGTGGCAGTCCTATGCCAGAAATCATATTTAAAATGTAACGCCATAAGATTATCTTCCTAATAAAAAAATTCATGTCAATCTAATAATACATCGTTGTTTTATTGCAATTTAAAGTTCTATACCTCTCAAAAAACACCCTTTATGAGAACATAAACTTGACGCGAAACACATTTTCAAAAAAAAAAAAAAATGCATCAATTTTTATAAAAGTTTGTGACATTGAAAGTCATGTATTTGTTTATAAAATAGTGTTTTTAAAATTTCAAAGTGTTTCGTAAATAATTAATATTTACTTTTAACATATAAAAGAGATAGCTCATTTGACATTACGGTATAGGAAAAAAAATGCTAGACATATTTTATAAAAGAAAAAAATGTATCAACTCGGATTAAAATGAGTAATACAGTGTTTCTCAAACTTTCAATACTGGCGACCCAATTTTCAATCATAATTTTGGTCGCCCCCGTACAACAATGTATTTACTGCAATAAAAATGCACTTTGAGAGAGACGCTAAAGTTACAATAGGATCTTAATTATAAGCCGTACAAATTAATAAGATAAGTATGTTAAATTTTGTGTATATGTAACTTTTAAGTAATATATATATATATTTTAAGAAATTTACTTAAAATACATATTACTTACTTATTATTATGTTATTTTCCTTTCTCCAATTTTTAAATTGGAACAGATCACAAAATGATATATTTAATTAAAGATTTATTTCCTTCAGCATTCATTTCTTAAAGTACAAATGTCATTAGAAAAATAGTCTAGTCTATGTTGCTCTCTATCATATCCATCACATCTGGCATTATAGGGTACGTTTGCGTGAGTCTGGGCAACATATCGGACGTCTGCGCTAAACATGTAAAAATGCTTTTCCTTGTACAATTCCAGTCAGTTTTGGTCGACTCGATCCTTATATAGTAACCGAATCTAGCTTGAATGTACATTTTTTTAAATTTACACGTTAATTGTAATTCACGGTATTTAAGTATTTACGGCAGTAGATTAAAACAAAACCATACATACATTTTTAAGTCGTAAGCAAACATTCAATGATAATAAAGCATCAACAAGTATACGGACGAGCATGGTTCCGAAAATTAAATCAAGGCAATATTCTCAAACTACCTAAATTTTGGATTTACCACTACTGAAGTAAATGATGGGGAAAAAAGCCCCAGCTCGTTATGTGTTAAAACTTACAAATCTGAAGAACAACATGTGAAAGTTGTTTTTAAAACCATGTAAAATCATTTAGCTCTGTCGGCAAAGAATTTTAAAAAGTATTTTCTGGATGAGAGCAACTGGGTAGCAAGTTACGAGGGGATTAGGGATATATTTCAAGATACTCCAGAAGTGCTCTCAACTTCCGAAGAAGAAATCTTCATAGATTTCACATCTAGTGAAAAATTAAAAGGCAATTTTGTAAAAAATCGCTCTTCGAATTTTGAGTAGAGGTGGATGATGAATTCTCTGTACTGAAAACAAAAGCACTTCGTATACAATTACCATTTTCAGCATCCTAACTTTGTTAAACCGGATTTTATGCGATGGCTGCTTTGATCACAAAATATAGAGATTTCAGCTAAATATAAAAAAATAACTCAGAGTGTCAATTTCTGATATTAAACCTTTCTTTGAAAAACTTTGCTCTACAAGACAAGCCCATGGATGTTCCTAACAATTATTAAACACATCCCCACACTTTGAGAAACACTGGAGTAATATGATAAAAATAGTTATTCTCTAGAATTGTGAAGCCAGAATATAATTTTAATATTTTAGTACTTTTATCTCTGAAAAAGTATTCCGAATTTGGTCCCTATTCCTTAACATTAGCCGATGAGAGCCTTAAACTGATATTAACCAATTTCATAATAAATAATAATTGAAAGCACGTTTTTCTCAAAATAAGCAATAATATAATTAATAACAAAATAATTAATGTTCTTAGCTGATGCATGTTTTATAATTAATACGAATCATGAATGAATTTGAATTAATCCGTAAGATGTTTGAATTGAGAAGTTGTAATAGTTACCATAAGCATTTGATTTATTCAAATGATGAGTAAGAAACATTTGATAGTTCTATAATAAAATAAAATATTTTCTCAAAAAAATAAAAAGTTGATGTGATCTTTAAAAAGAAAGCAAATAAAAAAACATGAACATACGTAGCCGCCAGCAAGTTATGCTTGATGTACTTAATTTAAATAATATGTTTAATCTCATATATATAAAAAAAGTTTTCCATAATACAGGATCGATTTTTTTTTAATTTTTCCCCCCATTCTGGTTTTTATTCGTATTATTATTTTTCAAATTTTAAGGAGGAATGGGAGTGAGTTATAAGATCAATAATGAGATATTTCTGAACATTTGTAAAGTAACGTATAATGGTTTCACAATAGAGAACAAATCGAAATTCAGTATTCGTAGATGTTTTAATAATTTTTTTGCCTTTTGTGAAAAATGTTTTCCCTCTGTTTTGACTGCATTATTTAAATTATCAAATATCTACTGTATTTTGTGAAGAATTTGTAGAAAGTTTCAAAACAATTGAAAGAACATTAAATATACTTGGAATAAACTAAAATATTAGGATTGAAAAGTTATGCAGGTACGAGTTAAAAAAGTTCCACATTCTAGGACCAACAAGAACTAAAGAAACCAATGCACTCAGAATGAGAAACATAGAATATTTAAAATAAATCTAGGTGTTTTCTTAAGCTACTGACATATGACGGTAAAATATGTCTAGAAGAAATGTAATTAATCGAATTCCTAATGGACATCATATATTTTTACTGTTGCCATCTGTTTTAGTGAATCAAAGCAAGAAGAAATTACTTTGAAGTAATTAAAATTTCTTATGCGTCGAAATTAATTCAAACCCTAAATAGTTCTTTAGAAAAGTATTATGTAAGAAAGAGTGACAAAAAAAATTCATTCAATTTTTCGCCATCTCGACGTAGATATCTTGGTAATAATAACTGTAATAGCAATCCTTTGTACGGAATAGAGAAATTACGTTTGAATTCGAATAGAAACATTCCTCGAAGTTCATGACGTTACTAATTACTCATCAGAAATATTTTGTTATCATTCGACAACAAAATAGTACTTTGTATTTTTAAAAGTATAATTGAGTTAGATATTCAATAAACGTTCTTTGTAGTTTACGGAAAAGAGAAAATTTACAATGAGAATAATTAGAGGTTACAAAAGAAAAAGGAAAATTTCTGAAATAAAGAAATAATCACACAAAAGTAAATTCCCTAAAATATTACTTATTTCCAATAAAAAAGTAAGGTGAATAAAAATATTTTTTTTTGTAGAAAAAGGACATATTATATTTATTATGAGATGAACCCAGAAGTTTTTTCGCATTTCTAAGAAAGAGAGAAGCACTTCTAAAATGCTATAATGTTAATTTTAAATTTTCTTCAATGCCATTTTAATGTTACGAATTTTTTTTTAACGTTTCATATTATCACTTTAAATCCATTTATTCCTGCTGAGAAAATCAAATTCAAATAAATGTTTGAATTTCTTCTAGATTTAAAGTAATTTCTCAAATAAAAATGATTTATGCTGTGTAATTCATAAATATTAATAATGCAAATATAGAGGTAAACATTGTTACATTGTCGTACTACATTGTTAACTTGTTCTTCCCCTTCTCTTGATTTATCGCACATCAAATATATGTTGTAGGTAATAGGCAAATAATTGCCCAGCCTACGACACCCACTGTTGCACCAGATGAATTTTGGCGTGTTAAACACTCTATGAAATACCTTAAAATTCGGTGTATAACATGCACTTTTAACACAAATAAAATCAGTTGTTTCTTATGCCCCTCTGAGGAACACTAACATCAGATCAAGGTCTACGAAATTCATTGTGGCTAAGGGCCAGGTTTTTACGCATGTCGTTAGTCCGAGCTTTGAGCCGAATTTGTTCGTCCACTCTGGACTTCTACACTGAACTTTACGGTAAATATCTTACTTGGACGATCTGCAGTCGTAATTCTTAAGCTTAATCTTATAACTTATTCTCGAATTATCAATAATTGACCATCCAGTACCTGTCCGTCGACTAACTTCGACTAATTTTGCGTACCTGAATGTCCAATATTAATTATAAAAACTCATTTGAATAAATCAAGACTTCTTCTTCGAGGGAAAATTTTCAATAGAGATTACAGACAAAAAGAAATAAATTTACTGCAAGTGGATTTGCTGAAGGTTCGCGGATAGACCTGTTACAGATTTAACGTGTCATAACTCACGCTACTCGTTAACTTTTTAGCCCGGCTTCAGTTCTCGAACCCACGACAAAAAAAAACGCTGTTTGCAAGTTTAATTTTGAACACTTAACTCGCGTGGTCTAAGGATCAAAGGACTTCTGAATTTTTGACTGCAATAGTCTAGATGTTTATAAAGAGTGTTTTTTTCCAGGTATGGAAGTTTAAGTTGGCATTACTTTCCAAGATGGCGACCGATTTAACAGCTGTCAAGGGATTTATTCTCAGTTTGGTTTGGCAATTCATCAAAACGATCATCAAGCAAGGCGTAGATTGGTCGAATGGGCCCAAAACGAGATTGCCGTTGTTCCCGATTTTCATAAGCGAATTTTGTTTAGCGATGAAGCGCACTTCTGGTTGAATGGTACGTCAGCAAACAAAACTGCCGCATTTGGAGTGAAGCTAATCCACAAGTGTATGTCGAAACACCGTTACATCCAGAAAAACTGACTGTTTGGTGCGCTTTGTGGTCTGGTGGAATCATTGGTCTGTACTTCTTCAAAAACGATGAAGGCCACAACGTTAAAGTCAATGGGGATCTCTCTCTCGGTATAGAGCCATGATTACTAACTTTTTCATTCCTGAATTGAACAATCATCATCCAGGAGCTGTGGTTCCAACAAGACGGCGCAACATGTCACACAGCTCGTGCCACAATCGATTTATTGAAAGACACGTTTGGTGACCGCCTAATTTCACGTTTTGGACCTGTGAATTGGCCTCCAAGATCTTGTGATTTAACTCCGCTAGACTATTTTCTGTGGGGCTATGTAAAGTCATTGGTCTATGCGGTTAAGCCACAAACGCTTGACAAGTTGGAAGACAACATTCGCCGTGTTATTGCCGATATACGGCCACAAATGTTGGAAAAAGTCATCGAAAATTGGACGTCCAGATTGGACTACATCCGAGCCAGCCGTGGCAGTCCTATGCCAAAAATAATATTTAACATGTAATGCCACAAGAGTATCTTTCGAATAAAAAAAAGTTCATGTCAATCGAATAATACATCGTTGTTTTATTGCAATTTAAATTTCTATACCTCTAAAAAAATACCCTTTAGAAATTCTCTTTCCTCCCCTCTAAAAAATATATCTCTAAAAACTTCCTCCTTATACGAAGGATTATCTTTTTAACTGTTAATGAAGTTAAGTATTGCTATATGTTGAAAAAAATTCGAAATGTTTTATAATATGCATAAATTTGTGCGCTTTTTTAATCTATTAACCAAATGTGAACTCTTCATTAAGTATTAATAGAAGTAATTAATTAGTGTCGTAATTATTTTTATTAGAGATTATTAATTAACTTCATAAAATGGAGATGATGATTTATTTATTCTTTATCTCAAATATTTATTTCGGTGAAATCATTATTTCAAGAATTGAAGGGAAAACATTAAATCTGACCACTGTAAGGTCATAGTTAATTTGTAATTCAAAACCTATGCTGCATAGTAAGGTTGTGAATTCGAGAGAGTATTCTACCTTATATTCTAGAGTGAAGTACTTTAAAATAGTTAAATTCATGTCCATTTTGGGTCGAGAATGAAAATATGTGCCAATAGTTCAAGTGGTACTCATATCATGTGAGCATGTTTTGGAATGAGAAGGCATGTCAACATGCACTAGCGTAGCTAGTATTGAATGGGGTCTGTTTAGAAATTAATTGGGGGACCCTTTTTTTGGAAAATAAATAAAAAGAATCAAATTTATAAAACTTATTTAAAAGTATCAAAATATTACAAGATTGTTGCCCCTGTAGCTAGGGGTCCCCGTATTATTGACACGGCTGAAACAGCGGTAACTACACCCCTGTAAAAGTAGTAGTCCCTTTCGTCATTTCATTAAAACGTTAACTGAACAAAGGAGTTATAATTCAGGAACCACGAGCTTATGCTACTGCATTTAAATCAGAGTATTTATTTTCATTCAACTATTCAAACAAATGAATATCCGGAAGAAAAAAGAGGTATACTGAAAAACATTATTTAACCCGGTTCACAATTCCATTCAATAAATAATTTCACGATCCATTTAGTCTAACAAAAATGTTTGTTTCAACACATAAATAAGTTTCATTTCTTTCACTTGCTTCCGCTATGCCTCTTGGCCTTGAAATCAATTCGAGTCTCTTTGTGTGAAAGAATTCAACAATGGAATTCGCGATATGAGTTCAAAATAAAAATAACCGAGTTGTTGTCGAAAGAACCACTTTCTATTTCTTCCATAATTGCCTCAAATGGAATCCACAAAACGGCGCCTTCATCCAAGCGCAAAACCGTTTAATGTTGGTCTAAATGATAACGTGTTTCTTTCTTTTTATGTTTTTACTCTCTTGGGTATATATATATGCCGAAGCCCAAATGTCTGTCATCACTTGCATCCGATTTTGTAGCAATTCAGATTCAGAATGATCTCTCAGGTAAAAAAAAATGTTTTTTTCTTCCTGTATATTTTATAAATATATTCTTCTTAAAAACTATATTTAAGGCAAACTGTTAGTTTATATACATTATTTTCCGAATTGCTATAACAGAGTTTAATAACTCTTAATGCACGTTGAATGTGATAAACCATAACAAAAAGTGCATAGCCGTATTAAATATTGCATTGCAGAAAGAAGAATTTAAGGGGAAAAAAATAAAATAATAAGTATTTTTTTGCTTTTCGATATGATAATTTTTATTCACATATAATTTTTAACATCAATGCGTTTTGATAATAATTTGTAATATTTGTAAGATCAATAATAAATGTGCATTATATATTAATATTTATGCGCATCATATTCAAGTAAATAAATTAAAAGTTAATTTTATAAAAAACTTTTTCGTCTAAATTATTTATAGTCAGATATATTCAATGAGATATTAATTTTTTTAAAAAAATTAGCAGTATTTTTTACTAGATAAATTTTTTTTGATTACTTTAAGTTTGTTTAAAGAACAAAATTTTGTTTTTATATTTTAGGGACTTTAAAGTAATTCTTTTGTCTCTTACAGCTCTTCATCTTGTCTGCTTTAGCAGTTGCTGCTTTGGCAAGTTTACATGAAGTGGCAAGTATAATTCATATATGTCACAACGCAACAATTATTTTAGTAAATATATTTATAATATATCTTTGCTTCTCTCTCTCTCATTGAAATATTTCATACCTAAAATATAGACTTAGGGATTAGGGATTTCTATGTAATTATAAATATTAAATCACACACAGAGTAAGTATTATACTTTATAATTCGCCATTTTTTCTATGTGAAGATGTGTCACAAAGTACTTTTATTTTTTTACAAAAATACATTTGAATCGGAAAATTGCTGTCAAAATTCTTTAATTTTTGTTTTAATATAAGCATCTTAATGTTTCCGGAACCATACTTTTTTTTGATATTTCGGCAAACAAAATGCAGTTCCAAATTAACGGAAAATATCAGAAACAAAGTTAGTACAGGAATAAATTCCTATTAGCATACATTAATAAATTAGATAGTAAAAAAAAGTGAAATTAGTATTGACTTTTATTACAAAGAACTTTATTTTAAACATTTCAGCATCCCTAAATTTTTTTCTGATAATGAAAAACACACAGTATTAATCTGAATTTCTTTCACTCTTTTTATTGGATATTATCAATAAATTACGTGATGAACTAATTATTCAAATAAAGTGTAACAAGTATCAAAGCGTTTTATAGTACGGGTTCCATTATAATGTACACTTCGTTAAGCATATATTTCTTTATAAAATTTGAGAACATTCTACTTTGCACTAAAATCATGATTATAATTAATGGAATGGCCCTTCTCCGTTAAAACAAACACTCACTTATTCATTTAATCAATTAACATAAACTTAGTATAAGATAATAAAACATAAATTATACAGAACATTCTGAACGAAGCAAATTTTTGAACAATATTTGCAACTTTCTTCAGGATAGCATAAAATACAAAGTATTCCAGAATAAAAGTAATAAGAAAGGAATGATGTTTCATTATTCAGATCTATATATACATATTCAATCTTGATATCACAATATTTTTTAAATAAATTACAAGTAAGCAAATTCTTTATATTTAATATTTCATATCCATAATGATACCATTGAAATTTTAGCCCATCCACCATCCTGCTCCCCAGCCTTACAAGTTCGGGTATAGCGTGAATGATAAGCATGGTGAGCAACATCGCGAGGAGTCTGGAGACGGTCACGCTGTACACGGAAGCTACGGATTCACAGACAACAGAGGGATCCACCGACAAGTCAACTACGTTGCCGATAAAGCCGGATTCAGGGCTCAGGTCAAGACCAACGAACCCGGAACCGCCAACCAGAATCCTGCTGCCGTACACATCATCTCCAGTGCACCCTACGGACATGGAGGACACGCTGGAGCTGCTGGATTAGGATATGCTGGAGACCTAGGATATGCCGGATATTAATTTAACCAGAAATCTACAACCAAAATCTAGTATAATAATGTCTTTCATAGTTCTTTCATCAAAGGGCTAGCTGAAAATCGTCAAACTGTGGTTTTTTTTTTGTGAGATCAAATATCTTCCAAAATCACTTGAAAACTGTTTGATACTGGCAATCTCAGGAATATCCGACAATCGTTTCCGTGATTTGTACATATACATGAAATAAATTATTTGCAATTTCACATTTTTATCTGTTATTTTTATCCGCTTCTCTTAACATAATGATTTATTAAAATAATTTATTTATTTTTAAAATTGATTAAAGTTAAATTATTTGTTATTTTAGAAATATGAAATTGAGCACGGAGATAAATCATAATGCAGACATTATTTAATATTTTTTTGTAAACTGAAAACTTATAAAATTGCTTTTTATATTATTATTAAATAAGAATTGCTATGAGAATAGGTACTTTTAATTATACTTACAAAAAACATTTAAACGTTCGTTTTTAAAAATTGTTAAAAATATATTGTGAATACATTTAGAAATATACTTACAATTGCATTCAGATTTCATAAAACATTCAGATTTTAAATCTCTATCTTGAAGTTTATCCTTACTTTCTGAAATTATTATAAAGGGATAAATTATGTTAATATTTCCTTTATTTATTATGCAAACATAGCATGCCATGTTCCCTTTTTAATAAATATTATGTCCTGTCTACAAAGTATTGTTCAAATGAGTGTAGTTTTAAATAATTAGATTCAAAATTTTTAAATAATCATTACAACTCTTAAAAGTTTTCAGTCATTTTAGCTTTTACATTAATATTGAAGCCATGTATGCCCTCGATCAAAATAAATTGCATAGTATATATAATTATCTTCATTAATAAATTCTTATCTTCAATAGCCATAAAATAAATCTTTAATACTTTATACAAGGTGAATAGGGGAAAGTTGCCACATATAGGGATTTTTCGATTAGTACATTGAAAATTACAATAACAAGACCATGAAAAAATACTCTTTATTCTTCAATATTTAATTGGTCATGTATACAAGTTAATTCTCTTCTTTGTATGAAAATAAATAAGAAATTTAATGTTAAAGAAATTCATTTAATTGTGGCATGTTCCTCATATATATGGAGAAGATACCACCAGTCATGGAGTACGATGCAAAAGCTCCACAGTAAATAAAAAAATAAGACAAACATTACCAAATTAAATGTGAAGTAACAATAACTATATAAAAACGAAAAAAACTAAATTCTTTCTTAATTAGTTTGCTAAAAATAACAGTACAGGTTCGAATGATAGATGACACGACATTTCCTTCAGTGCAAATGATTATCATTGCATTCGTGCAACCATTTATTGCATTCCATGCACTGAATCCAGTTACACTTGGGACCTTTTTTAGCATAAAAGTACCTTTTTACACAAAACAAAAATCGTCAATATTACCCTCATCAAAACTGTCACCAACGGTATTTAGAGGAATTTCTGTACTTGAGAATGACAAGCTTACACGTCTCTTTTTCTTCTGTTTTTTCGAAGGTTTCTTGTTATTAATAATAATAATTATTATTTTAGTTTTTTATTAATTTTAATTATTAGTTTCAATTATTAATTTTAATTATTAGTTTTAATTACTAATTTTAATTATTAATTTCAATAATTAGTTTTAATTATTAGTTTTAATTATTGATTTTTAGTTAATTTTAATTATTATTGGGTTTAATTATAATTGTTATTCTTATCATTAATTGCAACTTAATTATTATTATTTATCATAATATTATTAAGTGTATTCATATTTTGTACAATAATATACAGTGTTATAAAATGAAAAAAAAAATTAAGTTCATTTCATTTATTTCTGAACCTAGTGGCGTTCCCTAAGTACAGGGGCCAGATGCCACACACACGCTTATTTCCTTATTTCTGCAGTGTTATGGCCGTTGCTACATGCATCGTTTGTGTGACATTATGCGTAACTCACTAATATTGTATTTAAAATAACAAGTACGTTTACGAATTTTATAAATATGAGGAGCGGAATATTATAAAAGTAGTACTCACCACATTAAACGCTCTCAAGATAAAAAAAATAAGGCCGATTAAAGACGATTAATTCAGATAAATTCATAAGCCACACTGAATATCGGACCAGACTCTTCACACAAGTGGCTCAAAATTGCCATCTATCGACGCATAAAAGTACTATTCATAAAGTGGCGTCTACCCCGGAATCGCCTTATATCTTGTAAAACATTAAAAAGATTCGATCCTTTGGTAAAAAATTCTCTACAAGTTTCTTAAGAATATAATACAAATTAAGATGAGTTTAATATAAAAATTAAATGTATCTTGGGTCTGAAAAAAAACTTAGAAAAAGAATTAACTTCTTTAATTTATCAATGATATTTTCTTAATCTCAATTTATTCACTTGTTTTCCTCTACCTTTTTTTCTAATGAAATGTTGGGAAATTATACAAATTTAGTTAACTGGAAATGATTTTATATTAATGTTGTGCTAAAACAATAAACGACAGCTATTGGAAACGTGCCTCACAGGTTGAAAATATAGTAAGTAACGAGGAAGACACTTGAGCTGTAACCATACTCTCCAAATTTCCAAACTAGAGCACGTGAGATCTTTGACCCTCGGAAGGTTGCACGTATATCAGCCACTCTAAACTGTAGGTTTTAAATTACATCATGCACTTTCGAATAAAATTCAGGATTCATAGATATGAGAAATACAGAAGACTAATGGTATTCAGTGAGGTTGCATACCCCAACTTGGAGTAAACACACCCGGAGAATTTTTAAACAAGACTTTTATAATGTATCTCTCGATCCACAAAATTAAATCAATCTACAGATTAAAAGACACAGGCAAATGATACGGACTTTTTTTTATGGAATATTGTATACCGATGTAAAATTCCAGTGTTAAAGAAGCATTTTTTCCCCAGCATTGTGTGGATTCTATTTAATTTTGATGGAAGTAAATACACATCATATATTAAAAATTTGAATACATTTTCAGTCTTACTAGACCCCTTTAAACGGGAAAATGTTTTTTTTACTAATATTCCTTTTTTATTCTTCCAGTTACGCATTAAAGTTAACTTCTGTAGAAGACTAACTTAATTTTTTTTATATCGTGAGAGCATTATTAAAAACAAGAAGCATCAAATATGTATAGCTACATTTTCGCTGTAAAAATGAACACATTAAGTCATGAAATTTCAAAAATTTGCAAATGAGGCAAAATAAAATTATATCAGGTTTATATTTTTGCTTTCCTTTCTTTTGTTCTTTTTTCCGAATTATAATCTACATTTTAAAATCCTATCTTTGTTATATACTTTGAAAAACTGTGTAATAAATTAACTGTTAAAAACTGTGTAATAAATTAGTTTTTAATCCCTCAATCTCCGAAATGTTTGTTTTGGGCTCGATTTTTATGAATTTTTTAACGTCAAAAATATTTCAATTATTGCTGTATCTGAATGCTATATTGCAGATTTTCACACTTGTGAATTGTTAGATGCAGCCAATGAGGTTCAAAGTGATTTTTTTCTGAAATATCAAAGTATATATTTTTTTATTTATTCAATAAGTTCCTTTTTTCAAAACATTTCCGTAGTTCCTCATTAAATTGAAATTAATTCTAAATGATATGAAATGTATGCAAATCAACCTTGTCTCATATTGATAAACTCTAAAACTTATACAGAAATCCTTTATCCTACAAGATTTTAGAAACTGAATGTGAAGAACTTCAAAATGACGAAAGAAAAAGAAATTAAAAGAAGCGAAAGCAGTAAAAAATTAAAAATAAATAAATAAATAATTTGAGGCCAAAAAAGTATTAAATACTAAAAAAGTGACTTTATTATGGGAAGTGAAAAATAAATTAGAAAATCCTTTATTAAAAATAAAGCAGTAAAAATTCGCAATTTAATACCATTAAAACAAAGAATTCTGCCCGACATATGTATCGTTATGTCAGTTGGAATTTATACCATAAGATCTCCAGTATAAAATTCGACTACCCAATTTATTACTATTTGAGAAAGAGTTTTTTCGTCTTTACCAGATTTATCACATTCCTCACACTGGACAAAATCAATAAACTCTTGACTAAGATAGGAAAAAAAAATTCGATTCCTTAAAAAAATAAAATTGACCAAAAGAGAGAATTTGGTAAACCTATTAAAGCATAATAATTTAACAAGGACCTCTCATACTCTATTTAAAAAAACAATCTTGGTACTCACCAGTAATTTCAGAGATATCTAAAATATCCAACGGAAATTGCAAAAATAAAATACTGCCACAAAATAGCGTCCAGTATAAAAATGGTTAAATAATTTCAACATAATCGAATTGCTTAAAATTAATAGGGTTATCACAATAAAAATGAAAAAAATAAATAAATAAAATAAATATCATATATGTAAACACTGTAGCAAACAATAAAATTTAAGGTAACCATATTGTAATGTTATCCCCAATCTTGGTAAAAGTTAGAAATAATTTGATTGTTAACGACCTAATATTAAATTAGTACCTTATACGTACATATTGAGAATTGCATTACATTTTTCCAAAATTGTTATACTTCTGTAAAAGATCCCAGTGCATATATAATGAACCAAAACTTTTTTTCTCTAAATAGTACCCAATATTTTAAAAATGATTTTACATAGAAAAAAAATGAAGAATTTTAAAAATAGTTCTATAATTTTTTGAAAGAAATTATGTAGAAGTTTTCCTCAAATAACTCCTCAACTATAATTTGTGCATCATTTTATACATGGGGTTTAAAATATCTTATACTTTTAAGTAATGTTACTAAAATAAATGGTATCTAAATGAAAATATGTATATTATGAGATACTAAGATTTATATCCATGTGCAAATAAAAAGAAAATGAAAAGCTTTTTGAGTTAAAAAAAAAGTTATTGTTCTGCTGGAGCGTAACTAAAGTATCATTATTATAAGCATCCAAAAAAAGCTAAGCTCTATTAGAAATATTAAAAATATATATCACAATAACGGAGTCTAAAATTTGGTATATGACTATTTCGAGTATTCCCTGAAATCCATAAAAGTTTGAAGATTTGAAATGACATCTGATTGTACGGATTTAAATATTTCGTTTCTATTGAATTATATAAAGAAAGTTAACAGCATATACAATCTTCAATAGCTCAACCACCTTTACTTGAAAATATGTTGATGAAATCATAAAGTATGCCACTACTGAGATACATCAAAAACTGTCTCTTCAGTTAAAACTGTCTAG
Organism: Trichonephila clavipes; assembly: GCA_019973935.1. NCBI lineage: Eukaryota > Metazoa > Arthropoda > Arachnida > Araneae > Nephilidae > Trichonephila > Trichonephila clavipes. The sequence goes on along the minus strand of BMAU01002673.1, from coordinate 212,800 downwards.
AAATAACTAAAAAACGAGTTCAAACTCACTAATACTATCTGACTACTTACCGATTATATCATTAAGGCCTTCCTGAGCAAAATGGTGGTATCTGACGTTTTTGAAGTATTATTTTGTTAGTTTTTATAGTAGTATTTGCATAACTTTATTTTGTCTTAGGAAACTGTCTTCTTTTGGGAAGCTCCCTTTTTTATTGTAACCATATACCTTTACTTAGTCTTTGCACACCGTCCTCACTTGGTATACTGATTTATAGCTTTGTCCTGTCTTGGGAAGCATACGTTTTTATAGTATCCATGTATTTTTGCCCTCTCTTCGGAGATCATCCTCACTTAGGATGCTGACGCATATCTTTATCCTGTCTTGGAAAACCGTTCTTGCTTAGGGTGCTGATTATAGCTTTACTTTGTCTAGAAACACTGTATTCATTTAAAAAAAATACGTTTTTTACTGTTCCGACCTGGCGTTATTCAGTCTTTGGACACTGTTTTTGTTTAAGAAGACGATGTTTTTATTGCATCGACATTACTTTACATTGTCTTCAAATATCGTTTGCGAATGAATTACTGCATTATTTTGGGCTCGTTTTACTAAAAAATATATATATAATGATATTATCTTCCACTAAATAAAGTGTAATGATTCGCTACAGTAACCACGTTTAATAAAAATATCTTACAGTTAGTGTCTTCTAATTTTCTATGTTTCTTTAAGAATCTTAAATCACTATAGAAATTTACAAATTAAGAATTAATTTCTTTATTTATAATAAATGTATATCTAGCCAAAATATTATTTTTAAGAAATGTCTGGAGTAAGATTTTAAAAGCAACTTAAATACTTATTAATCACATTAAAAATTTCTTCATTTCTTACTGTTCCAAATAATTTGATAGAAAAACTTTATTTTTCAGTTTTTCAAGTGGTGAACTATAATTTGAAGCTTTAATTATGTAAATTTTATATGGGATTTTTTTGTATATCAAAGATTGTTCATGCTCAGTATCAATATCGAGAACAAAGGTCAGTTTAAAAACTGCATGATAAAATGAAAAGAAAAAAAATCTTTTCAATACAAAATGAAATTATACTCATACCGTGGCTCCTAGAATTGATAGAATACTTCAGAAATTTGTTAGAAAAACCCTGTAGCTGAATTTGCGAAATTTTACTTAAACCCTTAAGTGTTCAATTCTCTTCCCCAAAAGGGAACATTTTTTTATTCCATATAAGTAAGTGTAATACTTTACAGAATGCGAAAACGGGAAAAAAAATTATTTTTGTTTTCAAATTGAAAGTTTTCATACTATTTTTTATTGAAGTTAACTTCTTATGGCACGGTAGGGAGAAATTTCTGTTACGCGTGACGCGTTACCAGTTACGGTTAGCGATGAATGTAAGGTAGAAATGAATGAAGTTCCGAATTTTCCCCTCGTTTTAAAAAACGCCATCTAATTCATACTATCTATCTCAGACAAAAAATAATTACAGAATCGGAAAGATCATTCTTTTCGCCACGATATGGTATATTTTTTTTTAACAAAATAATGATGTTTTCTATTTTTTACGATTTTTTTTAAAATGGGTCAAAAATTGATACACTTTTATAAAAATGGTTTCTAAATCATTCCCTTTAAGTTTCCTTTCGAGTTAATGAACTGATATTTATTCTAAACAAGTTCATGCTTTTCTCTTTTAGAATCAGTTATAAAAATAAAAAAAACTGACAAAATCTTTTTTTTTTGCGATTTTTCAAAAAATACTCAAAATTTTAATTAAATATTTAATAATTTCATTCTTCATAAAAATAATCTAACGAAACTTTTTTTTCCATATGTAGAATAGTATTATCCGTAATCTGTTCAAAGATTAAAAAATAGATTAAAATTTATGGCTTTTAAAATTTCTTTTGTGTTTTTTGTCTATTAGCCCTGAGCTAGCACCCCTCTCCTCATTCAACAGCAGCTTTAACAAGCCTTGCCTCTTTTAGCTTTGCGATACATACTTTGTTTTGTTTTTACGTTACCTAGAAGTCAAAATATAATCCATTTTATGAATTTAAAAAAAAAAAAATCGAAAGTGAGTCTTTAATCTACCCGAAGTAGGCATTTAAATGGTTCAAAATCTGTCAAAAATTAGTTTAAGGTGAGTTTGTTGGATATACAGTTTTAAAATTCTTTTAAGGAAATAATGCAAACAATCTATTGTTTTAAAATTTAGTGGCAACACAACATTTCTTGCAATAGTTTGGCAATAAAAGATTGTGTTTACTAAATTTTCAATCGAATGGAATTTCTAAATCCAGTTTAAGAAGTGAGTTTTTAAATCATATATAGTTTTAAAGACTTTCATTGAACAAACTACAAAATATCAATGAAGATTTGATTAATTTCATAACGAACAGACAAGGTTTATCGATTTTTACTTTTAATTGCCAAAGTCTTACAGCTCACGCTGTAGACTTACAAGATTCAGTAATAAGAAATTCAAATATTTTAGTTTTATCAGAAACTTGGCCGGGCAATGAAAGTGATATATCTATTCCAAATTTCAACTGCATTGTGAAGAATAAACGGCCAAATACGAGAGCAGGAGGAGTTGCGATATATCAAAATTCTAGTGATGCTGTTAACATTATAACTCCATCCATGGAATGTTCTGTCAGTCAATCCGATATTTATGGTACCATACAATCTTCAGTGGGGGATCTGGGCTTGTCTGAATGCGTAATAGATAATGGACAAAAAATTATAATTGTAGCAGTATATATTACTCCGTACAAAAAGTTGGATGACACTATCGAGTTCCTTCATCGATCATTATTACCATATACATCAAGACGTTGCGCTTTACTTAATAAAAATTATCCTAAAATACCTATGATTTTAAGTGAAGATTTTAATATGAATTTTGCTTTAGAAAAATCTCTACAATTGATTGAATTTTTAAAAGACAATTTCACCTTATTTCTACAAAACAACAGAATAATATCGACGACAAAATCAAATACTACGATTGATGCAGTCTTTTCGAGATACTTAAGCGATATTGAGTGCAAAATCTACATTTCTTACTTTAGTTATACCACAAGCCTTGTATAACAAAAGTATGTACTGAAGCACTCATAAGCATAATGGAAATAGACTAATAATGATGATACTTTTCTCAAAATACATACAACGAAATTATTTTTAGTATTATGTATTTAAAATGAAAATTTTGTCCATACTTAAACCATTTCCATCCTAATTATTTTTTTAAAATACAGTTTGAAATAATAATGATAATAATAAATTTGTTAATTATATATAAGATTACTTCAAAGATAAACTTTATTATACAATTCAATACATATAAGCCAAAGAAGTTAACTTCTAACACGTGTTCACACTCATACACGCTTTCTTTTTTTTATAAAATTGTTGAACACAAAATTCCCTAAATGTATTTTTTTCATAAGATCACTTTGCGTGCTATGAAGAATGTGTGTGTGTGTTCACATATATTAAAATAATTTATCTATTACTTACAAAAAAACTTTATTTTCAAACCTCTTTTTCAAGCAGTCGATTTTGTGTGCGCGCGTGTGTGTTGGTGCATAAATATATGCACCTACAATTGGAAGCGTGGTGCACATCACTAAGTTTTACTTTGCAATGGGGACGAAGATAATATCAACTTTTTGGGATTATCTTTTCGTTTTCATTTCTTCTCAAGCAATTGCTAGTCCACGCCAAATTCTATTTTTTAGAATCTAGAATTTAGCGTGGACTAGAGAAGCAATTTTAAACCCTTTAGTGTTCCGTCTCAATGTGTATTATTTTCATACAGAAATAATTTTAAATTAGATATAATTGTTTTGAACAAATAAAGCGCAGAAGAATGTATGGCATGCACAATGCATGTCGAAAGGGAGAAACACACTTTCACATTTCTCCAATAAACAAGTCATGAACTTGAAATGGAGACCAATTCACGCATGAATACTTCAACCTCTTGCTCTAATTTTAAATTTTCGTCATTCAATTTTTGATATAAATATGCCGATTAGTGGTTTTTCACTATTATTCTATCAAATACTTCGGAAAAACATCCACTTCAAAATGATCTCTCAGGTATTGTATAAGATTTTCATACATCCGCATTTTTCAATAGCCCTAAGAATCCTGTTAATTTCGGTTTGTGAGATGATTTAGAAGCTTTTTTTCTTTCTCTAGACATTTCTAATAAAGAGCAGTTCTCTCTAATGTTAAGAAACTACTGTTTCTGAATTAAAATGCCTTAAAAGTTTCTGGAGTTTTAATAATATTTGACTTTTTAAGGTATCCGACTAGAGGTTCAAAACCGTTATTTTTCAAATGCGTATAAACGAATATGTTTTTAATATTTAGGAATTACTCAGATTAGAAATTATTTTAAGAATATTATTACAATTAAAAATGATTTAAATGGAATATTTTGTTAAAAAATGAGCGTAGAATGATTTATTTTCCAGATATTCTTCTTTTATGGAAAATGCTTCGGTAATAATAATGCTTTGTCTATAAATAGCTCCGACATCTGAAAAGAGCCTGGATTAAGATTTTTGAAATATATAATTTAGAAGTGGATATATCCATATTTTAATACATCTGAGTGGAGAAATTTTAACAGAAAACAATGATAATTATATCAACTGGTAGTAACTCAGAAAATAATGTGATTTTTTCAAAACTCGTAGTTAAGGCCCTCTGGAGAAGTCTTAGCAATATATAAACAAAATATTATTATTAAAGAAGCCATTTTCAAAAAAGGAGAATGTTTTGAAAAAAGGCATTTGTTTTGCCAAAATATTGCATTAATTAATTTTTTTATTGTAATAATATTCTTAAAACAATTTTATAAGTGTATTCTAATCTAAGGGACATTAAATATTAAAAAAAAATATTCGTTTGTACGTTTTTTGCAAAATTAAGGTTCCGAACTTAGTCGGATACCTCAAACAATTTGCTAAATTGATTTTATTTCCACAAAATATTTTTAATAAAACGAAAGAAACTAATAATAAATTAGAAGTATTATCTGTCAGAGTAGACCTCTTTTATTATTAAATCTTAGAATGATATCTTAAAATGTACTCAGAAGTTTTTGCTGTGATATAAAATTTGATGGTATTAGTACATGTGTCTGTAATTAAATACTATTCTGAGAGTGTGTTTAGTAAAAATTAAGTTAATTGAAACGTAATGCATTTTACTTTACGAAAAAGGAGAGTAACTCCATTTCATGTTAGTAAACCAAATTATGCATTTACGCTCTTACGTAGGTTTCAAACTAATTTAATTTAGTTCCTTACAGGCTTTCATTTTTGCCGCTTTGGCTGTGACCGCCTTTGCCAGTCTTCATGTTGTAAGTATCTAACTTATATCTCTTACTCTATTTCTTAATTTTTTTAAAAAAAATTTCCTGTAATACATGTTTTTATTAACGTTAGTACAATTTATTTATAAGAAAGTGTGTGTGTGAGAGAGAGAGGGGTTTCGGAATATTCTGGTTATCTTATATAATAATAACAACTTTTCATTGGAATGATAAAACCAAAATTTTCAAAGGAGTAATATAACGGTTACTTTTTTATATATATTTTTAAAAAAATATTGTCGTTATATATAATTATTTGAAGAGTTTTTATTACAATTATTAATATTGTAACATGGTCTAGTAATTGTTGTCGATTATTTGTAAATTATAATTTTCCTCTTTCAGTACTTAAATTTAAGTATAACAATTTTTATTTGATTATTAATTGTATGAACTAAATGATAATTTTTATAATTTAAGTATTATTCGCTATTGTTTCTAATTACAAAATGAATAAGATGTTTTAAAATATAAATCGCAACATATACGTTTAATCACGTTATGTAATTTATAAATATTTGATTTAGAGTACCAGAGTAGTATATTTCATCATTAAAAGTACAGCCCATTCCATACATAAGTAAATATATATGTATATAAAAGATGTTTCATCTCTTGGAGACATATAAAAAACATATGAATATGTCTAATACCAAATCCATAAAATTCAGAATTTACATCCTTGAATATCTGTTACAAGTCCTTACATTAATGACATTGAATCCTCAATAAGTAATAGATTAAAAGCTTTTTTTATTCTGCTTTTACTAATAATCTAATTAAAAATCTCATTTTTTCTACTTTCAAAAACATTTAATTTTAAAATTATGATCCTACAGTTAACATTGCTCCTTTTGTTTCTTAATCAATAGAGTCAACAGCAATTAATAACTTAAAGAAATTTTTCATAGTAGTGAAACCATTTGTTGTCAGAATCCTTTTAGTATTAAATGTATTTCTTTCAGCCCGTGCTCCACGCTCCCCAGCCATACAAGTTCGGATACAGTATAAAAGACCACCATGGAGAGCAGCACCGCGAGGAGTCTGGCAACGGAGGACACGCTGTCCGAGGAAGCTACGGATTCACTGATGCTCGTGGAATTCGCCGAGAAGTCCACTACGTCGCTGACCACGGAGGCTTCAGGGCTCAGGTCAAGACCAACGAACCCGGAACCGCCAACCAGAACCCAGCCGCCGTTCATCTGATCTCTGACGCTCCCTACGCACACGGAGGATATGCTGGAGCAGCTGGATTGCGATATGCTAGAGTCGCCGCCGCTCCTATTCGTTACACCGGTCTTGGGGAAGCTGGAGTAGGATATTCAGGATATGGAGCAGCCGGATTGGGATACCCCGGAAGATATGGGGTCCTCAGCTATGGAGGCAATGGTCTTGGTATCCTCGGAGGCTTAGGATACGCTAGATATGGTTATTAAGTTATTAATTGCGAATGAAATTTTGAATTTCGAAATAAATGTAAATATTTGAATAAAGAAAATTTTATATTGTCTTCTATTTATAATTCTACTGACATCATTTTATATTAAGATTCATTGTAAATCAGTGTTTCTCAAACTTTCAATACTGGCGACCCAATTTTGAATCATAATTTTTGTCGCGTCCCCCCCCCGTACAACAATAATGTATTTACTGCAATAAAAAGGGCACTTTGAGAGAGAGACGCTAAAATTACAATACGATCTTAATTATAAACCGTACAAAGTAATACGATAAGTATATTAAATTTTGTGTATATGTAACTTTTAAGTAATATATATTTTAAGAAAATTACTTAAAATGTGTGTATATTACTTAGAATTATGTTATTTTTCTTTCTCTAATTTTTAAATTGGAACAGATCGCAAAATGATGTATTTAATTAAAGATTTATTTCCTTCAGCATTCATTTCTCAAAGTACAAATGTCATTAGAAAAATAGTCTAGTCAATGTTGCTCTCTATCATATCCATCACATCTGGCATTATAGGGTACGTTTGCGTGAGTCTGGGTAACCTATCGGACGTCTGCGCAAAACATGTAAAAATGCTTTTCCTCGTACAATTCCAGTCAGTTTTGGTCGAATCGATACTCCTATAGCTACCGAATCTAGATTGAATGTACATTTTTTTTAAATTTACACGTTAATTTTAATTCACGGTAATTAAGTATTTACGGCAGTAGATTAAAACAATATCCTACATACATTTTTAAGTCGTAAGCAAATATTCGATGATAATAAATAATCAACAAGTACACAGATGAACGAGCATGGTTCCGAAAATTAAATCAAGGCAGTATTCTCAAAAATACTTAAATTTTGGATTTACCACTACTGAAGTAAATGATGGGAAAAAAGCCCCAGCTCGAAATGTGTTAAAACTTACAAATCCATAGAACAACATGTGAAAGTTGTTTTTAAAACATGTAAAATCATTTAGCTATGTTGGCAAATAATTTTAAAAAGTATTTTCTGGATGAGGACAGCTTGGTAGCAAGTTACGAGTGGATTCGGGATCTATTTCAAGATACTCCAGAAGGGCTCTCAACTTCGAAGAAGTAATCTTCATAGATTTCACATCCAGTGAAAAATTAAAAGGCGATTTTGTAATAAATCACCTTTTGAATTTTGGGTAGAGGTGGATGATGAATTTTCTGTACTGTAAACAAAAGCTCTTCGTATACTATTACCATTTTCAACATCCTACCTTTGTTAAACCGTATTTTCTGCGGTGGATGCTTTGAAGACAAAATATAGATCTCAGCTAAATATAGAAAAATAACTCTTTAAGTGTCAATTTCTGATATTAAACCTTCCTTTGAAAAACTTTCCTCTGCAAGACAAGCCCTTGGAAGTCCCTAATAGTTATTAAACTTGTTCTTAATTTAGTAATAAGATTGATTGATTGAATATTAACGTCGCACTGTTCAGCTGACGAGGGCTTTTGACGACGGACCACGTAATTTTGAACCATGGTCAAGTGACGTGGACGACACCTGAGCTGACACCCCTCTCTCCTAACTACCACACCACACCAACGGGAGGACGTTTCAGCTCTCGATAGATTTAACGTGCATCGCTGCCCTACACGGCGGGTCTTTAGTGGTACTGGGCTCGAACTCGTGACAAGGCAAGCCACGATCCGATACCTATACCAGTCGGCTACCGCGGTCAAATTTAGTAATAAGAAATTATTTATAATATACCTTCTTCAGTACTGATACATTAAACGTATACTGGCCGAAACACCGACTTTTCGCACGAGTTTATTATTTTTTTAAATAAAACATTATTCTTCATATAATAGCTGAACTGTAAGGAGAGTAAAACTGCGTGCACGACATTGTATACAAAAATGTAAAATGATTTTTTTTAGATAAATGTATAATTGTAAATAACTGTTTAAAAGAACTGTAATTTTAAACACTCACAGAATTAGCATTTAGAATTAATGTTAAATAATGAAAAAGAATATAAAATTCCGATGAAGAATAATTGTGTTACTTTTTAACATTTAAAGCGAGCAGACTTCAAAATGTTTTACCCCGGGAGTAGACGCGTACTCGATACTAACGCTAATGGTAGTGCGGGGGGACTCAGTCACCCCACTCATTTGTTTATAATTATTTTTACTGTACACGATAAAAATCGGAATTCTACTGAATATTTTAATTTATAGAAAGTATACTTACCTTCTTTCAAGGACTATTCAATTCTTTGATGATTTGAGAAAAAATCCAATAAAATTGAACTAAAAGGATTCAAAAGTACAAGACCATAATAAAGGACGCAAATCAGACACTTTTCACTAATATTACAGAAATGTTAAATCAATCAATTATTTTCCAAATATCGTAAAACTCTATTATTTTCAATTTCCCTAAGCGAAAAGCAAACGCATAAAAGATGGGACGGAACTAATATTGAATAACCATACCATAAGATTGAAGGTCAACCAAATGATTAGCAAACGTACTATGCAGCCTTGCTGAAAAGTGAATCATGTCTTCCTTTTCTTTTTCTACAACTAATGTACAGTATTTCAATAATAATTACAGTGATGAATTGTTTATCTTCTTAGAATTTTTCTCAGGGTCTGGGTTTCGTTTCTCTTTTAACGAGTAATATTTTATGTTAAAACGTAATAAAAAAAATCTCTCATTGACGAAATACAGCAAATAAAACAAAATGTTTTTTTTCTTTAATTTGGTTTTGGGATCAAAGATAGCTATTTGATGACGGAAAAAAGCCAGATAATAAACATAAATTATGTCAGTGTTGTGTGTATTTTTTTTATTATGGAAGAAAGCATTTAGTTTTACTTCTCTTTCCGGTTATTTTTTTTAAAGAAAATCTTTAAATTTTCGATATGCTCGCTTCCCCCTTGTAGGGTCATCGCGCGCCCCCAGGGGGGCGAGCCCCACACTTTGAGAAACACTGTTGTAAATTACATATCAAGTGATATAAGTAAGATATACGTATTTACAATTGTTACTTATATGTACATATTGCTTTTTTACCTCTATGCTTATTTTTTATGTAAATGTGTATTAAAAATTAATTTAAGTATTAAAACCAACAAACAACTAAAAAATATTCTTACTTGACAGCTACGATCGTGTATATAAAATTTCAATTCAACTGGATGTTTTAAAACGTGAGAAAAAAAATATTTTAAAGTTTTGACACAAGTCACCAAAAATGATGCTAACGTGGCAGTATTTGTAATTCTTTAAATAATTAGTTTCAGTCAAGAAATTTTAATTAATTATAATCAAATTATCGTATTGTCACCCTAAACAATAGTGTATAGAAAAAAGCTTCAGCCCAAATGAGCGCTTAAAAATGTGAGGAAAAAACCTTTTAAAGTTTTGACACGAGTCACCAAAATTGTTGCTAAGTCACTAAAAATAATGCCAAGGTGGATGTATTTGTAATTCTTTGAATAATTTGTTTTAATCAATTAATTTTTATTAGTTTTGATTTAATTACCATATAGTCATTTAAAACAATTGTCTATATAAAATTTCATCTCAATTGAGTGCTTTAAAATGTATTTTATTAACGATTGAAAATTTGAACACGATATAGGGAGATTGTGAACTAATAGTAGGAATTGAAAAAAAAAAGAAAAAGAAAAAGAAAAAAACGGAACTAATATTTACAAAAGAATTGGATATTTCATTATTCTGCCACTTTTAGTCTCAACAGAAGAATTCTATATGTTACGTTACATTGTTCAGATTATCCAGTTACAACTTACATAGCATTTCTGCCGGTCATAGAGGCTCAGTACTTTCATATTTTTACGAGTAAATCTAACTTGCCTGTCTCTGCCAGGAAGCAAACCATGTGGGCACACTCAAATGTTGTCAACCCTCAAAGATTTAGCTATGAATTCTAGTACTGTTCATCCACTGAAGAAATCCAATAAAATTGGGCTCTTTACTGCGAAAAATATTTGTAGTGACAATCACAAAAATTGTAAAATAGATTTTTGAAATTTTTTTATTGGAAGTAAGAGTTTTTACTGATCACTGTTGCACGTTAACCAGGATTTATATATATATATATATATATATATATATATATATATATATTTATGCGATTTTATATTATTAAAAATACTTAAATTTGAACTTCTTTATTAAGTAATATTCGTTTTTTTTCCTACTATTAGCTCGCACTCCTATATATTTATTTATTTATCTACCTTGGTGGAATTTTCAATCGTTAATAAAATACATTTTAAATCGCTCAAATTGAGCTGAAATTTTATATAGATGATTATTTTGGATGACAAAACTATAATTTAACTATAATTAATAAAAATTAATCGATTAAAACTAATTATTCAAAGAATTACAAATACAACCACGTTGGTGACTTAGCGACCCTTTTGGCGACTTGTGTCCAAAACTTGAAAAAAAAATTTCTCACGTCTTAAAGCATTCAGTTGAACTGAAATTTTATATACACGATTGTTTTGGATACCAATAGGATACTTTAATGATTGATAATGAATAAAAATTAATTATCACTTAATGTTGTGATTTTGTCCTATGTATATGCATATTTATATTAATTGTAACTGTTTAATAAAAAGAAGCTAAAATGAAATTTTTCTTTGTTGATCTAAGTACGAATGGACTTAATTTTCTTTTATATTAGTACTTGTTTTTTGTTTGTTTGTTTTGTCGGTATTACAATAAATTCATTTTTATCACAACAAACAGTTATTTTAACAAAAGGAAATGTACTCTATGACCTTTAATTAATAGACATTGATCTCCTTTTGATCTGCATCCTGAAAGATCGCCAACTTTAAAAATTCGACCCTGGCACTGCAGCTAGTCACAGGAGAAAAGCGAAAAAAAATTTTTGTTTCCAAAAAAAAAAAGGAATTCGAGTTTCTCTTTCATCGAAAAGAAAGAAAATTGGACAGCGAAGCATGACGTGATAGAAAATGGGTTTAATCGGAAATATTTGTAGCGATGAAGGTAACAATTATTTTTTAGAACAATTCCATCAGGAAATAATTTGTATCGAAGCATTTCAAGTATGTTGAGGCGTGACATTGTTCATGGCCAGATTCATATTACTGTAAGCACTTAAACGTTCTTATAACGAGAAATTTGTTGCTGTTACATATGGCTTTATTGGAAAGAGTAACCCAAACATATAAAACAACTCAAGTACCACATAAAAACAATGATAAATTAATAAAAAAAGAAAAATATTTAAAGTAAGAAAATCAGGACAAATTAACATATAGACAAAAGAAAACATTAAAAAAATTAGACAACAAGAAAAGGTACGTAAGAAGTGCAGTCTTTACGAAGAGTTCATGAAAGTTCTGCCATTCCAGTATAGTTTGCTTATTTCACCACGCTTTCTGAACCATTTATCTAGTTCTGGGCATAAAGAGAAACATATATTTTATCAAACATTTTATTAATTTTATCTACATTTTTTAGTCACGTTATTCTGAGAAACTTAAATCTCCATAAATACAGATACTTCTCGTAGTTAATGAAGGACTGCAATACTTTATCTTTTCTTTTAACAGAAAAGAAATTTAATAGAGTCATGAGGAAAAGTATAAGCATGCAGATAAATATACCTCGTAATTATTCAAAAGTTCATCCGAGTGTTCCCCGATGCGATTTGGATATGCTTCCAATTTATAGTTATGGCATTTTTTGTGGAAAAACCGCGATTGCCAGGGGCAACGGCCTCAAATATTAAAAAATCTTTCTCAATTCTTATTTCATTTTGGATGGTATTAAGACAATAATTTTTTTAAACATGAAGAGAGAAATTAAGTTCTAAGTATTAAATATATTTTTAATTAAATTTAGAATAAGTTATTATTTTTACTTACTTAAAGTTATTATTCTTTTGTCAAAACACGAGTGAATTCAGGATAAAAGTGTGGCCACGATTTTATGATGCTCATGGTGGCGAATTTGGGAGTTGTTCACAATGGAATCGTTGGTTCGAGTCATGATGATACTCATTACCTGTCACCTGCCATACACAATAACTTTTAACAATAGCATAATTTTTAACAATATAAAAACCACGTTTATGTGTTGACATTTACGACCAAAATTAATATCACGTATACATGAGAAATTATTTAACCCCTTGCGTACCACGTAACTACTAGTGGATACATCCTATTTATAGGGCAAAATTCCATTGCAATCTCATGTGCATACATGTCTTATTTAGGTGTACAACCAGTGTAACCAGAGCACAAGAAACACTATAACGTAGATTTTCTTTTTTGGAATTGTATAAAATTACCAAAGTTATATATATATATATATATATATATATATAAAAGTTGCAAAATGTCGAGGCTCAAACGTACTCCCGTTGGTGTGGTTTGGAATTTAGGGGAGGGAATGTCAGCTCAGGTGGCATCCTCGTTACTTGACAATGATTCATAAAGGTCCATCTTCAAAAGGCCTTAAGTCGCTGAACAGTTCGACGTTAATATTCATTCCTTCACTTGAGGTTGCCATGTATCGTTTTCTCACATATCATGAGTAAACAATACATATATTTCCTCATTTTATTTCATGTGTCCTCTAGCATTTCTAATAAGTTTTTTTTTACTTCTTAGAACTTCTAAAGGAAATAAAGAATATCTCAAGTTATTTTTTTTCCTCATTTCTAAAATTATTTTTTTAAGCCCGTAAGTGCTCTTTTTTTTTTTTTTTTTTTTGCTCAAAATGTTCAATTTTTTTTTCTTATTGCCTACAATTAAACATAATATGTGACAATGCGAACATGGAAGAATTTCACTTTTATTTTCAGCTTTAAAGTCTTCCCACTATTTTTTATTTTACACACAATTGTAGAATACAAAACCTTCTAAATGTTTGCCTTTTTATAAGTACTATTTACATACTGCGAAGAATGTCTCATATATCTTAAAAAAAGAATTTCTCTCATACTTACAAAAAAATTTCATATTCGTACCTCTTTTTCAAATGGTTGAATATTTTGTGTGTGTGTGTGTGTATATATATATATATATGAGCACAAAGTTTGAAACATGGTGTAATACTTAGTCTTACTTTACAATAGAGACAAAAATAATATCGGATTTTTTTGGATTTCCATTTTCCTTCCCTCCCTCTCAAGCAACAAATTACACATTACGTTTCCCTGTTCTTTATCGAATAATTTCAAGAATCTAAATTCCTGTCCTCTCAATGAACAATTCCCATATTCACCTCATAGAAAATTCCGGTTGAATAGTATTTCAGTGCTATGGAAAAATTGCATTTTTAAAAACACTAGCACTAATATAATCTCACCATAAGAATTGAATAATATGTGGAAATTAAAGACAGAAAGAACATATTAGTTCCCGTGCAGAGTATGGACAAATCGTTTCTGGTCAGCTTTCAGTAGCGCGTACGGTGTAAAGGCAAAAAGTTAAAGAGTTAAGAATTTAAATGGCAATTGAACATTTTTTCTAAAATAGCGAAATACGGTTATATATTTTATTCATTTAAAAGAAAATAATTAAACTATTTAATGACACTATTTTTATGCTAAAATGCGTATGAATTCAAGATGATGTTTTGGCAGCAACAATCAAGGGGTCATGATTTCGATTTCGTGGTCATCATTGTCTTTCTAAAGTATAAATTCCACTAAAGACCTGCGATGTAGAACGGGTGATGCACGTTATAACGTTGCTCAAAATTCTTATATTGGCGGAAGTGGAACTTCAGACAAATCACACATATTTATAAGGGAAACTGATGCGTGGCTACAACGAGTTTTATCCCTGCTTACACACACACATACCTATTTAAAAAACTAACTAATGGGAAAGCATTTGGTGGCTCGCACATGCGTACAACTAGGACGCCAATTAAAGCAAAGCTTAATGTCACATTCCTTTAGTTTTTGAATACGTTAATATATTCACTGAGTGAGGGTGTGAGGGAATATTAACGTCGCACTGCTCAGCTACACGAGGGCTTTTGGCGACGGACCACGTACTTTTGAACCATGGTCAAGTGACATTTAATATATTCAGAACAATATGACAAAATTTACTATACCAAAATAATGACTTCAATAAGGAACTTATAAATTACCAAGAATGAATCGAAAACTTTAAAAACTCGAATTACAGGAAATAACAAACAAACGTGAAATATAAACTTATAACATAAAATATAACAATATATAAAACAAGCAATATAATAAAAAACATATATGCATATGACAGAATCACAATATTAATTGGCAATTAATTTTTATTAATTATCAATAAAGTATCATATTTTCATACAAAACATTGTGTGCTGGGCTTCTCAAATCTGGCATTCTGTTGTTGCATGTTAATACGAGACTACACTCGGTGACGGCAACCCAAAGCCAAATTGTAACTCTTGGTTGGGTGCACCTATGCCATCCGCCATACAGTCCTAATATCACACAAAGTAACTTTCCTCTGTTTCCAGCTTTGAAGAAGATTCTGGCTTGAAATTGCCTTGGAAGTAATGCTGAAGCCAAACAAGCTGTTAAACGCTTCTTCAGCTTGAAAAGCCCTGACTTTTTCCTGGAGGGCTTTTTGAAGCTTGTGACGGGCTCACTGCGTTTTCTACTAAAATCTCCTCTTGGGTACTTTGGGGCTGAAAAAGGCAAATTCTTTCCATCCAAATCCAGAAGCGAAACGTGAACATGCAAATTAGAAACCTTTTAAATAGCAGAAGTTTAACGTAAGCGTATGACCTATTGGGAAGTGATTATGCTAGTCTGGTTTAAGCGCGTGAACTGAAGGAAGAGAAGAAATCCATCGTTGAGTGTGAAACTATCCGTGACAGAACGATTGAGTCAACGTGAATCCAATTCCACGTGAGATAATCTAAAGATATTGAGGATCCGAGAGGATTGAGATTAAACAAGAGACTGAGGTAGAATCATTCTAGTATCTATTAGTAATTGTGATAAAAACAGAGATTAAGAATAGATGGGAAAGTTAAATATAGGGGTTAAGATCGCGCTTATTTGGTCATACGTATTGTGTGTTTTCTCATCTCAGATATGCTAAGGTATAATATAAATATTACCATTGTTAGTGTTTAAGTTAAGATCTTAATAAATACATTTTAAAATCAGGACAACGTCTGGTTCTTCATTCAATCCCACACCTCTAGATCACAAAGATAAGTTAGGAGTAAGGTATCATCCAAGGGGGAACACTTCACAAGCTTTTCAAGCGGAAGGACAAATGTATCAATGTACTTGGTACTTATGAGGGGAAATAAAGTTATGTCTTATCTTGGGAGTCCCCCGCCCGTGGGGACCTCCTTCCTACATTATCTACGCGACCTGTTTATGTGGGAAAGAACGAAGAACCACTCAAGTGATTCATTTTAAAGCCTGTTTATTAAGGTCTTAACTTAAACACTATACACAACAATAATAATTAAGTTGATCTAGAATGAGAACACGGAACACATATTACCAAATAGTCGCGTATTTAACCACTGAATCTAACTTTATAGTTTAATGTCTCTATTACTAATGTACGCCTTTTCCTTATAGCTTATACAAAACTGCTTACCGCTGTATCCTAGATAATCAGCTACGTTCTGTATCCCTTCTGATATGGCTTTAATCTATCAGTATTCCTTATAGCCTCGAAACCCCCTTTGGTTTGGCGGTACTGGCACGGCTAGGCTATTTCACGGAGTTAGGCTTGTTCTAACTTTGTCTCAAATCACTTTTCAGCTTACTCTCCACTTAGCAACTTCACTTCCCACTTAACAATCACTTCTGCGTATGAAAATAGATCCAAACATAGACATCGCTTTACTGCTAACTTCCAATACATATATAATTCCTAATTTGCATAACCACGTTCTTCTTCTTGAGTTGGTTGGAAAGAATTGCCAATTCGGCCCCAAAGAAATCCCAAGAGGACATTAAAAGAAATCGTGATGAAAGCCTCGTCACAATCTTTAATGTACCATTTTATGCTTTGAATTCCATACTCAAATCTAACTACAGTCGACAGAGGAAATATATTTTCCGAAACACCCCCATAGTTCTTTAAGAGCGATAAAATTTTATTGTCGAAATGCAATCTTTAAGAATACAGGACATATAACAACAAAATAAATCCCAGAAAGTCTTCACACCTTCTACAATACTTACACACAAATATCATAGTCTAAAAATAGAAATACCTAATGATTAATATTATTCGCAAGCCCTTGCTTGATCGTAACATTTAATTGCTGGCCGACGCTTCAAAGGTTCACATAATACTAACTCTGTTTCATCGAGTTATATATTGCACGCATCATTCTTCAAAGATCCGTTTACGTTATAGTTCTCCAGTAATTCCCAGAAGCATACTTATGACAGCCAAGTTACAAAAAAGGGTCACCAACACGCCAAAGAGGTCTCCAAAAATTATGCCAACTTGGCTGTATCGCCAATATTTCACCGGTTAGAGCAGTGCTTCTCAAACTTTCTGTACTTGCGACCCAATTTTCAATCATAATTTTCATCGCCCCCCCTCCATACAATAACAATGTGTTGATTTCAATAACAATATACTTTGACGTGCAGCTACAATACGACTTTAATTATAAAGCGTACAAATTATCAAAATAAGTGTTAAATTTTGTATATAATTTTATGACATGTCCATAGGGTCATTGGTAATTTTTAAATGTGTCCTTAACTTAGTGTTGTTAAATTATTTATGAAACACATTGTGTAGTACTGATACATTTATAAGTGTATTTTATCAGTGTAAATGTGCATTTTTTAATGCTAGAATACATTTTGTTTTGCTTCTTTTCAGCAAATTAATAATTTTTTAAAGTTATATTTTGTTTTCGACTTTCCGAAAAACTCGAGCCCCCTTTGTAGAGTTATCACGCCCTCCGCAGTTTGAGAAACACTGGTTTAGAGTGAGAAATCATTACAACGTAAGCGAAGGGGTTGCTTGTGAATATTATCATTTTAACATAACATAAATACAACAAAAACAATATTAACCTATTACACATCCAGGTATAAATTATTTACATTATTTTAAAAATTAAATATGCAACAATCGTAATAGTATTTTAAGGTGAAGCAAATTCAATGGACAGGGATTTTTATAATTCAATATTATTTTAATTATGCAATCATGAACTTGTCTCTTGATCTATTATTGAATACATGAATAATTTTTTAAACCCCTCTCAATGATTAATTTTATTTAATAAAAATGCTTTTTTTCTCTACAGAGATCAATTCAGTTATTCTGTTCTTTTTCTTTTTTGCTGTCGATGTGTTTGCTGTTGACCTTCATTTTAATCATATTTTACAACAGCATTGGGACAATAGAGTTCACAACATGTAATAAATGTCGAAATAAGGGCAGTTTCTTTTAATAATCCACCCGAATGGAATCTGATATGTACGCAATAGAGCAAACTTTATTCATGTGGAAATACATTTCACCTTTTTAATCTTTGTGAAAATCATTTTTTTTCATCTTGCTTCTCGAAGTATAAATACGGGGAAGAATAATTGTTTGTTATCACTCGCTTCAAGTTTGGTGTCAATTCAATACCAACATGATCTCTCAGGTAAGGAAGCTTAGTTTTTTTTAAATAAATAATTTTTCTAACTCATTGAAGATATTCAATGGGAAACAATTTGTAATGTTTCCTTTATTATGGAATTTTGTCTAATTTACGAAGATGGATAAAAAATTATGTTAAAATTTTATTAATATTAAGTAGTCTTATATATGCACCTCGTAAATAAAATCTCCGTCATTACAGAAGTTTTATAACTTTTTACTTATTAGGCCAAGGAGACTTAAAACTATTATTTTGTATCTATTTATTATAGGCTTTTGTTTTGGCTGCCCTAGCAGTGACTGTTTTCGCCAGTCTTCATGAAGTAAGTGTAAGACTTTCCACTGAAGTTTTAGAAATTTAAGTTACTGTTTCTTTTCGTAATTACGTTTCAAAATGTAACCGTGCTTTTTTAAAAGCCTTAACTAATTTCAGAGGGGAAATAGTTTCAAACACATCGTTATTTCATAGCAGATAGCTTCAAAATAGTGTAAAAAATATCACTTAAACAATTTTACCCTCGTTTTCTTCTATTTATATAAAATATAAGATCTTACATAACAGATCAAAAGAACTCAATAAGGCGTTCTCAGAATAAAATTATCATTAATTGGTGTCTAATTTTTATTTATTTATTTATTTAAGTTGTTGTATTCAATTCCTTTAAAGCAATACCATTTTGAATTACTGTTGTAATTTTTATATATGAATCAAAATAAAAAATCCTTTTACAATAATCAAATTGGAATAATTATAACTAATTAAAATAAAATTTCGAAAGCCTTTGCTATTTTTAAGTCAAATATATTTTATAGTTTATTTTTAAGACATTATAATTATCTAGGTCTCAATTAAAAATCAAAAATACTGACATCTGCAAAAGGTGTATTAAACAGAGTAAATGTAGACTAACTCTTATTCATATCATCTCTACGTACTTTCATATTATCTTATGGTTTGTAATTTATTAAGCTTATAAATAGCTATATTGTGCTATATGAACATTATTCAATCTTGATTTTGTTCTCGTCAAACTTTCAATTTAGGTTATCGCACTAGTAGAAATCAATCTTTAACTGATTTAGATGCAAATTTCATTTTATATCCTTTTCGTTAATCAATAAATGTCTCACAAATGGTTGGTTTCATTTTGGTTTTTATGGGGAAAAAATTTTAAAGTAAATTAATTTATCACGAAACAATCATTGAGTTTACTTATTATTATCACTTTTTGTAAATATGATGACAAAATATTAAAAACTAATTATAAATTTTATTCAGATATTTCTACTTCACATTTTAAAGTAAAAATAAATTTTGTGTAACATAATGACAACAGTTGAAAAAAATTAAATTAATTATAGTAATTGCAGAATTTTTAACACGAAATATCAAAAAATGTCAGCAACTCTTGCCACATACAACTCAAGACTTTATTCTTCCAAACTCTCAATATTCCATCTCCTTATCTATTACCATCGAAAGTTCCAGAACTTTCCATAATTAAAATTACAGTTAATTTTTATAAATAAAAGCACGCGCGCGCGAGGATTAATATAAAGCATTAATAAAAGCATTAATATAAAGCACGAGAGAAATAAAGAATTACCATTTGTTACAATTTTAGTTATTAACGTGAAAACACTTCATTCTTAAATAAAAATCTATACATATAAATAAAAATGAAGTGTCTGTTTGTACTTTGAAATTAACAGCTTTTTACTAAATGCATTTAAAAGTATAACGGTACTTACATGAAAAAATAAATTTTTAAAATTTTTGTCTATCTGTCTTTCTGTCTGTCTGTCTGTTTGTTTCGTCTAATCTCTGAAACAGCTGGACCAATTTTGATGAAACTTTCACTGCTGATAGCTAATGTTACAAGAAATAATTTAGGCTACTTTTATTTTAGAAAAAAAAATTACAATGCGGAGAAAATAAAATTAAAGCCATTGAAATAGTGAGCAATATCCGATTCAAATAGGGATTATTTATTTCAATAGGGACTACTTTTATTCAATAGGGATTATTTTTATTTAATAGGGATTATTTTATTTCGCGAGCCTTCTGTCTCAACGATTGCTAGCAGCTATATCAAACTTTTTTCTTTGATTAGGTTGCTGCCATTCGCGACATTTCCCGTTCATGTCTTGATCCTAATTATTTTACAGTCCTTAACTGCATTGTCAAAGGTCATGCGTCCCTTTCACCCTCTTCCGTGCGGCTTCGTTTGTGTTCGCGTTTCACCCTACTTGCTACTTAGACCTATTTTGATCCTAAAATTTTAGTCCTTACCTCATCGACAGTGTCAAAGGTCATGCGTCCCTTTCACCCCTTGCTCAACAAAAAACAAAGAAAAAATAAAACAAAAAAGAAACATAGAATTGCAGAGTAGAAGAAAAGTTTTCATAAACTCTGCGAAGTGAATAAACACATTTTTGTTAAACTCCACGTGGATGAAGTCGCGGGGGTAACAGCTATTTAACATAAAATAAATGCATCAGAAAGTAATATTAACGTATTACACATACAGATAAAAATTATTTACACTATTTTTAGCGTTTATTACACAAAATTTGTAACAATGTGTTACTTTTGCTGAGCAGGTAGGTGTTTTCAAAAACCACCCCACAAGAAAGTTACGGGGCGTCATAAATAATAATAACAATAATAAAAAAATCAACAACTCAAGAATCTAAAGACTTAAAATTTAGCAAGCATAATTTTTTTTGTTCAGCTGAGTTATGTAAAAAGCTTTTTTTTGTTTAATTTATACAATTTACGTAATATTAACTCATTAAAAACTTCTTTATCCTTCAGTCTATATTTTTTAATTTTTAAATTCACCCGTGCGAAGAACGGGTATACCAGCTAGTTATAAATATATTTGTTTTAGAAATTCATGTTCTCAGCATAGAAAAAATATTTGAATTCTATTAAGATGGTTTCTAGATACTCCAAAATAGTTTCTTTTTTTTATCAGTTTTAAAAGGAAAAAATTAAGAGCTCAAAAACAGATATTGTTTGCTTCAAAAGAGCACAATAAATTCTTTCCTAAAACACATCAAGAGTGTTAAATTATCTTAGACATTTCTTTACTGCGTCATTGTTTATTAAATAGACTTCATTGACACAATTACAATTGGCAGTATTTCTTTGTATAAGTACGCAATTCTCTTCTAAGAAAAGAAAATATGTATCTTATTTCATTTAATTTAGAAGCTAATCAATCCTGTGGTAAGTCTTTGTCGTTTATTCTGCAAATTAACTTTTTAGAAAATTGATTTTTTTAGCCCATCCACCATCATGCACCTCAACCCTACAAATTTGGCTACAGCATAAAGGACCACCATGGTGAACAGCACCGTGAGGAATCCGGCGACGGAGGCCACGCTGTCCGGGGTAGCTACGGATTCACGGATGCCCGAGGAATCCGTAGACAGGTCCACTACGTCGCTGACCACGGTGGCTTCAGAGCAGAGATCAAGACCAACGAACCGGGAACCACCAACCAGAACCCAGCCGCAGTTCATCTGATCTCTGACGCTCCATACGCACACGGAGGATATGCTGGAGCCGCCGGAATGGGGTATGGAGGGCTTGGATATACAGGATATGGAGGTCTTGGATATGCTGGATATGGAGGTTATGGCCTTGGTTATGGTGGTTATGGCTCAGGGTATGGAAGAAATGGTCTTGGTATCCTTGGTGGATTAGGATATGCCCGATATGGATATTAAGAAAATTATGTGACAAATTATGATCCCTCAATTTTTGTAAATAAATATTTATTTTACTATTTGTGTGTAGGTTTATTTTCCTCTTTGATTCCAATCGTGGGTCTGTGGTAGCCCAGTGGTCAAGGTATTAGATCACGGCAGACATGTCATGAGTTCGAGCCTAGTACCACTAAAGACCCACCGTATAGGGCAGTGAAGCAGGTTAAATCTGTCGAAAGCTGAAACGTCCTCCCGTTGTTGTGTTGTGGTAGTTAGGAGAGGGGGTGCAAGCTCAAGTGTCGTCCACGTCACTTGACCAAGGTTGAAAATTTCGTGGTCTATCGCCAAAAGCCCTCGTGTAGCTGAACAGTGCGACGTTAATATTCACCCACTCGATTCAAATCATACATTAATTCAAATATTATTTCTTTGAATAGCTTCAATACAAACTGAAATGAGAATAGTTGATGTTATGAGATGAATAAATATAATTTGAAATGTACTTTGCCATAAAAGAAACTGTTTTTGATAGTGCCTAAAAAACCATCTCATGTATTGATGACCTACCATGTAGATGAGCTCATGTTACTTAAATATGTCACTGTTCAAAATTTTCAAGCTGAAGCGATGGAAAATTGGAGTCTAAGATGGTTTCTCAGGTATCATCTTCATCATACGATGGAAATAATTATGATATCCGTGGCCAATAATCCTAATGCTGATTCAGATTGTAACACTAATGAACAATGAATCCTTTTTTCATCAATAAATAATATAATAAATAAGATGTTTAAGTTAAGAGCCAGAAAGGGAATTTAATTTCTAATCCAATTTAATTATCTTTACATATATAAAAACAAATATTTTTATATTACGGATTACAGACAATAATATTTTCTTAGGATAGTTTCAATGTTCATTAAATTATCCAACATTCAAGTAAAAGGCAGATAATTATTTTTAAAAAAATCCTTTATTGAAAGTCGATTCATTTGAAATTTGACATAATGAGTGAAATCTATATTGACATATTTGTAAGAAAGAATTTTAAAACAAAAAAAAATGCATGTAACAGTTGGATAACATATGTATGATGACGACTCTTGTAGATAATAAGTATTACTTCCCTGGTAAATACGCTAAACTTGCAATAAGTTATGCTCCGTGTGAGGCCTGAATCCATTTTTCAATATTATGTTGTCTTTATTAATGAAACATTAATTAATGAAAAAAAGAGCTTGATACGAAAAAAAAAATTGAAATATATTTAACTTTCATAAGTTTTTAGTATTCTGAATGCACTTGATTGTTATTGCAGTAAATTTATCTTTGTAAATTACTGATTCGATGGCTTCTTGACCATAAATACAAAACACATAACTTCCATTTTCATATAAAAATTTAATACTAAAGCTATGTCTCTTTTGGACATTTTCCATCTTTTCACATATTCAACCATTCTGTCTGTCACAACTTTGTTCCTTCGACGAAAATGCATATTTAAGTGCAGAACCATTCAGTAATCCAATGTTATAACAAAATTGAAAAGAAAAAACAACCTATTTTTTTTAGTTGCTCACACATCAAATGTCCATGGAGATAAATTTACATCTCGTTTTATTATTCCTTTACGTCAAGTGTTAATTGAATATACAGACATTCGAAATCCAATATTAATATGTGTGTTTGATACTCTTTATACAGTTTTACTTAGTTACAATCTTCAATATTGTGTTCCTACATCATTTATTTTACAGAGTGTTCAGGTTAACTTTCATCCAAACTCCTTTTGATATCAAAATCGGACTCTTTGAACGTATCTCTTTAACTTCTCTCTACTTTTTTTACTATTCATAGTCATTTTGATTCATTTACGTCAGTGTTTCTCAAAGTGTGAGGCGCGCCCCCCCGGGGGGGGCGATGACCCAGCAAGTGGAGCCCGAGCATATCAAAAACTTCAAGATTTTTTTTTAAAAAAAATAACCGGAAAGAGAAGTAGAACAAAATACTTTCTTCCATAATAGAAAAAATACACAACACTGATATAATTTATGTTTGCCATCTGGCGTTTTTCCGTCATCAAATTGCTATGTTAGATCCCAAAACCAAATTAAAGAGAAAAACATTTTGTTTAATTTGCTGTATTTCCTCAATGAGATATTTTTTTATTACGTTTTAACATAAAATATTACTCGTTAAAAGAAAAACGAAACCCAGAAAATTCTACGAAGATAAACAATTAATCATTGCAATTATTATTGAAATACTGTACATTAGTTATAAAAAAAGAAAAGGAAGATATTATTCACTTTTCAGTC
The DNA here is from genome assembly GCA_019973935.1 of Trichonephila clavipes. NCBI lineage: Eukaryota > Metazoa > Arthropoda > Arachnida > Araneae > Nephilidae > Trichonephila > Trichonephila clavipes. The sequence goes on along the minus strand of BMAU01002673.1, from coordinate 188,238 downwards.
AGGCTGCATAATACATTTGTTAATCATTTGACGGACCTTCAAACTTACTGGTATGGTTATTTAGATCATTGGTATTTTTTTCTGATTACACTTTTAAACCGGGAGCGGTGGCGCGGACATCTGTAATCTCTATTGAAGGAAGTTGGAACTGATCAAACAAAAGAAAAACCTGCTGAAAAAATACATATTATTATTCATGATTGAGAAACGCCATGAACATGAAACGAAAGGAAAAGTTTCAAATGCTTCCTAACGAACTCCATCAACCTAAAATATGAAGCCATAAGTGTACCACAAGGTCCAGTTCGCCTTGTCAAAAAGACACAAGAAAGAAAAAGTTCCACTTGCTATTTGTTGATTACCAAAGGAGTCACGAGTTCGAGCCCAGTACCACTAAAGACTCGCCATTTGGAGGAGAGATGCACGTTAAATCTGTCAAGAGTTCAAACGTCCTCTTGTTGGAGTGGTGTAGTAGTTAAAAGAGGCCAGCTCAAGTATCGTCCTCGTCACTAGACCATGGTTCAAAATTACGAGGTCCGCCTCAAAAAGCACTCGTGTAGTTAAGCAGTTTGACGTTAATATTCACTCAATCCTTCATGAAAGCTCATAAAATCTACAATAACTTGAACAACATATGTAAGCTTTACCAGCAAATAACATTTCTGTAATATTAGTGAAAAGTGTCTCCGATTTGCATCCTTTATTAAGGTCTTGCACTTTTGAATCATTTTAGTTCAGTTTTATTGGATTTTTTCTCAAATCATCAAAGAAAAATTGAGTAGTCCTTGAAAGCCTGTATGTATACTTTCTCTTAATTAAATGATTCATTGGATTTCCGATTTGTATCGTGTACAGTAAAAATAATTATAAACAAATGACTGAGTTCCCCCGCACTACCATTAGCGTTAATATCGAGTGCGTGCCTGCTCCCAGGTTAAAACATTTTGAAATCTTCACGCTTTAAATATAAGAAAGTAACACACAATTATTCTTCATCGGAATTTTATATTCTTTTTCATTATTTAACATTAATACTAAATGTTAATTCTGTGAGGTTTTAAATTACAGTTCCTTTAAACAGTTATTTACAATTATAGTATTTATCTAAAAAAATCATTTTACATTTTTGTATACAATGTCGTGCACGCAGTTTTACTCTCCTTGCAGTTCAGCTATTATATCAATAATAATGTTTTATAAATAATTTCTTAATACTAAATTAAGAACAAGTTTGATAATTATTATGGACTTTCATGGGCTTGTCTTGTAGAGCAAAGTTTTTCAAAGGAAGGTTTAATATCAGAAATTGACACTCTGAGTCTATTTTCTATATTTAGCTGAGATCTATATTTTGTCTTTAAAGCAGCCACCGCAGAAAATTTCTGTTTAACAAAGGTAGGATGTTGAAAATGGTAATAGTATACGAAGTGCTTTTGTCTTCAGTACAGAGAATTTCATCTCATCCACCTTTACCCGAAATTCAAAGACCGATTTATCACAAAATTGCCTTTTAAGTTTTCAGTGGATGTGAAATATGTGAAGATTTCTTCTTCGGAAGTTGAGAGTCCTTCTGGAGTATCTTGAAATAGATCCCTAATCCACTCATATCTTGCTACCAAGTTGTCCTCATCCAGAAAATACTTTTTGAAATTCTTTGCTAACATAGTTAAACGATTTTACATGGTTTTAGAAACAACTTTCTCAGGTTCTTCTTTAGATTTGTAAGTTTTGACACATAACCAGCTGGGGCTCTTTTTCCCATCATTTTCTTCATTGGTGGTAAATCCAAAATTTAAGTATTTTTGAGGATATTTATTGCCTTGATTTAATTTTCGGAACCATACTCGTCTGTGTACTTGTTGATCCTTCATTATCGTGGAATGTATGCTTACGACTTAAAAATGTATGTATGATTTTGTTTTAATCTACTGCCGTAAATACTTAATTACCGTGAATTACAATTAACATGTTAATTTAAAAAAACGTACATTCACAAGCTAGATTCGGTAGCTATAGAAGTATCGAGTCCACCAAAGCTGATTGGAATTGTACGAGGTTTTACATGTTTTGCGCAGACGTCGGATAGATTGCCCAGAATAACGCAAACGTAATAATGCCAAATGTGATGGATATGATAGCGAGCAACATAGACTAGACTATTTTTCTAATGACATTTTTACTTTGAGAAACGAATGCTGAAGGAGAAATAAATCATTAATTAAATATATCATTTTGCGATCTGTTCCAATTTAAAAATTAGAGAAAGAAAAATTAACATCCTAATAAGTAATATATGTTAAGTAATTTTCTTAAAATATATATTACTTAAAAGTTACATATACAAAATTTTATATACTTATCGTATTAATTTGTACGGTTTATAATTAAGATCGTATTGCAACTTTAGTGTATCTCTCTCAAAGTGCATTTTTATTGCAATAAATACATTATTGTTGTACGGGGGGGCGACAAAAATTGTGATTGAAAATTGGGTCACTAGTGTTGTGAAAGTTTGAGAAAGACTGATTTACGTTTTTGTTCTTATATAGAAAATGCTCATTCAAGTTCAGAATAATTCAGGACTTCATTTTCAAAATAATATTCAAGTCCAGAATTGTGTCTCTAACACTTCTTTTTTTGTCACTATCTTTGTTCATGTAAGTTAAATTCTGATATTGAATATTTCTCCTATAGAAAATCAACATTAGATTCTAATACGATTATCCAGCAATTATTTTTTTAGTGATATTGGTATTAAAATAGAAAGCTCGTTTTGCCTAGTCTTTCATTTCCTTAGAATTCAAATGATGCAAGCGCTTCCATCTCCTTCTGCAGGAAATGCATGTTAAAGTTTACAAGTATTCACAATCAACTCCAAAATCACAAACCCTTCCTTAGTTCTTTATTCTCAAATATTTTCATAGGCGTAATGGTTATGCAAGTCTAGCATTCCTTTTTTTAAACAGATGCACCTTGCGGGTATAGATCCATTCAAATATTTATTCTTGAAATAGAATTAAACTGTATCAAATACAATACTTCATAAATAAGTTCTGATTGAACAATCGGAATTTATTTCTTACGTTTCCTTTGATCAGTGAAATTACGGAACCAAATTTCTCTTTCCTCAAAGGGAGCCAATTAAACATTTAGGTTCAACCCTTCACAGATTTTAAAGACCGTTATGGAATATACCTTTGGAATTTGTTTTATCTGAACGTTTGGTTTCTGAAACTGTAGAATCTGAATTTCATTTCGTGCATCACTTTTTCCAAGAATCCATTTAAAACCTCTTTTGAGGATTTCAATAACAAAAACATATGCAAAAATCTGCAGAAAAGAAGGCAAATGACCTTGTATAAACGTAGCCATTACACAAGAAAGTAAGTAACAACTTACTTCAAAAATTAAACCAAGCATGGCAGTTTCTATAGCCACAGATGATTGAAACAAATCAGAGAGAAAGTTCACAAAATATATTCAATATACAAAAACACAGCTTTATCAATAACAAAAATCACATATAATGAACAGAAAACGACGATTTGTTGCTTTGTTCATATGTATCATAGAGCTGTATTGTTTATTATTGGCATTGTTGTATTAAAATTTAATCAGAATGTTATAAACAATTAGAATAGAACTTGATTTTAAAAAGTGAACTCATTGTTGATTTGTATAATATTCTTTTATTACTTCCTCCCTTTCTTCCTCATTGGCACGACAGCCCAGGGGGCTCAAGAAGTCTTTTCCAGGCCAGCCTTCTTCCTGCTAGTTTTCTTTAGTGCCTAGTTCTCAAAACTAGGAGATCTTTTTCTAGGCCATCATTCCATCTAAGATTTGGCCTACCCTTTCTTCGTGTGCCAATTGGTTGAGCAGTGCGAATTTTTTAGTAGTGTGGTATCCGTTTATTCTCATAACGTGACCTGTTCATTTAATTAGTTGTATTTTGATGTAGTTAATAATGTCATATTCTTTATATGATTGATAGAGCTTTAAATTTTATCTTCTTCGCTATGTTACATTTTTCTAAATTCCTCCTAAAATGAATCTTAAAATCTTCCTTTGGTAGATACTTACCAGGTTCTCATCTGTTCGAGACATAGGCCAAGTTTCACATGCATAAATTAACACTTTTATACAATAAAACCTTTGTTTCTCTTTTGATTAAATTTGATTTCATATATTTTCGTATTCCTTTAAGAGGACTTGGTACCCTTTGAACCAATTTCTTTATTTATGTATTTAAAAATTGTAATTTAGCATTTTATATAATGTTTCTATTCTAGAAAATGATACAAGATGAAATTTTTCATATATTATTCAAAAACTTTTAAAAATTTAAATTTTTTGAAGAAAATTTGGGAAATTTTAAAATCTTACGCCTTTTGTAATTATTAAATTTTTGACCTGAAATTTTTTGTATTATTCTTATGGATGTTCTTAACAACTTTAAGGATCGACTTTACAAAAACTGATTTTGTTTTAGAGAAAAAAATAAAATGTTGTTTTCCATGCTAAAAATCAACGAAAAAGCCCCCATATCTCTTACATTTTAATTTTTTTAAAAAAAGTATTCAGTTTACAGCAAAATGGATCCCTAATTTTATTACATGCTTTATATACAACACTTAGGAAAAAAATAGATGCGATTGGTAAATAATTGTGGAAGGAATAGCATTTTGAATGCACTAGTGTTTCGAAAAACACAAACTGAGGAAAACCACTTTAACGTTTGTAATTCTGAGAAAATAAATATAATACGCTTAAATAAACTTAAAATACCACTTTAAGGTATTAGTTATATATTTTTCGTTAAAATAATGGTATTTTTATATTTTTTCAACCTATACATTTTTATATATGATCAATTTTTAGAGAGTATTAATTGCAAAAGAAAACTCAAGAAAAGTGTTAATTTTTTTTTTCGGTCACAACAAAAATTTTGGTTTTTTCTTCTTATAATATTGAATTTTTACAGTTATATGAAAAGCATATCAGGAATAAGGACTGAAATTATGAAATTATTAATATAAAATACCTTAATTAGAAAATTTTACATGCACTCATTTTACAAAGAAAAAAAATGACATTATTGTATTGCCTCGGTAATATTCTGCTTTATATATTACACACATTCTTTTTTTTTATAATTATTATTTCTATTTAGAAAATAGATTTTTTTATCAAAACACTTTTTTTAGCTTGTTTTTTTAAAAAAGGGGTGATGAGACTGAATTGCCTAATTTGTTTTGAAATGAAGTTTTATTCAATTTCTAACTTTCCGACATGCATAAGTGATATATCAATCGAAAGATAATACTGCAAGGAATAAGGTTAAATAAAAATAAAAAAACGATAGGTCTGTCATTTTGGGGGTACCAGGTCCTCTTAAGACATCTATTAGCTATAGTAATTGGCTTTTGGATTTCAGTAGAACAATCATTTCTATTGTTAATTTCCGAATTAATAAGAGAAAAAAAGCTGTCAACAACTTGAAAACTATAATCTTCAATTTTAAAATGGGAATCGTTAAAACATGATTTAGTGCAAGGAACATACTTGGTCTTATTCTCATTCGTTTTCAATCCCATCCCAAGGGCCTCTTTCTCTAAAGATAATAAAACATGTCTTAGTGTAGTGGATGTTCAAGCGATGATATCATTCTCAACAGCAAAAGCCAACAACTGTATCGATTTATTAAAGATATTTCCTCTGGTATTGATATATTGGAATCTCTTACCACTTTTTCTAATGCTAGATTGAAGAGAAGACACGCCAGTGCATCTCCCTGTTTAACTCTATTTTTTATTTCTAATGGGCCCAAAAGGTCATTTTGCATCTTGACCACGATCTTTGTTTCCCTTAATGTCAGGCTTAACAAACTTAATAACTTATCTGGGATTTTAAACTCTTTCATGACTGCAATAAGAGTATTTCTGTTGGTGCTATCATAGTCGGTTTTGAAATCAATAAAGAGGTGATGCGTGTTAATTCCAAATTCCCTTGTTTTCTCCAAAATCAGACGGATATTGAATATCTGCTCTGTAGTGGATCTTCCTTTTTGAAATCTATTTTAGTTGTCTGCAAAAGTATTTTTCAGTAGTGGAGAAAGTCTATTGAATAGAATATACTTGAGAATACCTTATAACTTGTACAGAGCAGACTGATTCCTCTATAATTTGAACACTAGAGTATACCTTCTTTTTTATATATCATGCAAGTTATTCTCATTTTCCATTCCCTAGGAATTACTTCCTGTTCCCAAATTGCTTGAATTAAGTCATACATTTTCTTAGAAGTTTCTTTTCCTCCATTTTTCAGTAGCTCAGATAGAATAGCATAAGGCCCGGATGCCTTATTGTCTTTAGTTTTATTTATGGCTTCGATGATTCTTTTATTACTACTTTTCTTTATTCAATGCATTAGCCCTATAGTATATCCTTTTTATCTAAGCCAGTCAACTGCATTTTCCAATTAGTAACGTCACTATGAGTAAATAGCAAAGGTTAGAACTTTTCTGCAATAAAATGTATGTATGATAAATATAGACACCTTCGTGGTCTTCTTTAAATTTGAATCGAACAATTTGTATTACAATATTATTTCTAGATTCCTAAAATGTATATATGTGGGATTATGGTACAGTTCTAGGGGTATTCAAAGATCACACTCATTTCTTGCTAAACAAACGTTTAATGCTGGACAAAATACACATTTCTAATAACTACGACAGACGTTTAACACACATAATATACAATTCTATCAAACACCTCTGGCTCTTAACGACAGTTCTGGTATAACTGCTGCTCGAGGGTGTTGAGAGTGACTTACGCGTCTCTCTCGTGAACAACGGGTTGGTGGGTCCCTACTCGGCCACCGTTCTCGTCACTCTTTCTTCAGCCCCGGATCATCGACCTCCGCGTCTAGCGTCCACTCGTTGAATCCCCTCTCCTTCGTTAACTCCTGGTGGCTGCCTTGACAGCGCCCTTTATAGAATGTTCATGTGGGAATTTCCCACAACTCTCGGCCATCCACACAAGCAGTGTCCTCACTGCTCACGCCCTAAGGATCGGAAATAAACAAACAAAAAAAAAGAACAAAGGTTAATAGACATTTTACACAAACATTTGAAACAACTTCATTCTTCCTCTCTCATCAATGCTAAGTCCATGGCATCATCTGGTCTGCTGTTGCTGACGTAAAACTGGGCCCCTCATGGTCTCCAACTTTAGCCACATCATATCGGTCATGGGGTTTCACATTGGTCACCTGGTATGGTCTAAAATATTGTATTCGCAGTTTCCATTTTTTTCCAAACTGAGTTCTCATTATTGCCACCAAGTCACCTTTCTTATATAGATGCGCTTCTTTCCGTTTTCAGTTGTAAGTTCTCCTGTTTTCTTCTTGAATCTTCAAAGTGTTCTGCTTTGCCTCTCTTTTCAGGTTATCTCGATGTTGGTAGACATGCTCTTGACTCTCTTCTTCAAGCAGATTTCTTATCATGACATCTTCAGGATTCTTCATTTTAACTCCTATGAGCAATTCAAATGGTGAATACTTTGTACTGCGTGAAGGCACACTATTCAGCACGCGTTGTAGTGAATCTACATGCTTAAACCACTTAGTCGGGTCTTCTATGGACATCTTGGTCAATACTGGAATTAGTACTCCATGGATTCTCTCAACCTGTCCATTCCCTCTCGGTACTCCCGTTGTTATTTGCACATTTCTAATTTGCTCATCAGCACAGTAGTCTTCGAATTCTTTACATCTGAACGCTCCTCCTTTGTCATTAATCACTCGTGAAGGATTCCCAAAAGTTTTCTGTTGCATCTTCAGTCTTTCAATGGCTTCTTGAGCTGTAGTGCTTTTAATTGGATACAACCACGTTAACTTTGTAAATGCATCAATAACAGTGAATATGTGATTATAATTTTTATTGGTCGTTGGTAATGGTCCAATAAAGTCCACGTGATATAATGAGAACGTTAGATCTTCTTTAGGAATAGGGTTTAAAAAGCCTTCTCCCTTTTCCCTCTTTTTATTGACTAATATGCACTCAACACAGATCTTAATAACGTTTCCGATACACCTTTTCATGTTCGGAAAATAATAATCTCTTTTCACCAACTCCTCAGTTTTTGTCGCTGCAAAACGTCCAAATGAGTGAGCTTTCTTAATCACATCTACTTGCATCATCTCTGGAACGACTAGCAACTCCTGATCCTCACTTATCTTGTACAAGATTTTATTACTTACGATGAATTCAGAAGTTTTACCTTCTTGCAACAGCTTCTTAATATTCCTAATATATTCGTCAGATTCTTGAGCGTTCACGATCTTGTACGTTAGTTCATCACTAGTCACTAGCATAACAGGATGTCTGCTCAACGCATCTACATGTTGCATTTGTTTTGCAGGACGATGTGGACTACCTCGTAATCAAAATCTGTTAGATTCGAATTTTTCGGTTAGATCGGTAATTTCGAAATTTTTTCAGAGCCTCTATAACCGCCAGTACTTCTAGTTCATAACTACAAAGTTTCTCCTCTTAATTGGAAGTCTTTTTGCTCATGTAATGGATAGGATAGAAACGTCCATCTTCACATTGTTGCAACAGTACAGCACCTAGCCCTAGCTTGCATGCATCCGTATGTAATTCTAACTTAGCACATCCCTTAAAATGATGTAATACGGGTTCACTGGATATAAAGCGTTCTTTAGATTTTGAAAAGCTATTTTTAGTGCATGCCCAAATTCAAAAAGATTTGTTCCTCTTAATAAGTAACGAAGGGGCCTAGCTATCATGGAGTATGAAGGAATATACTTTCTAAAATACCCTGTTAGCCCAAGGAAACTTTGCATATCTTTCGCGTTTTTAGGCTTCAGAAAGTTACAAACTGACACTGTCTTTTCCGCCGAAGGTTGAATTATACCATTCTGGATCACATGCGCTAAAAAATTAATCTTCTGCAAAAACTGATATTTTTTTAGATTTAGCTCAATGCCATATCTGGACGCGGTTTCTAACACAAGAGCTAATTTTTTATCAGCCTCTTTTTCCCCCATCAGTAGCCTGAATTATTATATCATCTGAATTATTATTATATTATTATCATTAAACTGTCAAATGAAGGTAAATCCCAGCGGAATATTGCTAAAGTAGTTGGACGAAATGTTAACTGTATCCAAAAAATCCTGCAAAAATTTAAAAAGACTGGTATACTGGCAAATAACGAAAGAAGAGCGAGAAAGAAAATTATGAACTCTATAACCGAGCGAAGAGTTATACATCAAGTGAAGATTGATCCTAAAATTAGTGCTCCTAAAATTGCAGCCAGTACCTCTAATACCTTAGGTCGATCGGTTTCTGCAGAAACGGTACGAAGAGTCCTAAGAAAGGCTGGCTATAATGGTAGAGTAGCTCGAAAAAAGCCCTTAATTGGTAAGAGGAATAGAGTCAAGCGATTGAAATTCACTAAAGAACACATTTTAAAGCCTCAACAGTTTTGGAACGAAGTCATTTTCAGCGATAAGAGTAAGTTTAACATCTTCGGCAGTGACGGTCGTCGAATGGTGTGGCGTAAACCAAATACCTCACACCACCCAAAACACACAACTCCTACTGTGAAGCATGGAGGTGGGACGGTGATGGTTTGGGGGTGTATGGCTGTGTTGGGGGGTGGAAAGCTAGTATTCATTGATGGAATCATGCACAAGATGGCTTTTCTTAATATTCTGCCAAATAATTTGAAAGAAAGTGCTGATAAATTGGGACTGGGGTCGAATTTCTTATTCCAGCAAGACAATGACCCCAAGCACACTGCGTTTGTTGTAAAAGAATGGCTGCTTTACCATTGTCGGAATCAACTTAATACACCTCCACAGTTTCCCGACTTAAATGTTATCGATAATCTATGGCCCCACCTTGAAAGAGCTGTGCAAAAACATCAAATTACAAGCAAGGAACAATTGAAATCGGTATTGCAAGAAGAATGGCCGAATATTGCTCCCGAGACCACTAGACATCTTGTGGAATCGATGCCTCGGCGATTGGAAGCTGTCATATCAGCAAAAGGTTATGCTACTAAATATTAACTCTTTATTATTCATGATTTATGCAGGAAAATCGATGCATGTACTCTTAATTTTGTGCCTATTAATTTCTGTTAATTTTCTTTATAAGTTATTATATGTATGTTTAATCTATCAAATATTTTATTTTATCATTCAAAATAATGAATTATGATCTAATAAACGCATCTATGCTTAAAGGTTTTAATTATTTCCCTCATTTAATACAATTTTTTCATTCTAAACATTGATTCCCATTTTAAAAGTAGGTGTACCCTCAATTTTGGGAGTAACTGTATATAAAGGAGAAAAGCGACTCACTCACTCACTGACTGACTGATCACGATATCTCCGGAACTATTAAACCTACAGACTTGAAATTTGGTAGGTAGATTCCCTTCATGGAGTAGACGTCAGCTAAGAACGGATTTTGCAAAATTCGAACCCCAAGGGGCGTTATAGATAATTATTTCCATTACTAAACTATTAGATGTACAGTCGTGAAACTTGGTACACAGATTTTTTTTTTCTTTCATAAAGTACAGATTCCCTACATAATGATTTTTACAAAACTCGACCTCCAAGGGGCGTTGAGGGCGCTTAAGGGGCGTTATACATAATTATTTCCATTTTTAAACTATTAGACGTACAGTCTTGAAATTTGATAAGCGGATTCCTTTCATAGAGTACAGATCCGCTGCAAAATGGGTTTTGTGAAAATCGACTCCAAGTAGCGTTGTGGAGAATTAAGGGGCGTTATAGGCAATTAACTCCTTTTTTAAACTATTAGACATAAAATCTTGAAATTGAGTAAGCACATTCCATTCACTAAGTAGAGATCTGCCATAAGATGGGTTTTGTGAATATCGTTTCCTAAGTGGCGTTGCGGGGGCTTAAGGAGCGTTATAGATAATTATTTCCATTTTTAAACTTTTAGACGTACAGTCTTAAAATTTGGTAAGCGAATTCCTTTCATGGTGTAGAAATCTGCTACAAAACAGTTTTGGGTAACATTGATCCCCAAAGCTCACTGAGGGGGATTAAGGGGCGTAATATTTACATATTTCCGCTTTTCAACTAATAGAACCACCTGCTTGAAAATTTGAAGATATGTTCCGTTCATGGAATAAAGTTCCTTTTACAAAGATTTTTGCGAAAACGGACCCCCAGAGGAGTGGGGTTGCGAGGGATTAAGGCGTGTTTTAGAAAAATTCCTGTTTTTGAATTTAACTCATTTACTTGAAATTTGTTGAGTACTTTTCTTTAGTTGAATAGAGTTCCACTAAGAATGGATTTTACGGATATCAACTCCAGGGGGAAGCGGGGAGAGCTATTGGGGCGTATTGATAGACAAAATTCCCGTTTTTGAACTGCTAAGACTATAATAATAAAATTTGGTTTGCATGCTTTATTTGTTGAATTGGAATCCGCTAAGAAGCTGTCAACGAGGTATTGATGATAAAAATTCCGTTTTTGCTCTGTTAGATTTAGACTTGAAATTTAGCACGCATGTTTATTTTATGGAGTAGAGATCCACTGAAAGTTGCTTTGGTGGAAATCCACTTGATAATTATGTTAAGTGAGCGAAAAAAATCTTTCTACTTCTATTTTAGATATAAATAGAAATTAGATATTATAATTTATGTTCTTTTTATATCAAGGGGCGAGAGTGTAACAGCTATAAATATATTTTTCAATACAATCAAATTCTTAGTGCTAGATATCATTAATTCATATATATGTAAACAATATACATATATACAACTACGTGAAATACCCAGTGAAGCGGGTGGGTAACGGCTAGTAGCTGATAAAAAGGATTTTTTTTTTAATATTTATAACTCCCCGTAACACTCTTGAGGGTCGATTTTTGAAAATATCTCCCTAAGCTGATCTCTCCTCAGCAAAGGTAACACATTTTTAAAAGTTTTGTGACGCTTAAAATTTTGTAAATAATTTATATCTGAAAGTGTAATACATTAATATTACGTTCTGTTGAATTTATTTTATGTTAAAATTGTAATTATCGCAAACAACGCCGTTTTCTAAATAACAATGGCGATTCAATGAAAAACATAGCGAAATGTTGACGATAGAGTCAAGTTGACCACTCTCTAGCTACTTTCATAGCTCAAACTTTATTAGAGCTTTGTAAGACCCACCGTGTAGGAGCGCGATGCACGTTAATGCTTTATCTACCGCATTATGATTTACTGCAATTTTTTTCATGCAATATTTTTTAGGTCACTACATTGAAAATTAAGGAACGTACATAAGCAAAATACTCCACTTAGGGAAATTTAATCGGTTAGAGCTAATAAATTAATTAAAGATATTCCAGTGTAAAATTAATTATATACACCGTTCACTTAAAATAAATAGTCAAATCGTTTTTAAGGTCTCCATAAACATACAAAAACATAAGATTTTGCCATTAACTATTTTATGGGACAAAAATAATAATCTTTGCAATCCGCTGAAAACGCCGTCAGCTGAAAAGGCAATATCTGCTAAAAAACTATTCACCTTCCCCACTAAAATACTCATCATAGAACCCGTGCTGTCATATACCTTGGAAGAGTGGATTTCAAAGAATAGTCCTGTTAAGTATTGGTAGAATATTCCTTCTAAGTTGGTGTGGTGTGGTAGTTAGGAGAAGGGGTGCCAGCTCAGGTGTCGTCCACGTCACTTGACCATGGTTCAAAATTACGTGGTCTGTTGCCAAAAGCCCTTGTGTAGCTGAACGGTGTGACGTTAATATTCGCTCACTCCAAAAAAACAGTACAGTAGTTATAATTATTTTTATACTTAAAAATGCAATATCCGCCTATTCATTTAAAATTATAGAGTTATAATTAACTACTAAACACACAAATTTTGAAAATTTGTCCAAATGATGCAGAGTGAAAGAGAAAGTTTATTTAGACAGACAACAAATGCGTCTTATATGTATATAGATTTGTTTGAATGCTTTTGTATTATTACTTTTGTATGCCTCATGACATACTTTATGGAGTACCAGTCTTTTAAAGCTGACTGAGCCACAGTAACATTTAACTGGGTATAGCCAGTTATAACAAAATTAAATCTTAAATAGATATCAAAAAATAAATGATGGCTCAATATTTTTAATAAATCAGTACAAAAATTTTCGTACAAACGCAATATATATATTGTAAAATATTTATATTTTACTATTTGCATTTCAGACAGACATCAAACAAAATTTTTAAAATTGTCAAAAACAGATAAAAAAACATATTTCAAAAAAATACCACTGATTAATTTTGCCAAAGACATCGCAATGTGTAAAAAAATATTTGCAGTACATAATAACCAAAAAAATGTAAGTACTAAAATATAAAAAAAAAATATGTATTGAATTAATTAAGGATTACTGGAGGGAAAGATAAAACAGGCTAAGATAATACTCATAATATTAATTTCATATTGGTTGGCTACTCATTTTTGGCATGATTTTGAAATCACGTTAAATTGGTATGTAGCGGCCAGTCTAATGTTATAGTAATGTACAGAATTAAAGGTACTTACGTATTATTGCAACCTATTGGTGACATTATACAAAATGAAGCACATGATTGCCAATTCAACGCATACAAAGTTGGGATTGCCAAAGTGGCGAGTTGTCTTGAACATTGGCGATTGTGCAATACGTAAGCACTAAAAAAATTATCTAAAGTATATATATCCAGAGCATTAAAGTAAATTAAAAAATGAAGTACAATACTAACATTAACTGACATAAAAAGAACTGAACTAACTTTATCAATGCAAAAGCATAATTTGAAAAAATATGGTACTTACATATAACCGGAACTTATTGGCGACATTATATGAAACGAAGCACATGACTCACAATTCATTATATATATGCCATGCGAAATCGGAGTTGCCAACTTAGGAAGTTATTTTTAATGTTGGCGATTGTTAGGATAGTACATAGGTGCCAAAAATAATTTATCTTACGACTACCTGCTTCCTCAACATTCTCCTTTTTGGCATGATTCTGAAATCACGCCAAATTGGTATGTTGCGGCCAGTCTAATGTCATAGTAATGTACAGAATTAGAGGTACTTATGTATTATCACAACCTATTGGTGACATTACACAAAATGAAGCACATGATTGCCAATTCAACGCATAAAAAGTTGGGATTGCCAAAGTGGCGAGTTGTCTTGAACGTTGGCGATTGTGCAATAATACGCAAGTACTAAAAAAATCATCCAAAGTATATATTTCCCGAGTGTTAAGAACAGTTGACTCCTTTCGCCATCCAGAGACTTTTCCAGAGACTGGGACATTTTTTTATTCTAGAAGGATTTGTTATTGGCGGGAAAAATGCCATTCCATTCGTATATGTGTGTGATGGAAGCATCGTTTTTTTTGTGATTGTGTGGTGCAACGTTTTCCTACATGTAATGGTGTGCTTGTGTGTTTTGTTGCAAAATATAGACTGGAAAAGTTCTTTGCGTGTCTCTCAATGACTCATCGTAACTTATCACTTTTTCCTCAAGCTTCTATAAAAAATGTACTTAGGTGTCCAGCATGGAAGCAGCAGTCGCGGTAAGTCGAAATACATTGGCCTCCAATTAACATGATTGAATCTAATTCTATATTCATTATTCTAATTCTAAATTGATTCTTATTCTTATTCTAAACTCGTGGTCTGTCGAGTTCAGATTTGTTGATGTGATTTATTCTTTGTTATTTTAATTATTCGTTTCATATTCGATATTCTTATTCTAGTGCATTTACTGTGATACGAATTCTTGAAGTATTCTTATACATTATGATTTATATTATTTATTATTTGATTCTAGATTTATTCGTTTATTCTATTTTGTATAAACATTTTTTGATAGTTTGTATTTGCATTGTGGTACAGTGTTTTATTGGGGGTACAGTTGTATATTTTGTGTAGAATTTTAAAATTACATTTTTATAAGTATTTTAAAATTTCATTCATAAATCATGGCTCCAAAACAGTCGAAAAATATTGGTAAATTTAATTTAATTATAAAAGAATTAAAAGCTTTTGGAAGTAGGATAAATGAATGCGATGATAATAAATCACGCATACGTGTTTTAAAAACACAAGTGTTGCAATACGAAACTAGATTAACTGAAATATTCAGTGAATTGTCAACTCATGAAAGTGATGAATCGTTTGATATTTATATGAAATATAAAGATATACTATTCAATTGGGTTGTTGACCTTGAAGAAACATCTCAGGTTGAGGAAGTAAATAGTAGTATTCATGTAAAGTCTTCAGTAGTTAATCTACCAAAACTTGAAGTTCCGCATTTTTATGGAAATTGCGAGAACTGGATTTCATTCAAAGAGTTATTTAAGTCTTCTATTCTAGATAACAAATCAATAAGTGATCTTGAAAAATTGCAATATCTACAGGCTTCTGTTCGTGGGAATGCAGCCAAATTAATTCGGGGTTTTGCAATTACTGTGGACAATCTTAAGAATTGTTCGGATATACTGTGCAGTCGGTATGAAAACAAACGACAATTAGCTCTTAGCCAAATAAATAAGCTATTTAGTATTAAGATTTCCAGGGCAAATACTTCAAAATTGCTTTTGGAAAAAATAGATATTTGTAATGAAGTCATTCGAAACTAGAAAACTTTGGATTTAGAAACAAATTCATTAACAGAGTTGATCATAATAAATTTTCTCATTTCAAAAGTTGATGCATGTATTAATCAACGGTGGGAATTATCTTTGGAAAATAATAAAATTCCTTCTCTTGAGGAATTTATAGTTTTCATTGAAATGGAATCTCGTGGTCTGAATGAGTTAAAATTTGTAAAACCTGACATTAAGAAGGGTAATATTAAACCATTAAATTCATTTAACAAATCAAATGTAAATATTACTGTTGTCAAATGTAACAAAGTAAAATCAGGTGTAAAACCAGATGTTGTTAAAGGTAACAATTGCATTCTATGTTATCAAAGCCATGCCTTATTCAAATGTCCAACTTTTAATTCTATAAATGTAAATGAAAGATGGCAAGTGGTACAGAACAATAATTTATGTACCAATTGTTTGAGGAGTAACCACAGGCTTGACACATGTAGAATAGGATTCTCTTGCAAAAACTGTTCTGAAAGATACCATACATTATTACACTTATATTCAGTCAGTCCTTCAGCAGATACTCAAGCAAATTCTGTTGTGACAGTATCTAACAATTGCACACAATCGGCAGAAGGTCACGTATTGTTGTCCACAGCATTAATAAATGTTAAATCTAAACATGGTCAACAAATAACTTGCCGTGCTTTGATAGACAATGCTTTTCAAAATTCTTTGATTTCCAAGCAATGTTCTGATCGCTGAAAATTGCCATTAAAACACACCAATCATAAATTAGTAGGTATAAATGAAACATTTGCTGAAACTTCATTATATTCGACAAAGTTTGAATTTTCTTCCTGTGCTTCCTCTGATAAATTTCAAGTAAAAGCCTTGTTAGTATCGAAAGTCACTTCAGCTATGTCAAACACTTTCCAATTAAATACCTTGAGTGGCCTCATATCAAAGATCTAACTCTTGCTGATCCAACATTTGATATTGAAAATGAAATATACATTCTTCTAGGTGCTGATGTTTTTATGACATTAATTTCAGGGACTCCTATAATGGGACCCAAAGGTACACCATCAGCATTGCCAACAAAATTAGGTCATTTATTGTCAGGTCCCATAAATACACAAAATAATCAAAATTCATTCCTAATCTGTCGCACTCTTTTAAACATAGACCATTCTTTGAAACAATTTTAGGAACTTGAATCTGTTCCTAAGGACATTCCGTCAAAGGATGAGGATGAGCTATGTGAGTCTATATTCGTAAGTTCTCATATTCGTATAATGCTGATAGTAGATATATTCTAAAACTAGCATTTAGAGATGATTCAAGTATTGGAGATAGTAAAGAGGGTGCATTAAAATGATTCTATTCTCTTGAAAGAAAACTTCACTCTAATAATCAATTAAAGGAACAATACACAGTATTTATGGAGGAATACCAAAACCTTGGTCACATGACTCCTCTCGCATCAGATGTAAAATCTCCACATTATTTCTTACCACATTATGGTGTGATTAATGATAATAGTTCCACAACCAAATTAAGGGTGGTGTTTGATGGCTCTTTCAAAAGTACAAATGGAAAAAATTCTTTGAATGACATTCTTCTGACTGGTAAAAAACTACATTCAGACATTTTTCAAACTTTACTTAAATTCAGATTCTTCCCAATTGCCTTTTCTGCTGACATTGCAAAAATGTATAGACATATTAATATCACAAGATGATGCATGCTTTCAACAAATATTTTGGAGGAAGTCTCCAGAGGAACCATTAGTGATATTCAAATTAAATACAATTACCTATGGTACATCTTGTGCCCCATTTCTTGCCATCCGAACATTGAAACAATTATGTGAGGATGAAAAACATCGCTTTCCACAGGCAGCTTAGCTCGCAAAAGATCATTTCTATGTTGATGATTTGTTAGCCGGTGCTGACTCATTGGACTCGGCTAGGAAAATTGTTCACGAACTACAAAATTTGATGTCAGCCGGTGGATTTGAGCTGCGGAAATGGTCGTGCATTCATCCAGAAGTCTTATCAGACTTGCCAAACACTCTAAAAACAAATGTTTCCTCACATTCATTTGATGATGAGTCCACCCAGAAAATTCTTGGCTTATTCTGGGATTTAAACGAGGATTCATTTAAAGTAAGAGCAGTCGTATCAGACCAGGTATCCACCAAGAGACAGATGCTATCAATCTTCGCTCGCATCTTTGATCCTCTGGGGTTTGTCTCTCCCTCAACTATAATTTTAAAGATTATTCTTCAAGACTTGTGGAAGGCAGGGCTTGACTGGCATGATGAGATATTGCCGCACGCATAAGTCCCGATACAAAGTCCCGATAGCCGAGTTGGCAGAGCGTTGGACTGAACTTCCTCAGGTCTCGGGTTCGAATCCCGGCCCCGGCAGATTTATCCAAAGACTGGAATTTTGTTTCCGTTTTTAATGTATTGTTTCTCTAGGTTCTAGATGAATCCAGATCATTCTTTAGAGTGCATACTGGTTATTTCTCGAATATTCCGAAGTGTATAAAAGCAGAGTTCATCGCCAGTTGGGCATGTTCTCAGTCCAGTGTTGTATCGAGCTCCCAGCGTTAGAATAAATCTAATTGTTTGTTTAATTGAACTGTGTACTTCTTTCGAACTCCGTGACAAGTTTGGTGGAGGCGCGGGGTAAAATTACGTCAAACGTGGATAATAGCGACAACCTTCGCAGGAGCCTCCGGTTAAGAGGATTATCCCCGAATTCGGACTGTTAAAAGAAAATAGTAGGAAGAGGACAAAAATGCCGACCGAGCAAGAAGCCAAGCCCGCTGTAGTAACACCTTCGTTACAGCAATGGAGGAGCCCATCGACCTTCCGAGGAGCGCCTGGGGAAGACCCTCTCAAATGGCTTAAAGAGTACGATCGAGTAGCCAACTTTAACAAGTGGGATGACATGATGTGCCTGGCTAACGTTTATTTCTTTCTTGACGGTACTGCGAGACAGTGGTATGTCAACAACGAAGACGCCTTAGATTCCTGGGAAGCGTTTAAAAATGGACTAAGTGGACTTTTCGGTGACCGTCAAAAATATACCAGAAGGGCAGAAGAACAACTAAAATGCCGAGCCCAGCGTTCAGGTGAGAGTACACAGTCCTACATACAAAGTGTATTAGGACTTTGCCAAGAGGTAAATCCTCTGATGAGAGAAGACGAAAAAGTGTCACACCTAATGAAAGGTGTTGCTGAGGATATTTATCAGGCCCTGTTGACGAGAGAAATCAATGACACAGCAAGTTTTATCAAATGGTGCAACTATATCGAAGATATGAAGCAGAAGAGAGTTGGTCGACCGAGATTTGAAAGGCTTCCAAACGTCGTACCGGTTGCATCCCTGACGGATGAGACTGATTTGGTCTCTCTTATTCGCACAATCGTACGAGAAGAAGTCCATCGACTAGTTAACCAGACGCAAGAATCTTTGGACTCCGATCCCCAATCCTTAGAAGAGATCGTTCAAGACGAAGTCGAAAAGGTTTTGGCCCCAGTGTCAACAAAACCTACAGAAACTAGACCACGACCAACATACGCCGCTGTAACCAGGAAATACAGAGCTCCTGTTCAGAAATTCCCACCTAAACCAAGAAAAACAGATGTGTGGAGAACGGCTGACAACAGACCTGTTTGTTTCCACTGCGGACGTCCTGGACATGTAATGCGCTACTGCCGAGAGAGAAGGGCTGTCTTTGACAACTCTCGAAACCGCCGACGGAACTTCGACGACGTTGGCACTGAAGAAGAAATACGCCGACCAAACTCTTCTCGCCGTTTTACGCCAAGTCCCACGAGAGGCCGATCCACAATACGTCGTTACAGATCCCCGTCGCCATATCGCCGATCCAGTCAGTCGCCAGGCCGTAGGAGCGAGGAAAACTAAAGAGAGCGACCTTCCAAGGAGGTGAGGCCGCGTGTACTGGAAATCCTCCGTCGACAGCCAAGATGACTGGTAACAACCAGCTAGACGTAATAATAGATAAGAAGCCAATACGTGCTCTAATAGATTCTGGAGCATCGTTTTCTGTCATATCCGATAAGTATCGCCGATTTTTAAAGAAAGTTCTGTTTGCTGATGCCAAGAGCGTTATGCTGAAAGTTGCGGATGGAAATTTTGTTCGGCCGATAGGGAAATGTGTTTTACGTGTCCGTATAAACAATCGAGAACTGCCTTTTGAATTTATTGTTTTATCACATTGTAGCCATGACGTCATCCTAGGATGGGACTTTTTAGAGGCGTCTCAAGCCGTTATAGACTGTGGACAAAATGAACTTGTTCTAGAAGACATCTGTCGAGACTCCACAGCACCTGACGCCTGGAATTTGTATGCCACCAGAGACTATACACTTAAGCCGCATTCTTTAACTAGAATAACAGTATCAGGATATCAAACCCAAGGAGACATAAATGTAGTTCTAGACGGCAGCAAACATTTGCTCTTCGAGAAAAATATTGCTACACCGTCCATGGTATCCACATATCGTAACGGAAAAAGTGATGTCTGGGTTACCAACCTGCAGTTCCGAAACCAAATCATCCCTAGAGGAATGTGCAAGGCCAAGCTGAACCACTAAATGAAGGGCATCTATGTGTTATTTCCGACACATCGGGTTGCTTGGATGACCAGCAAGAAACTTCGGAGTCACAGATGAATTGTTCGTTAATGATGTCACCCGAGTTAAGTGACGAACAGAGAAACAAGCTATCCGAACTACTCCGGAAATTTTCTGGGCTTTTCACGAAGACCGACAAGTCGACAGCCGCGAAGACGAATGTGAAACACAGGATTTTTACTGGTGATCATGCTCCAATCAACCAACGAGCCTACAGAGTCTCGCCGACTGAAAGACGCATCATTCATGAAGAGGTTCAGAAAATGCTTGATGAAGGTATCGTCCAACCCTCTGAAAGTCCTTGGTCATCACCCATTGTGCTCGTAAGAAAAAAGACGGTAGTTGGCGTTTTTGCGTCGATTATCGCAAGCTGAATAGCGTCACGAAAAAAGACGTTTATCCTCTGCCTCGTATTGACGATACGCTCGACTGTCTGAATGGTGCCATGTTCTTTTCTTCCATGGATCTCCGATCTGGTTATTGGCAAATAGAAATAGACGAAGCGGATCGTGAAAAGACGGCATTTATTACCCCCGAAGGCTTATACGAGTTTAAAGTCATGCCGTTTGGTCTCTGTAATGCACCTGCGACCTTCGAGAGAATGATGGACAATTTGCTACGCCATTTTAAATGGACTATGTGTCTTTGTTACCTAGATGACATAATAGTGTTCTCAGAAAGTTTTGAAGACCATCTTATACGATTAAGACTTGTTCTAAAATGTCTTCAGGAAGCTGGTCTTAAATTAAATTCAAAGAAGTGTCTTTTTGCTGCCCAAGAAGTAAAGATTCTGGGCCATCTTGTATCTAGTAATGGCGTTCGTCCCGATCCCGACAAAATAAAAGCCGTAAGAGATTTTCCCACTCCAAAAAATATACATGACATACGAAGTTTTCTTGGCCTTTGTTCTTACTTTAGAAGATTTATTAAAGGTTTCTGTTATCTCGCCGAACCTTTGCAGTCGTTGCTGAAAAGTGGCGTGGAGTTTCATTGGGGTCCTGAAGAGGTGGAAGCATTTAACAGTCTTAAGAAAGCACTTACTTCGGATCCAGTATTGGGGATGTACGACGAAAGAGCTTCTACAGAAATCCATACTGATGCAAGCGGGTACGGTATCGGAGCTGTCCTAGTACAAATTCAGAATAATGTCGAGAAAGTTATAGCATACGCTTCTAGAATACTGACAAAAGCCGAAAAGAATTATTCCACCACAGAAAGGGAATGTCTTGCCATCGTATGGGCTACCAACAAATTTCGGCCGTACATATTCGGAAAACACTTTACTGTTGTAACTGACCATCATTCCTTGTGCTGGCTCATGAATTTAAAGGATCCTTCAGGAAGGCTTGCCAGATGGGCCCTCCGACTTCAAGAGCATGATTTTGACGTAAAATATAAAACCGGTAAGAAGCATAGTGACGCCGACGCTCTTTCGAGAAATCCAGTGGAAGAGGACACGGAAACACCAGACAAATTTTTAGCAGTCACGACGAGTATGAACCTTGCGATGGAACAGAAAAAGATCAAGACCTTGCGAAATTAAAACTTTTGAGCAACTCATCCAAAAACGAAGAATTCAGATTTATCGACGGTATCCTTTGCAGGAAGAATTTTGATCCAGATGGAAAGTTGTGGTTGCCAGTCATTCCTAAACATCTACGAGCAGACATACTAAGGCACTTTCATGACGCCCCCACCGCAGGACACCTTGGTTTCGCGAAAACTTATGACAGGATACGCAAGAGATTTTACTGGCCGGGAATGTACCGAAATGTCGTTCGGTATGTCATGCATTGTCGGGAGTGCCAAAGGAGAAAGTCCGTTCCTCAACGACCACCTGGACGTTTAGTTCCCATCCCTCCAGCTATAGCTCCTTTCCATCGCATTGGAATTGATCTCCTTGGGAGATTTCCAAAGTCTGCTCATGGAAACAAATGGATAATAGTCTGCACGGATTACTCAACACGATATGCAATAACAAAAGCCTTGCCGACAGCCGAAGTCGACGAAATAGCGAAGTTCTTACTTGAAGAAATTGTCCTCAGGCATGGAGCTCCTCGAGTAATTATCACAGATCGTGGAGCCGTCTTTCGATCCAGACTTGTTTCCTCTCTCGTCGACTTGTGTAACATTGATCCTCGTTTCACAACGGCGTATCATCCCCAAACAAATGGACTGACGGAGCGCTTCAATAAGACCTTGGCCGACATGTTGTCAATGTATGTAGATGTAGAGCAGAAAAATTGGGATGAAATTCTACCATTTGTAACCTTCGCTTATAATACCGCTAAACAAGAGACCACAGGTTTTACGCCGTTCTATTTACTTCATGGTCGCGAAGCGGAAACGACACTAGATACAATGCTACCATTCTGTCCTAACGATTTTGATGACAATAACATCACCAAGATAGCAGCCAGAGCCGAAGAATCACGGCAGCTAGCCCGAGTGCACATTCTGAGAGCTCAAGACAAAGATCGTCGACGTTACGATTCCAAACACCAAATGGTATCCTACGCTCCCGGAGATCTCGTATGGGTTTATACTCCAGTGAGAAAAGTCGGTCTCTCCGAAAAACTCTTAAGAAGGTATTTCGGACCGTATCAGGTGCTACGCCGTTTATCAGCCGTGACTTACGAAGTACAAGGTTTTGATCCTGCTTCACGAAAAAGAAAACTAAGAGAAGTTGTCCATGTACTGCGTATGAAACCGTACCATGATCCCGCCGAGCAAATCGAAACCGAGGATATTCCTCCCAAAGAATCATACAAAGGACCCATCACTCGTTCCAGAATAAAGACCCTTGAACAAAATGACAGCGGGGCGCTGTCTTCTTTTTCGAGGGGAGCAATGCCACACGCATAATTTGCTACAAGTCCCGATAGCCGAGTTGGCAGAGCGTTGGACTGAACTTCCTCAGGTCTCGGGTTCGAATCCCGGCCCCGGCAGATTTATCCAAAGACTGGAATTTTGTTTCCGTTTTTAATGTATTGTTTCTCTAGGTTCTAGATGAATCCAGATCATTCTTTAGAGTGCATACTGGTTATTTCTCGAATATTCCGAAGTGTATAAAAGCTGAGTTCATCGCCAGTTGGGCATGTTCTCAGTCCAGTGTTGTATCGAGCTCCCAGCGTTAGAATAAATCTAATTGTTTGTTTAATTGAACTGTGTACTTCTTTCGAACTCCGTGACAATATCATCAGACATTCTTAATAGATGGAATCGGTTTCAAGCAGAAATTTCATGCCTCAAACGAATAAAAGTTCCCAATTATGTTCAAACACAAAATACTAAACAATGTGAAATTCACGGCTTCTATGACGCCTCCTCAAAAGCATATTCAGTCGTAATATACTTACGCGTTGTTTCTGATTCGCCACATTTATTCTTAATGGCTTCAAAAACTCGTGTGGCACCTGTACAATCAATATCATTGCCTAAATTGGAGCTTTGTGGTGCTCTGCTTCTGGTGGAACTTCTAGATACATTTAAGAAATCTCTTAACATCACTCACGATACATATTCATGGTGTGACTCAACAATTACACTGAGTTGGATAAATAATCCATCTGTAAAAGGAAATCAATTTGTGCAACACAGGGTTGGGAAAATTCACATACTAACCTCAAAAGAATCTTGGCATCACATTCTGGGAAAATTAAACCCGGCAGATTGGGCAACAAGAGGCCTCTGCCTGAAACCACTTCTTGAAAATTCAGAGTGGGTAGATTCAGTAGTGGGCTTCTTCATGATTTCCCTCCTTCTTCCAATTTATTTATTCCTTTTTCTGAACAACCTGTTCCACTTGTTCCTATTGAATCATTAAGTGACTCTGTTGTTCTTTCAACTGGTGTTGATTATTCTCTTAGTTTCTTGGATAAGTTTTCCTCATACATGAAAGTAGTTAGGACTGTTGCATGGATATTCAGATTCTACCATAATTCCAAATCAGTGTCCAAAGTTACTGGGCCTTTATACACACATGAATTAGAAACTTCAATAAAAAAGGTAGTCAAATTGTTACAAAATGGAAAATACCATACAGAACTTACTCTCTTGAAATGTAACAAGCCTCTTCCCAAATCAAGCAAACTTCAGTCTTTGAATGTATTCCTTGATTCTGAGGGAATTCTTCGTGTCGGAGGACGTCTTCGTCTCCAACAAACTCTTAAATTTGAACAAAAGCCTCCTATGCTCATACCAAAAGAGCATCATTTGACAAGTTTAGTCATTAGACATTTTCGTAGAGTCAATTTTCATGCTGGACAGGAACTAGTTTTATCCCTCATTCGTCAACAATTTTGGATCCCGCATGGCAAATCAGCTGTCAAGAAAGAACTGCGCAACTGCATAGACTGTTTTAAACTTGTGGCAAAACCTGTCTCTCAAATGATGGGTGATCTACCAATAGAACGAATCAACCCTGGTCGTGCTTTTGAAAAAGTAGGAATTGACTTTGCTGGACCTATCACGATAAAGTGCCGACATACTCGCAAGGCGAACAACTTCAAGTCTTACATCTGCCTCTTCATATGCATTTGTACTAAAGCGGTGCACCTTGAACTCGTATCTTCGTTATCAGCAGCAGCATTTCTGTCAGCACAGCGTCGATTTGTTTCACGCCCTGGCTATCCATCAGACATTTATTCTGACAACGGTACCAATTTCGTTGGTGCTTCAGCTTACTTGAAGGACTTGTTTCAATTACTTCACAACTCTAATATCCAGGACTATTCGTCAAGCAAGAAAATTCAGTGGCACTTCATCCCTCCATATGCACCGAATTTCGGAGGTGTGTGGAAGGCTTCACTCAAACTCACAAAGGAGCATTTGCTTATAACCCTAAAGGCGACTGTGCTGAACCTTGAAGAGTTAGATATAATATTGTGCCAAATATCGAGGCGTGCATAAATTCACGTCCTCTTTATCCTCTATCATCAGACCCTAAGGATCTCTAGGTGCTAACACACGGACACTTTCTTATCGGGTGTCCCTTGCTCGAACTTTCTGATCTCAGTCTGACTAACCAATCTTTGAGTATTCATTTTAGGTTTCATTCTGAAGTTGAAAAGGATGTTCTGTTCTCGCGGGCAGCTCTCCTACCTCAACACCCTGCAGTCCCGAACCAAATGGATGCAGGGCAAGAAAGACCTAACGGTAGGATCCCTCGTCCTCACATCAAAACTCCAGCCTCTTTCAGGACCAGGTGGACTCCCGGACGGATTGTGGCCACACATCCTGGAACTGATGGAATATGTCGTGTCGTCACTATCCAGACCTCAAGTGGTGTCATGACAAGATCAGTCTCTCAAGTTGCAGTCTTACCCTTACCACCGTCAACTACATCTTCTCGCCCCCCGGAGGATGTTAAGAAAAGTTGACTCCTTTCACCGTCCAGAGATGGCGCCACGAACTGGGACTTTTTTTATTCTAGAAGGATTTGTTATTGGCGGGAAAAATGCCATTCCATTCGTATATGTGTGTGATGGAAGCATCGTTTTTTTGTGATTGTGTGGTGTAACGTTTTCCTACATGTAATGGTGTGCTTGTGTGTTTTGTTGCAAAATATAGACTGGAAAAGTTCTTTGCGTGTCTCTCAATGACTCATCGTAACTTATCACTTTTTCCTCAAGCTTCTATAAAAAATGTACTTAGGTGTCCAGCATGGAAGCAGCAGTCGTGGTAAGTCGAAATATATTGGCATCCAATTAACATGATTGAATCTAATTCTATATTCATTATTCTAATTCTAAATTGATTCTTATTCATAACACCGAGCATAAAAATAAATTGAAAAATGAAGTACAATACTAACATTAACTGAGATAAAAAGAACTGAACTAACTTTATCAATGCAAAAGCATAATTTGAAAAAATAAGATTCTTACATATAACCGCAACCTATTGGCGATATATGAAAAAAAGCACGACTCACAATTCAGCATATATATGACATGTGAAATCGGGGTTGCCAACTTGGCAAGTTATTTTGAACGTTGGCGATTGTTAGGATAGTACATAAGTTCCAAAAATAATTTATCTTACGACTACCTGTTTCCTCAACAGGTATTTAAGCCATTTGTCTGTTTTACTCAGTCTCTGATGCCTATTCCAGTTTGATATGTAATGACTACCAACACTGCTTTTGCTTGAGCAGTATGATTACCCAAGTTTGATTTTCTGCATGGCAATTTTATGCACTGAAGCCAATAGTATACCCTTAAAGGTTAAAATAAAGACACATGGAATTGCAAAGAACCATATTATTGGATCAAGTGTAGTATAGGGGGCTACTTGGCGCAGTCCTTTATTTTGGTGACTAAAAGTGGTCGCCAAGGTACTTTTTTCGGTATTATTTATTTTAGAATGAATTCGATATCTCTAAATGACACTTAGATAAAAATTGAAAAATCTGAAGAAAAATCGCCAAATCCAAAGTGGTCCCCCTATACAACACTTGAACCGAACTGGAATATAACCCTTATCAATGAGAAGTTTTAGTTTGTCAAAATTATAATTTTCGCATTCTAAATAAATAAATAAATAAGTTGTAATTTGCAAGCAAAATCATACACATAAACATCCCGCGATAATACCTAAATGTTGCCAAAACCACAAAACAAAATTTTAGTTGTTGAAAGAATAATCCATAAAAAATGATTTATTGGAAAAATAATCCTAATTAAATATCATAGAATAGAAAAATTGAATAAATATTCCAACTGATAAATATATCTATAGTAAAAATATGTAATAATCTTCAAGAACTGCGTGTAAAGTATAAATTTTCCACTTAGTGAGAAACGTGACATCATATGACATCATAACACTGGAAAATCACTTAAAAATTAAATTTTAAATATTTAGAAAGAATTACGAACGCGAAACCTGTTTAAGAGCCTTCTTCATGTAATTTTGTATACGTGTACCAAATTTCTCGTTATTTGGTTGTCTGGATCTTGAGTTATGAGGGAACAGACAAACAGACAACAAATGCATCCTATATATATATATATATATTTCTCAAACTGTGGGGCGCGCCCCCCTGGGGGGCGCGGTATTCCTGTAAGGGGGGCGCGCACATATTGGAAATAAAAGGTTTAAAAAATAATTTTTTGAAATGAAGAAAAACAAAATGCTTTCTGACTTAATAAAAAATGCACATTTACACTGATATTATTTATACATATCATCTGGTGATCATCAAAAATAAAACATTCCACTTCAAACGTTCATTAGCTATCTTTGATTCTATAACCAAATAAAAAAAGACATATTGTTTGCTTTACTGTAATCACACCATGAGAGAGTTTTTTTATTACGTTTCTTTTAACCACTAAAATGCTACTTTTGAATATCATTTATTTGACCTTCAAACTTACTGGTATGTTTCACTCCATCTGTTTTTAATTTAGGAAAGTTGTAAATAATATTTTTCTGTTGCTTTTTTTTCCATGTGAGTGAGTTATATGATATACGGATAAGTGTATTGAGTACTTTGAAGGATTACTTGGCAAACATACAATGCATAACGGAGAACATTTTACGCAATTCTTCTTTAGAACTAATATCCATATGGTTTATTGAATTACACTTTTAACACGGAATCGGTCTCGTGATGCGCAGAGTCATCTGATGTTCACGAAATCGTTAATTTTGGAAAAACTGTTTATTTGTTACCAATGACCTTGACAGAGTATCCTCTAATAAGACAGTCTTAATGGGAACTAAAATGAATTTATCACATTTCACCCTCTTTTTTTGGGGAGTTTCAAACGTTTTTTTTTTTTTTTTTTTTTTTTTTTTTTGCAATCAAGTTACTAGTTTTGATCGAGTTCCCTGCGCGACCACTTTAGTTCAAAAATATTTTCTATAAACATGCTTTATGTCCTTTATTAAGGGTACGCAGATTTGGAACATTTTCATTAGTTTTATTGGATTTTTTCTCAAAAAATTAAAGAAAAATTGAAGAGTCCTTGAAAGTAGGGGTAAGTATATTTTCTCTTAATTAAATAATTATTCACTGTAATTGGGATTTTTATCGTGTATAGTAAAAATAATTATGAAATAAATTATAGTTTAAAAACAAATAAAAAAAACACGTTTTTATAGTGACTCCAACTAAAAAGTAAAAAAATAAAAATATATATTACTCCAAAGTAACATATAAAAAACTTAATACTTATCTTGTTTATTTGTACGGTTTATAATTATGATCGTAATGTAGCTTTAGCACCCCTCCCCCCAAATGCATTATTATTGCATTCAATACATTATAATTTTTTAAGGGAGGGGAGGGGGGCGCGATAAAAATTATGATTGAAAATTGGGTCGCCAGTAGTTAAAGTTTGAGAACCACTGTATATATATATATATATATATATATATATATATATATATATATATATATATTATATATATATATATATATGGGTTATGGTACAATTCTGATTCACACACACTCGTTTTTGCTAAACTATCGTTTAAGGTTGGACTCTTAATACAGTTCTACTCACTACGACAGACGTTTAACACATATAATGAAACATTTACAATTCGATTAAACACCTCTGGCTCTTAACGACAGTTCCATTACAACTGCTGACACTCAATCTGCACGATAGTGTTGAGAGTGACCTACGCCTCTCTCTCGTGAGCAACGGTTGGTGTGTCCCTACTCTGCCACCGTTCTCGTCGCTCTTTCCTCAGCCCCGGATCATCGACCTCCGCGTCTAGAGTCCGCTCGCTGAATCCCTCTCCTTCGTTAACTCGCTGGTTGCCTCGCTCCCAGCGCCTTCTAAAGAATGTTCATGTGAAAATTTCCCACAACTCTTGGCCATCCACACAAGCAGTGTCCTCACGGCTCGTGCACTAAGGATCTGAAATAAACAAACTGAAAAACAACAACAAAGGTTTATATACAGAAACATAAATATTTGAAACAAGTTCGTTCTTCCTTTCTCATCAATGCAAAGTCCATGGCTTAAAGTTGTTTTCAAACTGAGTCCTCATGGTTGCTACCAACTCTCCTTTCTGATATTGAGCTTTATTTTCGTTTTCGGTGGTTGGTTTTCCCATTCTCCTCTTGCATCCTACTGTTGGCCAATTTGCATTCAACATAGTTCTTTACTACATTTTCAACACACTTTCTCATATTCGGAAAACAATAGTCTCTCTTCTCATCAACTCTTCAGTCTTTGTCACTGCAAAATGTCTAAATGAATGAATTTTCTTAATCACGTTTGCTTGCATTATTTCTGGATCTAACAATTCTTGAATTTCACTTATTTTAAATAAAACATTATTATTTGGGATAAACTCAGAAGTTTTGCTTGATGGCAAAAGCTTTTTAATGTTTCTAATATTCTCGTCGGTTTCTAACACACGAGCTATTTTTTAAGCCTCTTTTTCACATCAGTAGCCGGAATTGTTATATCATCTAAATAAATAATTAATGTACCGTCTCTTAGCAATTCTCTAAACACGCAATTAACGCATCTTTGGAAATAGTTACTGCTAATAGACAACCCAAATGGCACTTTCAAAAATTCATATTAGCCAGTTTCCGTTACAAATGCGGTATATTTTCTACTAGCTTCATCAACATTTACATGAAAAAATGCATTCTTTAAGTCAAGCGTCGTGAATATTTTCCCATTCCCTAACTTATCTAAAACCTCTTCAATTATAGGAAGTGGATATATATCCTTAATTATTTTCTTGTTTAATTTTCTGTAATCTATACACAATCGCATTGTTCCATCTTTCTTTTTACACACCACAACCGGAGATGAAAAATCGGAACAACTCTCTCTAATTATTCCCTGTTGTAACCACTCATCTATTTGCTTTTCCGAATTAGCTACACCTCCTGACACCCCAACGTTATTCTTCCGCTCTGTTTTAATTAGTAAACACACAGGGTTGCATGACGCGTCCGTCGACCTCGCTTCCTCTGACTCACTCTTTAAAACGATTTGGGAATGAATTCTTTTTTTCTTCCGAAATGTACTTTGTATTGATAATTACTGAATTCGCGCCTGAGTCCAAAGTAATACTTAGTGGGATATCATCAACACTAACGTCCACATACTGCAATTCATGAAATAAAAAGTTATTTTGATTAGGCATAGAAGTTTCAATTCGGTTTACGGTATAATCTGTATTTTTATTTTTATTTTCTGACTCCATCGTTTTTACACTCTTAATTAAATTTTCTAAATTCTTAGTATCTCCTTTTGAACTTTTGTGTGTTGCTTGCCCTTTTGCCAAAGCTTTCTGAAATTCAATTTCTCGTTCAATTTGTTGTAGTTTAATTTTTTCTAACTCTAGTTGTAAGTTGATCACTTGCAGCTGCTGTTCGGCTTTAGTTTGCCTGCCCTCAACGGAGAAATTTGGCAGATTCATCACAAAATCAAGATCGTCTTTAAAAGCTGCGAATTTTTCCAATTTAGTTTTTAGTTGGATAATTATTTCTTTGGAAGTAGCTTGTTCTCCAATTTCCTTAAAAACATTTATTAAGTCCTCCTTTCTGGTGTTTTTATAGTACGACATATTCTAATACAATTTTACTTATCACAATAGAAGGATATTAAAAGGTGTCTTACCTTTTTTTTTTTTTCGTGGAACTCCCTTCTACACGCACAGGCACAGAAAAAAGTATCCAATGAAATGCATACACACACAAGCACAGAAACTGGTATCCAATGAAATACACACACATACTAGCACAGTTCAAATGTTCACAGTCCAGATCTCGTTAGTCGCAATATTAACAGTCCTCACAAACCACATATCGCGATTGTATCAATATTAACAGTATTTATAGTCCACATCGCGTTTGTCGCAATATTAACAGTATTTATAGTCTACATCGCGTTTGTCGCAATATTAACAGTCCTCACAGTCCATATCGCAGCCGTGCCCCGATATTTTGTGGGAATATGGTACAATTATAGCGATATTCAATGATCACACTCGTTTTTTGCTAATGATCACACTCGTTTTTAAGTGTCTAACATTAAACTTAGTTTAATGTTGGACACTTAATACAGTTCTACTCACTACGACAGACATTTAACATATATAATAAAATATTTACAATCTGATTTAACACCTCTGGCTCTTGACGACAGATCCAGTACAACTGCTGACACTCAATCTGCACGATAGAGTTGAGAGTGACCTACGCGTCTCTCTTGTGAACAACGGGTGGTGTGTCCCTACTCGGCCACTGTTCTCGTCGCTCTTTCCTCGGCCCCGGATCATCGACCTCCGCGACTAGAGTCCGCTCGCTGAACTCCTCTCCTTCGTTAACTCGCTGGTTGCTTCGTTCCCAGCGCCCTCTAAAGAATGTTCATGTAGAAATTTCCCATATATATATACTAGAGGACCCGACAGACGTTGTCCTGTACACTTATCTTAAATTCAAATATTCCAAATTTTTATGAATAAGCTTTAACAATCTGGACCGTTTTGAGTAAAATTGAGTAAAATTTCAAAAACTCATTACATCTGAATGTAATAACTTAATTAACACACGATTTGTTTCAACAAAATAATAACACGAAGTGACAAAATATTTTCCAAAAATGATCACTTCATCAACTGTCGGGACCAACTTGAATTATAATAAGAGATTTTTAAATATTCGATACTGCGATCGTAGCGCAGTCTGCCGGATCCAATGTAAAACACTCCAAGATCAACAATTTATAAATAAAAAAAATTAATTAACTAAACATTTTTAAGCCGAATTATAAATCTAAACCATTCTCGAGTCCACTGGAACCGACAAAAACTTTCATCAAAATCGGTCCAGCCGCTTAGGAGGAGCTCAGTTAGATACACACGCACAGAAGAATTACATATATAAAGATGATTTGAAAAGATATTAATTAAAAACGCTAAAAAGCGTGAATCGTCTGCATTTTCGTAACAATAAAGACCGAGTTTGCCCAGTTTGGCTGAAAATCAATTTTCGACGTGAACTTACGTCTTTTTCAATTCCTACTATTTGCTCACGATCTCTATACATATTTTATTCGTTTGTTTGTTTATTTATTTATTTATCTTGGTGGAATTTTCAATCGTTAATAAAATACATTTTAAAGCGCTCAATTGAGCTGAAATGTAATGTACATGATTATTTAGGATGACAATACAATAATTTAATCATAATTAATAAAAATTAATTGATTGAAACTAATTATTTAAAAATTACAAATAAAGCCACGTTGGCGAGTTAGCGACCCTTTTGATGACTTATGTCAAAATTTGAAAAGGTTTTTTTCTGGCGTGTTAAAGCATTCAGTTGAAAGGAAATTTTATATACACGATTATTTTGTGGATGACAATACGATACTTTAATTATAATGAATAAAAATTAATTACCACTTAATGTTGTGATTCTGTCATATGTATATACATATTTATATTAATTGCAACTATTTAATAAAAAGTAGCTAAAATAAATTTTTTCTTGGTTGAGCTAATTATGAATTGATTTAAAATTTTTTTATATTACTTGTTTATAACAATAGCGTTGTTACAACAATGCAGGGGAATGTTCAGTTGTATTACTCGAATGTTTTTAAGTAATATATTTTTAACTAATTGCGATAACGGACCAAATTGTGAATCTAAACCATTTTCGAATTTACTTGAACCGACACAAAAAATTTCATCGAAATCAGTCCAGCCGTTTAGGAGGAGTTTAGTGACATACACACGCACACAAGATTTATATATATATATATATATATATATATATATATATATATATATATATATATATATATATATATATATATATTTTGTGGGGTTATTGTACGGTTCTAGGGGTATATTCAATAATCAAACTCTTGTTTGTTTCTAATCTAACGTTTAATTACACAGTTCTACTCACTAAGACAGATGTTTACACATATAATACAGTATTTACAATTCGTTTAAGCCCTCGCGCTGAGAGTGACCTGCGCGTCTCTCTCTCCTGGACAACGGGTTGGTGGGTCCCTGCTCGGACACCATTCTCGTCACTTCCTTCAGCCCCGGATCATCGACCTGCGCGTCAAGAGTCCGCTCGCTGAATCCCCCCTCCTTCGTTAACTCCCGGTGGCTGCCTTGACAGCGCCCTCTATTCAATGTTCATGTGGAAATTTCCCACAACTCTCGGCCATCCACACAAGCAGTGTCCTCACTGCTCACGCACTAAGGATCTGAAATAAACAAACTAAAAAAAAAAAAAAAAAAGAACAAAGGTTAATATACAGTCACACAAACATTTGAAACAAGTTCATTCCTCCTTTCTCATCAATGCCAAGTCCATGGCTTCATCTGGTCTGCTGATGCTGACGTAACATTGGGCCCCTCATGGTCTCCAATCTTAGCCACATCATATCGGTCATGGGGTTTCACTTTGGTCACCTGGTATGGTCCAAAATATTTTATTCGCAGTTTCAATTTGTTTCCAAACTGAGTCCTCATGATTGCCACCAAGTCACCTTTCTTATACAGATGCGCTTCCTTCCGTTTTCGGTTGTAAGTCCTTCGGTTTTCTTCTTGAATCTTCAAAATGTTCTGCTTTGCCTCTCTTCTCAGGTTATCTCGATGTTGGAAGAGTTGCTCTTGACTCTCTTCTTCAAGCAGATTTCTTATCATGACATCTTCAGGATTCTTCATTTTAACTCCTATGAGCAATTCAAATGGTGAATACTTTGTACTGCGTGAAGGCACACTGTTCAGTACACGTTGTAGTGAATCTACATGCTTAAACCACTTAGTCGGGTCTTCGATGGACATCTTGGTCAATACTGGAATTAGTACTCCATGTATTCGCTCAACTTGTCCATTCCCTCTTGGTACTCCCGTTGTTATTTGCACATTGCTAATTTGCTCATCAGCACAGTAGTCTTCGAATTCTTTAGATCTGAACGCTCCTCCTTTGTCACTAATCACTCGTGAAGGATTCCCAAAAGTTTTCTGTTGCAACTTCAGTCTTTCAATGACTTCTTGAGCTGCAGTGCTTTTGGTTGGATATAACCACGTAAACTTTGTAAATGCATCAATAACAGTGAATATGTGATTATAATTTTTATTGGTCGTTGGTAATGGTCCAATAAAGTCCACGTGATATGTCGACAGCGGTAGATCTTCTTTAGGAATAGGGTTTAAAAAGCCTTCTCCCTTTCCCCTCTTCTTATTGACTAATATGCACTCAACACAGTTCTTAATAACGTTTTCGATACACCTTCTCATGTTCGGAAAATAATAATCTCTTTTCACCAACTCCTCAGTTTTTGTCGCTGCAAAATGTCCAAATGAGTGAGCTTTCTTAATCACATCCACTTGCATCATCTCTGGAACGACTAGCAACTCCTGATCCTCACTTATCTTGTACAGGATTTTATTACTAACGATGAATTCAGAAGTTTTACCTTCTTGCAACAGCTTCTTAATAGTCCTAATATATTCATCAGATTCTTGAGCGTTCACGATCTTGTACGTTAGTTCATCACTAGTCACTAGCATAACAGGATGTCTGCTCAACGCATCTACATGTTGCATTTGTTTTGCAGGACGATGGACTACCTCGTAATCAAAATCCGTTAGAAAAATCGACCACCTAGCCATCTTTGGTGTTAATTCCTTCTTGTCGAGGGTTTTCGCAAATGCTGCACAATCCGTTCGAATTCGGAATCTCCTTCCCAGTAGGTAATTTCGAAATTTTTTCAGAGCCTCTATAACCGCCAGTACTTCTAGTTCATAACTACAAAGTTTCTCTTCTTGAATGGAAGTCTTTTTGCTCATGTAATGGATAGGATAGAAACGTCCATCTTCACTTTGTTGTAAAAGTACAGCACCTAGCCCTAGTTTGCATGCATCCGTATGCAATTCTAACTTAGCTCCTTCCTTAAAAAGATGTAATACGGGTTCACTGGATAAAGCGTTCTTTAGATTTTGAAAAGCTACTTTTTGCGCATGCCCAAATTCAAAAGGATTTGTTCCTCTTAACAAGTCACTAAGGGGCCTAGCTATCATGGCGTATGAAGGGATATACTTTCTAAAATACCCTGTTAGCCCAAGGAAACTTTGCACATCTTTCGCGTTTTTAGGCTCCGGAAAGTTACAAACTGACACTGTCTTTTCCGCCGAAGGTTGAATTATACCGTTCTGGATCACATGCCCTAAAAAATTAATCTTCCCCTGCAAAAACTGACATTTTTTTAGATTTAGTTCAATGCCGTATCTGGACGCGGTTTCTAACACACGAGCTAATTTTTTACAAGCCTCTTTTTCATCAGTAGCCGGAATTATTATATCATCTAAATAAATAATTAATGTACCGTCTCTTAGCAACTCTCTAAACACGTAATTAATGTATCTTTGGAAATAGTTACTGCTAATAGACAACCCAAATGGCACTTTTAAAAATTCATATTGGCCAGTTTCCGTTACAAACGCGGTATATTTTCTACTGGCTTCATCAACATCTACATGAAAAATGCATTCTTTAAGTCAAGCGTTGTGAATATTTTGCCATTCCCTAACTTATCTAAAACCTCTTCAATTATAGGAAGTGGATATCTATCCTTAACTATTTTCTTGTTTAATTTTCTGTAATCTATACACAATCGCATTGTTCCATCTTTCTTTTTACACACCACAACCGGAGATGAAAAATCGGAACAACTCTCTCTAATTATTCCCTGCTCTAACCACTCATCTATTTGCTTTTCGACCTCTCTCTTTTCAGGCAAAGATAGCCTACGTGACCTCTGAGCAATGGGTTTCTCATCCGATAGAATTATTTTCATTTTCAGAGCAGTTGTCTCTGTTTTATTCGGACAGTAATTTTCTATCAACGTCTGGACTTTATCCCTTATTCCACTGTTCGAAATGTGAGATACATCATATAAACATTCATCAAACGTCTCCGATACCTTAAGTAAAAACAAATTAGACCCATCAGTGATCTTCCCCGAGTTAGTTACACCCCTGTCAGGTCCACGTCATTTTCTCCCCCTGTTTCATTTTGTAAACACACCGGCGTGCACGACGCGTTCGTTGACCCCGCTTCTCCTGAGCCACTCTTTAAGAATTCAAAAACCTTCGAAGGTAACAATATTGCTGCCTCGATCCTGCACACTGCCGCTAGTATTTTTTTCTTTTCCCCACCCTTCAATGAGATCGTAAATTCTGAAACATTCGCACTCCTCTTTTCTCCAAAACAACTCGTCAACACGATTTGAGAATGAATTCTTTTTCCTTCCGAAACGTACTTTGAATTGATAATTACTGAATTCGCACCTGAATCCAATGTTGCCCTTAGTGGGATTTCATCAACAAACTGCAATTCATTAAATAAAAAGTCATTTTGATTAGAAATAGAAGTTTCAATTTGATTTACGGCATGGCCTGTATCCGTATTTCTCTTTTCTGAGTTCATCGTTTTCTTCGTGCAATTCCTTGCGAAATGCGGGCCTCCACAAATATAACACGATACTGTTTTGTCTGATCTAACACTTTGGTTATGTTTTGGAAACTGTCTTTGGAATTGATTTGTATAACCCATGTTCGCGCGGTTCTTACTATAAACATCATCGTTTTTACTCTTAAAAGTATTTGGGTTCCGAGAGTCACGTAGAGATCTGTTTTTCGAAATGAAAAATATATCGCACGCTTTTCCTAATTCATCTGGCGTCATCCACTGATCCGCCTGCATAATTTTAATATGTGAAGCAGTTTCTGGCTCTAAAGTGTCTAAAAATTTATCACTTATCCTTAAATCAACTAAGGATTTAAAATCAACAACGTTCCTAATTTTCAAGTAGTATTTAAACATCGCACTTAAACGTGTGGCGAATTGCACATGGGTTTCATCTGCTTGCCTTTTGGCTTTTCTAAAATTAAGTAAACACTCCTGCGCAGTGGGTTGGAACTCTTTTAAAATTAATGATTTAACTAAATCGTACTCTTTTATTTCGTCATCTTTAATGTACAGTAAAACATTGTGTGCTCTCTCACCAAGAATATTAATAAGGATTTCTGCTTTCAAGTTTTCGGGGACATTTTTTACTCTAAATGACAATTCTAGGGATTGGAAAAAAAGACCAAAATTTTCAGTTTTCGTTGGGATTTGTATAGTCAGCGTTTTTACACTCTTAATTAAATTTTCTAAATTAATTGTATCTCCTTTTGAACTTTGTTGTGTTGCTTGCCCTTCTGCCAAAGCTTTCTGAAGTTCAATTTCTCGTTCAATTTGCTGTAGTTTAATTTTTTCTAACTCTAGTTGTGAGTTGGTCTCTTGCAGCTGCCGTTCGGCTTTTGCCTGCCTGTCCTCGACGGACAAATTTAGCAGATTTATCACAAAATCGGGATCGTCTTTAAAAGCTGCGGATTTTTCCAATTTGGTTTTCAATTCAATTATTGTTTCTTTAGACGTCGCTTGTTCTCCAATTTCCTTGAGAACATTTATTAAGTCCTCCTTTCTTGTATTTTTGTGAAACGACATATTATATACAATTATACTTATTAAAATAGAAGGATATTAAAAGGTATCTTACCTTTTTTTTTTCCTTCTTTCGTGGAACTCCCTTCTACATGTACAGGCAAATAGGTATCCAATGAAATGCACACACAAATGTTCACAGTCCAGATCGCGTTAGTTGCAGTATTCACACACAGTCCTTACAGTCCATATCGCGTTTATTCAAATATTAACAACAGTCCTCACAGTTCCTATCGCGTTTGTTGAAATATTAACAACAGTCCTCACAGTTCATATCGCGTTTGTTGAAATATTAACAACAGTCCTCACAGTTCATATCCCGGCCGAGCCCCCATATTTTGTGGGGTTATTGTACGGTTCTAGGGGTATATTCAATAATCACACTCTTGTTTGTTTCTAATCTAACGTTTAATTACACAGTTCTACTCACTAAGACAGATGTTTACACATATAATACAGTATTTACAATTCGTTTAAGCCCTCGCGCTGAGAGTGACCTGCGCGTCTCTCTCTCCTGGACAACGGGTTGGTGGGTCCCTGCTCGGACACCGTTCTCGTCACTTCCTTCAGCCCCGGATCATCGACCTGCGCGTCAAGAGTCCGCTCGCTGAATCCCCCCTCCTTCGTTAACTCCCGGTGGCTGCCTTGACAGCGCCCTCTATTCAATGTTCATGTGGAAATTTCCCACATATATATATCGCGAAGGAAAGGAAGTCCGTGTTGGCAAAAAACGTACAATAAGATAGGGTCGTTGGTCTGCAAATCATCTACTCGTATGTTGTAATTATAACAATTTGACTTGCGATGTCAAAATGCCATGACTTGATGAGTCAAAAGCCAAACTGTATCATTCTGTAGCAGATACGTATCCTATGTGTTATTAAATGCAGAAATTTTTCACTGATTTCATTTTACCAGATATGTCTGAGTTTTGTAACTTTAAGTTGGAATGTATAATCGCTGCATATTTTATTACTAAATTTCGAGTAATGCTCAGATAAGACTATTCAAATTTCATTCATACAACACTACGATTTCATAGCGTGTTTTCAGGTGAAATTTCCTTTGAATTGTTATCTAAGTGGGTTGATTTTAATGTATTATTTGTATATGTGCCAGTACAGTGCGTGTTAATAATAAATCAGTCAATTTTTTTCTTGCCAAAAACTTTAAAAAAAGCTCATTTTTACTAATTATTAATACATAAATGCATGTAATAAATGTATTTAATATTTCAAGTAATTTCGCTTTACGCTTTTTTCTTTGTCTGTGTAGAAGGAATAAAATTGCTTTTAGTTCCATCTTGGTTCTGACGTTGCAATACTATTTCGATAATGTATAATTCATGTATTTTTAATGTAAGTTACAAAACTGCATCTTCAAATATTATTGAGCTTATTACTTGTTTAAATCTGTTACGCATTGTTCGCGTATTTATCACGTAATATGATATCCATGCATATGAAAACATAACACGTCCAGAAATAATGAACTGTGCTGCATTTTGCTTCTTATAAATTACAATAAGTCTTTTAAAATAATTAATAAAATTATAGCGTAAAAGAACAACATTTATATTTCAGATAAAGAAAGAGAAAAAAATTGATCTCGTAACATGTCATTTCATTTAAATGTGAACTGTACTAAAATCCAACATCATTTGCTGATATTTTGACTAGGCCTTCTCTAGATATCTAAGACAATGATTTGAGACAAGAATTAAATACTTTGCTACTAAAAGTAACTTAAAGATTTGCTTACTTATTCATAAAAAGAAGAAAAAACATTTTAAGATTTGCTATACAAAGATTTTTGTTAGATTGATGAAACTCGGTAAAGTGTGTTTAACCCTTTATCGACCGCATTATGATTTACTGTAGTTATTTTCATGCAATATTTTTTTTTGGATTACTACATTGAAAATTGAGGGATACACAAACAAAATACGCAACCTTGGGAAATTTAATCCATTACAGCTAATTAATTAATTAAAGATATTCAACTGTAAAATTAATTATATACAATGTTCCCTTAAAACAAACAATCAAAACGTTTCCTAAGGTCTTCATTAACATACATAACAAATAAGATACTTAAATTTTGAAATAAACAATTTTTTCGGGACAAAAATGATAATCTTCGCGATCCGGTGAAAACGCTTTTAGCTAAAAACGCACTTTCTGCTATAGAACTATTCACCCCTTCCCCGCTAAAATACTCATCATAGAACCCATGCTGCCATATATCTTGGAAGAGAGAATTTCATAGAATATTCCTGCTAAATATCGTCAGAATATTTGAAAAGGGGTTATTCTATGTAATTTTAAAGTGAGAGGTACTTATAAGTACCGTCGGTCGATAAAGGTTTAAATTAGTTAATTTGGGATGAAGTAAATAAAAATCTTTAAAAAATGTATGATGAATCAAAGCAGCTCTGGTGTTTACTGAGGAATTCGGATGCTGAACAGTACTTGTTTATTTATCACAAAATATATAACTATCCCACTTTTTAAATCAATCACTATATTCTATCAATGTACAAATCCTAAAATGTCTTTAAAAACTTTACCCCCTAAAAAAAACGTTGTGATCGCTTCTTGAATTTTAGGGACCGAACAGTTAACAAACTTGCTAATGAATTTTAAATTTACGTTTGATCTTAGGAGGATAAAAGATGAATTTAACTAAAAATTTTTTAAAAAAACCAATTTTGGTAATCTTATTTTTATTCATAAAATTCAAACTATTTTATTGATCTCAGTTTTCAAATTTTACATATAGTTTGCGACGAGCTACAAGAATTCTTGCAATGTGTCAACTGACACTTTTTAGAGGAATCAAAAAATAAAAAAGTGAGTGACACATATTTCTTTTAAGGAAAGAGGGGTATGGTTTAAAAAGTACACATGCGTAAAAAATATGTAAGGTTATGATAAAAATTAAAAATTTGTTGGTCTTGGAGATGCCATAAGCCACTTCTATGTTAAGTGAATAGAGATTAATAGTTATTCTTTTTTTTTTTGCTTCATGTCTGTAATTTTCAGTAAATTACTTCCATGAAAAATGTTCTACGTTTGCTCCGAGACTGTGTGAATGCTTAGGAAGATTGTTTTAGTGGCCCCACACCATGTTCTCCTTATATCAAATGAGTAAAAGTTAATTCTTTATAGTTGTGTATTATAGTTAATCTTTCACTTATAAACTGGCTAATTCAGCGTTTCTCAAACTGTGGGGCGCGCCCCTCTAGGGGGGGCGTGATAACTCAGCAAGGGGGCGCTAGCATATTGGAAAGTCGAGAACAAAAGATTATTTAAAAAAATAATTAATTTACTTAAAGTGTAAATAAACAAAATACATTCTGACATAAAAAAATAAAACACAGATTTACACTGATGTAATACACTTATAAATGTATCGGTACTGCACAATGTATTTTGTTATTAACTTAGCTATATAAGTTAAGAACAAGTTTAAAAATTACTAGTGATCCCACGGCCTTGTCTTGCATAAAATTATACGTGTACAAAATTAACACTTATCTTGATATAATTTGTACGGTTTATAATTAATCCTTTAACTGCCGATAAAAAGGTACGCTATTCGCTCCCCAATTCAACCTTCTACGAAAGCGATATATTGGGGGGAAGGGGTAGAAAAGAAATAAAATTGATCAAATCTTCAAAAGTAAGAAAATCCTTTAATAACACTGTCAAGGTCCTTTTATTCCATTCTAAAGCTTTTGTAATAATTTTATGGAAAGCAATGCGCAGAAAACATCATACTTCGGAAAGACGTATATATACGTCCGGGGAAATTAGCGATTTGACTGAGCAAGACGTTTATATACTCCGTTGGCAACTTTGGCGTCAAAGTATAGTATTATTGAATTCAATACATTGTTATTGTAGGGAGGGGGGCGATGGAAATTATGATTGAATATTGGGTCGCAAGTATTGAAAGTTTGAGAAGCACTGGGCTAATTGATAAGTAAAATATATTTGCGATATATTTGAGTCTATGATTAGTGAAATTACTTCTACACCTACAAACACGTTGAAACCGAGTCAACTCTTCCGAGCGTCAAATCTTATGAATTATGTAGATTTTGTGTTATTTAATATTTTTTATTTACTCAATAAAGACACAGGCATTATCGAGATTTCCTTCAGAAAAAACTATAGCTTTAATTCTTTTTTTTTTTTTTCCTGTGAAACCTTTTCTACATCAACAAATTCAAAATTTTATAAGAGCGAAACAAAAGAAATATAAAGATTTCAATAGCTTAAGTCAAAAGTTTCTAAAAAGTACTGGACGAACCAATAAAAACGTTTGAGTTGTCAACTGTGACCTATGGAACAACAAGTGCACCATTTTTAGTGACACGTACGCTAAAACAATTAGCCCTAGATGAAGCAGAGAATTTTCCATTAGGGTCTTCAGTTGTGATGAGGGACATGTACATTAATGATGTACTTACCGGTGCAGAGACCTTATTAGAAGCAAAAGAACTGAAAAATCAACTGATCAACCGAAAATTATGATTTTCGGAAACCTCAATCAATTCCGTATTATTTCCGCACCACTTATGCAAAATCATACCTCCTTTAGCGAAGATATTGATCAGTTGATTTTTCAGTTCTATTGCTTCTAATAAGGTCTCTGCACCGGTAAGTACATCATTAATGTACATGTCACTCATCACAACTGAAGACGGTGATAGAAAATTCTCTGCTTCATCTAGGGCTAATTGTTTTAGCGTACGTGTCGCTAAAAATGGTGCACTCGTTGTTCCATAGGTCACAGTTGACAACTCAAACGTTTTTTTTTTTGGTTCGTCCATGTTCTCTCTCCACAGAATGCGCTGAAGTTTACGCTGATCTGGATTAATCCAAATCATTCGATACATTTTTTGCACATCCGCAATGAATTCAAATATGTGCTTTCTAAAGCGAACCATTATTGAAAAAAGGTCATTTTGAGCAACTCCCCCATTGTATTGTAGAGAGTTTAAAGAATAACCATTTGTAGTTGCACTCGATGCATTAAAAACTACTCTCAATTTACTTGTTTTTTTATCAGAGTGATAAACACCAAGATGTGGTATTAAATACATTCCACACTCCTCTTTCTCATCTACCTCTTGCATATGGCCTAGCTCTTTATACTCTTTTAAAAAATCTCTATATAATTTTAAATAGTTAGGCTCACGTTTAATCTATTCCATAAAGAATTTAATTTCTTAAGGGCAGTATGTTTTGACTGGCTTAAACAATTTGGATCCTTTTTAAATGGCATAGATACTATATATCTTCCCGTACTATCTCTAGTAAGATTTTTTTGAAAATGCTCCTCACAAATTATCATTTCCTTATTTTTTGTCTCAGGTTCAACATTTTCGATTTCCCAAAATCTCCTCATTGTCTTTTCTAAATCGACATTATCTTTGATTAATCCACAGTGAGGTTTATTTTCACTCGAAATTGGAATACTCCCACTTGCAATATAGCCGAAGACTGTATTCTGAAAAATTAATTTTGTATTTAAAAGATTCGTTTGTACTGGTAAAAGAATTTCATAAAAGATTTCTGCTCCCAACAATAAATCAATATTTCCCGGAATGTTGAAATTTTCATATCCGCTAATTTCTCTCTACTGAAATTACCGAAACTAACGTTAAATGGTTGAGAAGGAATCATATCCGTAATTCGCGGCACTACAAAAAAGTATGCATTAGTTTCATAACTATTTCCTCCATTTGCAATTGTTGCATTAACGCGCGATTTTTAATCGTTAATTCTGAATTATTTCATCCTGAAACTAAAATGTTTATTTTTTCTCTTTTTAAATTGAGTCTATTCATACACTGTTGCGAAATAAAATTGCTTGTTGAACTACCGTCCAACAGCGCTCTGACCTCCTGCATTTTTCCAAAGGAATCTCTAATGAAACCAATCGCGGTTGAAAGTAAAACGGATTTCGATTTTACGTAACTCGTTGCAGTAAACAGATCTCCTACACCCTGAGAAGAACACCCCTCTCTAGAAACCTCCCCTATGTAATTTATAGGTTTGAACACAGACGCCTTCGCTGAAAGTTGACCCATCGAGGATTCCTCTGTTTCTCGCTCTTTCTGCACCCCCAATGAAGAAGGTTGAATGACGCTTTCACTCGTAAAATTTGGGTCTCCAGAGAAACACAAAGAATGATGCTTTTTTGGCAGCATTTACAAAGAACTTTAGATTTACAAAACTTGACTCTATGCAAATTTAAGCAATTAAAACACAAGTAATTATTTTTAACAAGTTCTACCCGTTTATTTACTGATAATTGCTTATATTGAGGACATTTATTTAAAAAATGACTATCAGATTGACACAAAACACATTTTTTGCCCTTGACATCTGAGAAAAATACTCTTGACATATTTTTAGAATTTTGATTTTTGCGACAATAATGAATATTCTCACTCAGTGGTTTACCTCGCGATGAATAAAATAAATCAATTTTTTTCTCAACGTTAAAGGATCAAACCATTTATCTGCTTGTCTGACACTAATATGCGATGCGGTTTTTTTATCTAAAGTACTAAATAGTTTTTCTGAAACTATTAATTTTTTAATACCTCGAAATTTGAAACATCTCTCAATTTTAAATAGTATTCCCAATTTTTTGTTAATCAACTCGCAAACTGGACATGGGATTCACAATTTTGCCGTGTTGCTTTCTTAAAATTCTGTAAACACGATTGAGGAGTTGGCTCAAATTCTTTGAGTATTATGGACTTTATTTTATCATTATTTTTAAGATCCTCATCTTTCAGATATATAATGATATTTGCAGCTTTTTCTCCTAATAAATTTAACAAAATCTCAGGCTTAAATTTATCAGAAACACTT
Organism: Trichonephila clavipes; assembly: GCA_019973935.1. Classification (NCBI taxonomy): domain Eukaryota; kingdom Metazoa; phylum Arthropoda; class Arachnida; order Araneae; family Nephilidae; genus Trichonephila; species Trichonephila clavipes. The sequence goes on along the minus strand of BMAU01002673.1, from coordinate 143,467 downwards.
TTGGCTGAAAATGCACGTTCTAATGATAAAAAAAAGAAACTCCATCCTCCAGGTTTGTCGGGAATTTTCACTGTAAGTGTGCGGATACTTTTAATTAAAGAATTTAAAGAAGAGGAATCATTACAATTAACTTCAGTATTATTGTCTTTATCATTTGCTCGTATTCTCGCTATCTCTAAATCAAGCTTAGACTTTTCTCTTATTTTTTCTAACTCTAATTGCTGACTTTCGTCATACTTCCTTTCTTCGATAATTAAATTGGCTAACTCATGCACGGAATCAGGATCATTTTTGTATCGATCACAGTTTTTATAAGATCCATGAAGTCTAAAACAGTTAATTTATCACTCACACACAACTTTAATTCAGAAGCGATTCGCCTCAAGTCTTCTTTTTTTGCTCCTTTAAACATCGTTAAAGTTTTAAGTTCGATTTTTCAACGAAAAATCAAAAAACAACAGTACATACCTCATATTTTCAATACATAGGTCGCTCCGGTTGAGATTGGACCAGAATGTTGGGTCACAAGTAAAAAACTCTAGCAAGTATCTTTCAGTTAAGTGGACTGTTATTTATTTACTCTGTTACTCAGCTCGCTCGATTTGACTCCTTTCTCGATGGAGTCAGAGGTTACACAGAATAGTATGACACTCTGAGCGCTAGAGGGCGCTCTACATTTACATACGTACACTGAACAAGTACATTAACTAAAAAATGTTTTCTATTCCCAGTACTTTAAAAAAATTCTCTCTCTCTCTCTCTCAGCTTTGTACACTTATCTAACATCTGTTGACTTTTCTTTAGTTTGCTGCTTTCTGTTACAGAAAAGGCAAAAGTTTCATGAGCAACTAAACTAAACCTCAAATTTTTTATTGAGTGTAAAATGGCTACAGATGGTTTTTAAATTGAAAGAAAGCAAGAAAAATGTTTTCTTAATATTTTGAAAGCAAAAATGATCCGCGAGAGAATAATTTTTAACAATGAGCCTGATTCCTTAAGAAAAAATTTGGTAAATTAAACAAGACGCAAACATTTGTGTCTTGTTTTTTAAGTTGAGTTTTTAAGATGATAAATATTTTTATTATGGGTTCGATCAATTTCGTTTGCAAGGGAACAAGATTTAAAAAGGGATAATTTTCAGCTATTAATTCCCAATTTATATAATTTATCTATTAAATATATCCATTTTTTTAGATAGAATTGTATGTACTATTCTTTTATTGTTCCATTGCACAGTTTTTTGAACACACCCCTGCATGCGTTTTTGTACATGAATCCCCAAAGAGAGTTCCAAGAAATAAAAATACGAATTTATCAAAAATTTTAGCCCACTAGGATGAATGGATATACCTTTAGATGAGATTGATTCACATCAGGGCTAAATATAGTTTATTTACTGTACATAGGTACATCTATACAGTTCTAATATATATAAATAAATAAATAAATATAAGGAACACATGGAGAAGGTTTTCCTGCGCGATGCGTACACCAGAAGATCCACCGTTTTAATGATTCAAATACCGGTTTTCCTCCCAGAGGGAAACCATACATGTACTGTCTGGTGGCACCATCTAGCATTCATTACAAAAATAAATAATAAATATAACAATTTGTTACATCCTACCCTTCGGGTTCCGACGGCGTCCCGATGAGAAACCGGGAATCTATTTGACCTTTAGTGGACGGCCACGTTTACGAAGAGGAATAAGGGGTTTTACTCAGTCACTATTACAAGGAGTTAAAGCAGAGGTGTGGTAAACACCAAGAAATTCCCCCGGATTATCAAAACTAGCAATATCTCGTAAGATGATGGTGACCTTTGTGTTAAAATCACGTAATCATCTCTGCGTGGCATTAGTTTTGCACTTCTTCCTTGCGCAGCGTTGCTAAGTGAATGTGATGTTACAAAGACATGTTCTCAAGGTTGATATATGTTGGAGCCGCTTTTCTCTTTTTATCTTATTATAAAAAACTTTCTACTATCCTGTTGCTCTTCACTTACCTCTCTAATTTGAGTGGAAGACTTTGCAAATTTCTCTATATATATGGATAGGGAAATAACTCTGACACAAAATTATCTTTCTGGATGATGACTCGGATATCGTTTACAACTTCACTTGGGGTACGTAACTCTCTACCAAAATTCAGAAAGGTTGCCGTCTGTCATGTCGTTTCGCATTAGGCTGTGTTGAGGGCAAAACGGATGAAGGGTAGTGTTTCCTACTCTCCTCACACTTAACTGTGACTGAGCGCACCATACTTTCCCGCCTCTTCCTACCCCAAACTGAAACTTTTGAACCCCGTACCGGGACATTCTGTAAATAGAAAGCGCAACGGACAGATGAAAGGTCTTGTCCGCATCAATCTGAAGCACCTTCAAAGGTGTAATTTTCATTTAACCGCATCACTACTTTTAAGTGTAAATTTTAACTGTAAATAATATTTTCTGTAACATAAAAACATGTACCCTCTCCATCTCTGGCTGTTATTCGAACTCAAGCAACGGCACCAGGTAGCTTCTTTGACCAACAGTCATGCATGTCTTGGACTAGAATTGCCAACCATGGTTTCAAATCCCTATTTCTCCGTTTAACTGGGTTAGCTTGTGGATGGTACACAGGGATCAGGGATTGATGGATGTTTAATATGTAGCATATTTATTACATCACTGTTGACAAAAACTGGGTTCCATTGTCTCTGACTCCATTACCTCAGTAGGACCTCTTCAATCAAGGTAATGGCACATTCCTTTGCTGTGGCATTGGGTAGTGCAAACAGTTCAACCCACTTCGTGGTACAATCCTCAATGATGAGGATCCATCTTTTACCATCTTTACTCTCAGGTAGAGGCCCGAAGAGATCAATGGCCAAAGTTTCAAAACGTTGGTCTGGCACAGGTGTCTGTAATAGCCCTAAAGGCTTCTGATTGGAAGCTTTGCATATAAAGCAGTCAGGACAGTTCTTTACATTATCAGTTATGTATTTCCTCATGCCAATCCAATAATAATTCTTTGCTACTAGAGTGTAGGTGCCTTCGGTACCATAATGACCAGCCATTGGAGCATCATGATGGTTTTTGAGGATCAAAGTTCTTTCATGTCTAGAAACCACTAACTCTGGGCATCTTCACTCTCAGAGTCTGGAGCATATCTGAATAGGGCACTCTGATTCATTAAGTAACCCCGTTCGACCCAATTGTCATAATTAACATTTTTGTCAGGATCTTCGAGGCAAGGAATAATTTTGACCAGCTCCTCATCTTTCAGGTGTTCCTCCCGAATCTACTTGGGAGACCTGGATGGGACATCAATAGCTACATTGCAGACCTCACATTGTTCATTTTCTTCATGACACGCAGACCGAGATAGCATATCCGCAACCACATTACTCTTTCCGTGAATGTACTCCATGTTGAGGTTGAAAGATTGTAATTGCAGAGTCCAACGGGCTAGTCTTCCGGTAGAAGATTTCAGTTTCATGAGCCACCTCAAGGGTTGTGGTCAGATGCTACATTGATGCTTACCCCATCAATGTAGCTCTTAAACTTGTTGAGGGCCCAAACCACAGGTAGAGCTTCTTGTTTAGTGGTCGAGTAGTTTCTTTCAGATGGGTTTAACAACCTGCTAGCAAATTCAACTGGATGTTCTTCTTTGTCTTCTCCTTTAAGGAGGACTGCTTCTAGAGCATAGTTACTGGCATCAGTTCTTATTAGGGAAGGATTAGAGAAATCTGCTTGCTTCAAAATTGGTGGAGACACTAAACATTGCTTCAATGTCTGAAACGCTTTCTCCTCTTCCTCTGAAATTTTTCAGGAAGCCCTTTTCTTAGTTAGGTTGCTCAAGGGGTTGGCAATCTCAGAAAAATTGGCTATAAATTTGCGTTACCATGAGCAGTTTGCAGAAATGACTGCAGTTGTTTTACATTTTTAGGAGGTGGAATTCCTAAAATAGCTAAAGTCTTCTCATGATTGACTTCTATTCCTTGGGGGAGGGGGTAATCCATAGACCCAAGTATTTAACACGTGAGCAGGAAAATTGGTATTTCTCCCTGTTTGCTCGTAACTTGAAATCCATCAAGCGCTTAAATACGGCCTCTAAGTCCTTTAGATGCTGTTCGAATGTAGGGGACATAATTATAATATCATCTAAGTACGCAAGTATAGGTAACTCTCTTCGGAAAATATCCATTAGTCTCTGAAAGTTTGCGGGTGCATTCTTAAGTCCGAAGGGTATCCTTTTAAACCGGTAGGTTACAACTAGAGAAACAAAAGCGGTTTTGTCCCTATCAGCAGGATTAACATTCACTTGGTGGTAACCAGACTTTAAGTCAATTGTGGAGATGTATGCAGTATGTTTTGCCTCCTGCAGTAAACCATCCATTCGTGGAATTGGTAAGTATCAGGGACCGTGATTTCATTCAACTTCCGGTAGTCGATACACAGGCGAAACTGGTTGTTTGGCTTTGGAATCAGTACAACAGCATTTTCATAAGGAGATTCACATTCTTCAATTATATCTTTTTCAAGAAGGTCCTCAATTTTCTTCTTTAGAGGAGACATTCTGCATGGGGGTACAGAGATAGGAGGACTGTTTTCGGTGTTAATGTGGTGCTCCAAGATATTTTTTGATTCTCCGCCTGGTTCGAAGACATTTTGGAAGGATTCCAACAGGAGGTTAAGTGTCTCCTCGGCACACACACACAGAGAGAGGTCAAACTTTCACCTTCCCCCTCTCTTAATTGGCAGGTGTTGCTGGACAACTTCTCAGCTATGGACGGGGTGTCCAGTTCTTCAACAAAAGGGTACTTGTGGGTAGGATTGTCCCAGAAATACCAACAAGCATTCTTCACATCTAGAACCAAACCAGCAGAACTAAGGAAATCTGTTCCTAGAAGGATTCGATTTCCCTTTGCCTTTGGGAGAACTATGAATTTGGTCAAGACTGATCTCCCCTTAATTTCTACCATCACTTGGGTTGTGAGGGTCTCACCTGTGGTCTGTTAACCATCTGCTAAGCTCATTGCCAATGTGGTTTCCTGGAAGAGGATTCCCTTATTTTTAAATACCTGGCACATCCTTTTTCCAGCAATTGAATGTGAAGATCCAGTGTCTGCACATACGCGTCCCTGTATTCCACAGAAAGTTATGTCGATTAGGGTTAATCTAGAGCTTGTGGTCTGAGTTGTGTAAGTATTGATGTGATGGGTTGCTACGTCTGTTCTATGTGAAGAGTTGGGGGAGTTACAGGAAAGGCACCTAGACTTTATTACTCCTTTTATGCCACAGCTATAGCATCTGAAAAGGGATCTCTCATTTGGTACAGGATAGGAATATTCCCTTTTAGGAAGGCGTTCAGGTTTCCATCATTGAAGGTTTCACTTGCCTTCACATGTCTCCTAGGTCCACTGGGTAAGAAAAGCCGGATATTATCGAAAGCTTTCAGCTTATCTGCTAACATTTCGTTGGAGATAAGTTCTTCCCAGATAGCGAGGTAATCTCCATTACACTATGAAGAGGGTCTCTTTTTCATTTGATCGGCAATCATCAAATTCTTCAAGCCGTCAAATGAATCAATTTTAAGGTATCCGACTACTTGCGACAACTTTTTTTTGAAAAAATGCAGATATGGGGACTTTTTGTAAGTTTTAGGTTTATTTAGTATATTTTAAGGAAAAAATCGTAAAATTGAAATTAGAAAAAAATTTATTATTATTAAAATGGGAAAAAACTGGCGAAAATGTACAAAAAATTACATAAACGGGTCCCGCTCTGTACAAAAATGTTTTGAACAAATTTTCAATTTTTCAGTTTTAATGTGTTACTTCGTTATTCATGTTTGAAATGACCTTCAGGATAATATATAGTTTAATGTTTACAAAAACTAGAGCACTGTATCTTAGTGACTATATGAAATTGCTTAAAAAATCAGTGATTATATTCACATAAAGTACTGTAAATTTTGAAACCAAAAAGTTATTGATAAATCTGAAGATCAAAACACTTCTACTGTTATACGAAATATTCACAAAAAATTTCAGCAAATTATATTCAAAACTTTTTGAGCAATCACTGTCCCCGCTTGAGTTTTTCGAAAAAAACACATTTCGAATAAAACATATTTTGAAGTTTAACATCTTGTGCAAAGTTATGGCATCTTCTTTTATTAAAACACTTGTAGTTTTTGTTCTAGTGAATGGACATTAAAAAGCTTGGTATTTTTTATCAAGCTAATAATATGGTCTATAAAATAAAATCATAAAAAAAAATTGTCAATTTTTGAAAAAAATCATGATTTTAGGGTAGTCGGATACCTTAAGCTCATTGAGCCAACCTTCAAAATATGCTCGGATTTCAAAATAATATTCCTTCCACGTCCCGTTTGGGCTTTTTCTGTGACGTGAAAACAGCTTCCGGAATTTTTCTGCGGTTAACTTGAACCGTTGCAGAAGCATTCCTCGAATGTGGGAGTATTCCCTGCATCTCACCTCAGGTTCACGGATAATGAGGGAGGTTACATCACTAGATAGGGCACAAGTGAGATAGGGGACCCACAGATTTTCACCAATATCCAAAAGCTTCATTTGACGTTCGGATAAGGTGAGGAACAAGTCCATGTTATCATCTTCAGGATTGAATGTTGGTAACAACTTTTTTAATTCAATTTTTGTTTGGCGTAGGGTTTGTGGACATACGACTCTTTGAGTCTCATTTTGCAGTCGTATTTTCTTTAGTTCAAATTCACGCAGTGTTTGCTCTTTTCGATCTTTTCCCTCATCTATCCTATTCGATACGATGCCCTCATAGATACATTTCACAAACTCTGGGTCTTCCTTTTAAGCATCACTTGCAAAAATTTTAGCCCTTAATTCAATTATTTTTATCTCTTCCACATCAGACTCAAATTCACCTAACTCAATAGCTAACTTAATGAGAGAGAAGCTTTTTTCCTTTTCCCCAGAAATGACATAATTCAAAAAATTTGTTGCTAATAAATAAAACAAATAACTAAGGCCCGGGCCTGATTGTCCACCACAGCTCTTACAGATATGGGAATGCACTTTAAAAATATGGCTAGCCTTTAAATGTATTAAATTGTTATACACTTCAGAAAACAAGTTAAATGGGTGAATAAATTAATAACATATTCAAAATATGAACAAGGAACATTAATTCAAATAATAAAATAATATAAAGAAAATTTAGGAATCATCAGTTGTAATGATACACAAATTAGATGCAATGAAAATACTAAGCAAAATTAAAATAATCAGGCATGTAGTGCTACCTAAATTCAATATGAAATCAGTAAAATATCAAGCAAAATAGTAATTATCAATGTGCAAATCAAAATATTAAACAGGAAACGTTATCTCTAGAAATAAGTCATTATAAAGCAAAACTAAGAATTATCACACATTGCATAAGAATACCAAAAAAATCAATGAAATAAAATAATAAAATAAGATCAAGCAAACAAAATTGTGTAATGCTACATAAATTCAATATCAAATTCTTCTATAAAATATCAAGCAAAATGATTATTGAAATCAATATCCATGTGTAATGATAAATTTAGTATATATCAGGTGTTCTGACACAATCAATAGCCACGGGTTTGGGTGCCAGTTTCAGCTCGCTGGGATGAATGGATATATCTTTAAATGAGATTGATTCACCTCAGGGCTAAATACAGTTTATTTACTGTACATAGGTACATCTATACAGTTCTAGGATACATATGTGTATGTATAATAAGAAACACATGGGGAAGGATTTCCCGCGTGATGCGTACACTAGAAGATCCACCGTCTTGTGCTGATTCAACTACCAATTTTCCCACCAGAGGAAAACCCTACATGTACTGTCTGGTGGCACCATCTAGCATTTGTTACAAAAATAAATAGTATATATAACCATTTGTTACAAGATCAGAAATAATAATTCTATATGGGATTTTTCTACTTTTTAAGTTGGGAATTCCTTCTTACAACTACAATATCTGATAATTCAAAGCTCAGATATAGTTGTACAGGGAAGTTCTACTAATGAACGCTAGAGAATACATCCCCTGAAAATAAATAAGTGAAGTAGTATTAAAAAGTAGATGAAAAAAATACATAATATGGAACAATGTAAACACCAGAATAGTAAAAGCTGTAATTAAAGAAGCTAATAACTTGGAAAGGAAGAAAATGTTCCTAGAATTCATGGAGAGGAGTACTTACAATAGATTGTATACCATGTATTTTTCCCACTTATATATGACATAAAGTGTATATGACATGTATGACATCTTCCCATAAGTATATATGACAGGTTTCGAGCCCAGAATCAGACTTAATTTTAAAAAGGAACTTTATTCAGTTAATTCTCGACATCATCTGACGCTAAGAGGCAAGGAGAAAAATGAACGCCGAAGTGAAATCTAAGTGTTTTATCACTTAAACAAAGATGTGAGAAATACCTCTCATTTTCTGAGTGTACTTGGAAGTGAATGCTGACATATAGGGCTATTAAATATAATTATCTGGGATGAGAAATGTTTAGTGGTTAGGCCATATGTTTCGGAGAAATAATTGGGTGATTAATTTAATACTTGAAGATGTAATGAAAAATTAAAGTCAAGTGCTACATATGGAATTTAATTTTAAATCTAATTTAATCATCCTTATATATATATATATATATGTGTGTGTGTGTGTGTGTGTGTGTGTGTGTGTGTGTGTGTGTGTGTGTGTGTGTGTGTGTGTGTACGTGTGCATAAACATATATATACATGTGTGTATGAAAATCATTACATGTAAGTGCTTTTCGTTTTTCCTTTAATTCATAATTTAAACATCCTTTTGCTCTTCCGTTTAGAAATTGCTGGGAACTATAATAGAAATAGCATTTATGATCCTTCTGTATGAAGTGTAAACCAATGTTTTGATCCATTTCTTCAAATTGGTACATACTTTTTAAGACAGTAGTTCAGTTTCTTCTTAGAAAATATACATTGCAAGTGCCCATTTTGAAAAATTTGAAAAAACAAAAACAAAAACATTTCGTCATACGTTTGTTGTATTTCTTATAAAAGTCATTTCTTATTATTATTTGAATCCTGTTTTAAAATGTAACTTTTTCTTACATTAAATTTATTTTCTGAAATACCTACCGGTTATGAATTAATGAAAAATATGAAATTCCAATATAACGGATGAAGAACAATTTTAAACAGTTTAACATTGTGTCGTATTGTACATTCTTTTAATAAAGAAATTGACCTTAAAATAGCCTATAATTGGTTTGAATAAATTAAGAACAGAATTTTTTGTGGTATGCGTCGGAATGTCGATAGAGAAACACTTTCACCTTTTAAGAATCCCAAACTTGAATTGGAAATCTAATGACAATCGAATTCACGCATGAATTCTTCAACCTCTTGATCTAATTTGGGATTTTCGTCATTCAATTTTTGATATAAATACGCCAATTCGGGGTTATTCACTATTAAACAATCAAATCCTTCGGACATATTTCCACTTCAAAATGATCTCTCAGGTATTGTATAAGAATTTTCATATCTGCACTTACCAATAGTCTCTGAAAATACAACTAATTTCGGTTTGTGGGATGTTTTAAAAGCTTTTTTTTCTCTAGACATTTTTGATAAAAATTAGTTCACTGTAACGTTAAAAAACTATTGTTTCTAAATTACAATACTTTAAAATTTCTGGAGTTCTAATAATATTTGACTGTTTAAAATATTTGCTAAATTGATTTTATTTCAAAATATTTTTAATAATACGAAAAAAACTAATAATAAATTAGTAGAATTTAATCAATAAATTATGTGTTTGTAAGTAGATTTTTTTTAAATCTTAAATCTTTGGATTATATTTAAAAGTTTACTTAGCAGTTTTTGCACAACTAATGCTGTGATATACAATTTTAATTATAATAGTACATGTCCAGTTTCTCCCACACAAAACCATTTCAAGGGGGAGGGGTGGTGTTAGGGTCAAAAATCTCCTCTTCTTGTATCGTACATCAATACGTCACTCAACATTTTATTTTGATTTTGTCGATTCTGGGAACAAAAAACAGACCAAAACTATTGAATTAATAATTAACATTAGTTAATAAAATAAATTGTTAACGAGAAATAATTTAAATTTTACGTTCTAAATACATAGGATTATCATCAATCAAAAAAAATCGAAGGCTGTGACGAGGCCTCGGAACCTGCACCCCCTCCCTCCTCTCTTATGTGCAACACGGTTTATGTATATAATTAAATATTATTAATGAGAGTGTTCTCAGTAAAATTGAAAATTTAATTAAAATATAATGCATTTTATTTTACTTAAAAGAAGAGTAACTGCATTTCATGTTTGTAAATCAAATTATGCATTTTCGCTCTGATGTAGGTTTCAAACTACTTTAATTTTGTTCATTACAGGCTTTCGTTTTTGCCGCTTTGTCTATGACCGCTTTGGCCAGTCTTCATGTTGTAAGTATATAGCATATACATCACGCTCTGTTTCTTAAATTATTTTTTTAAGTTTTTCTGTAATACATAGTTTTTATTAACGTCAGTGTAATTTATTTATAGAAAAGGTTTCCGACTAATACGGTTATCTTAATAAAAACTTCTCTCGCATGAGTAATACTGTTATTTTGTTCATAATTTTTTTTAAAAAAATATTGAAAGTATCTAATTATTTGACAAATTTTTATTACAATTGTAATTATTTTAACATTGTAAAGTAATTGTTAATTATTTGTTAATTATATTAAAGCTTTTATATGGTATTCAAACTTAAGTACATCAATTTTTATTTGATCATTAGTTATATGAACTGAATGATAATTTCTCTACTTTAAGCATTATTCGCTAATGTTTCTGATTAGTAAAATGAATAAGATATTTTGAAATATAAATAATATATATATATATATATATATATATATATATATATATATATATATATATATATATATATATATATATATATATATACATATTTAACCACGTTGTTGAATTCATAAAGATGTGATTTAGAGTACGAGCACCAGATTTCCTCATTACAAGCACACGACATTCCGCACATAAGTTAATATATAAGAACAAGGTGTTTAATCTCTTAGAGAATTAGGAAAACTAAATATGTCAAATACTGAATCCATGAAATTCAGAATTCACACCCTTGAATATATTCTACAAATCCTTCCATTAAACAGAATCCTTAATGCTTAACGGATTGAAAGCACGTTGATACTGCTTTTACAAATAGTCTATATAAAAAAAGCTTAGTTTCTACTAACAAAAATATCATACCATTTGAAAATTAAATTTGTTACTTTTGTTTCTTAATCAATAGAGTCAACAACAATTAACACATCCAAGGTACTTTCTATTATAGTGAGAACCATTTGCAGTCAGAATCATTTTAAGATTAAATGTATGTCTTCCAGCCTGTGCATCCCCAGCCATACAAGTTCGGGTACAGTATAAAAGACCACCACGGTGAGCAGCACCGTGAAGAGTCCGGCAATGGAGGACACGCTGTCCGGGGAAGCTACGGATTCACCGATGCTCGAGGAATTCGCCGAGAAGTCCACTACGTCGCTGACCACGGTGGCTTCAGAGCTCAGGTCAAGACTAATGAACCCGGAACCGCCAACCAGAACCCAGCCGCCGTTCATCTGATCTCTGACGCTCCCTACGCACACGGAGGATACGCTGGAGTTGCCGGATTGGGATATGCTGGAGTCGTAGCAGCTCCCGTCGGATACGCTGGCTTTGGAGGAGTTGGACTCGGATATGCAGGATATGGAGCAGCCGGAGGATATGGGGGTCTCGGTTACGGAGGCAATGGTCTTGGTATCCTCGGAGGTTTAGGATACGCTAGATATGGTTATTAAGTCATTTGTTGCAAACGACATTTTGTGAAATTCGAAATAAATTAAAATATTTGAATACCGAAAATTTCCACTGTCCTCTACTCAAAATTTACAGACATCATTTTTTATTAAGAATCACTGTAAATTACAGATTAAGTGAAAAAGGGATATATGCGTATTTACATTTGTTATATATATATATATATATATATATATATATATATATATATATATATATATATATATATATATATATATATATATATATATATATATATATATATATATATATATCTTATTTTATCTGTATGGGTATTTCACATGTAAATGTGTATTAAAATTAATGTAAATATTAATCCCAATAATAACACCACAAAAACATTTTTATTTGTCAACTACCGAATTTATTGAACATCATTTGTCAATATTTAAAAAGATAATACTTATTTAAGTTTTATCACTCCTTTTAATTCTTTCCGTATTTTAATCCCAAGAAATTATAAGTATTGAAATATATCAAATGCAGATGGTTATGAGTATCAAATCTTGTCCAAGAGCTGATGAAGCCAAACGATGTTCAAGTGAGTTAAGAATTAATTGAAACTGAAAATCAAGTTTAAAAAAAAATGCTGAAGATTCTTTCCTGGGATTTTAACTGTTGTCATTTAATTATTCGAAAAATGTTGCGCAAATCATCTGCATGGATTCGTCGCATTTAAAATGGCATCAGGACATCACTAAAAATATCTTTATAGTTAGTAATAAAAGTGTGCAGCTAGATATTAATAAAAGTTCAGCAAACAAGCTTAAATTGGTTAAATCAAATCTAACTTTATTTTGCAATGGTTCTTAAATGGAATTTTTTTCATAGAATAGATTAAATGAAATATGCTTACACACACATAGAGAATGTAGTATGGCTATAATGAATTCTAAGATCTCTTACATTAAATTATCTTTTTTATGATATCATCGTAAAGCACACGTAATAACGCATGAAACTGGAATGAAGCAATTTGTTCAAACTTAAAAAAAGGGACATTAATTCAAACAAATCACAAATGAAATATATATAGCAAACTTATGCGGGACTACAACAAGCCTTCGCCTGCTTATATACCTATTTCAAAACCTGACTAAAGGGGAATCATTTGGAGCAGCTCCGTACATGCGCACAACTCTGGCGCCAATTAAAGCAGGGCTAGATGTCATATTCCTTAAGCTTTTGAATTCGTTTATATATTCAGAACAAAATTACAAAATTTACTATACCAAAATGGTGACTTCAACAATGAACTTATAAATCAAATATTGATTTCCAAAGATAAATTGAAAATTTAAAATATTCAAAGAACAGAAAACAACAGACAAAGGTGAAATATAAACTTATAACATAAAATATAATACAATTAAATATCAGAACTACTATTTGCAGACGAATAGCAAATTTTATTATTCTGCCACCTTTAGTCTTAACAACAGAATTGTATGTTACGTTACATTGTTTAGATCATCCAGTTACAACCTGCATAGTCTTTGTGCCGGTCTTAGAAACTCAGTACTTTCGGTTTTTATAACAGTAAGTCTATCTTACCTGTCTCTGACAGGAATCAATCCATGTGAGCTCACTCAAATGTCGTGAAATCTCAAATGTCTTTGAGATTTCACGACATTTGAGTGAGCTATGAATTGCAGTACTGTTCATCCAATGAAGAAATCCATCCATTGTGAATAAATTATAGTTTAAAAAAACTAAAATACACGCTTTTATAGTTAATCGAGCTAAAAGAAAAAATAATTTTTAGTATACGAATAAAATTATTCGCGAATTTTAAAAACATATGATAAAAGTGTGGGGAGCTTTATATTACCTTTTTACTCTAACTCTGCACTTCAGAATAAAACTAGAAAGAAATTATAACAATTCATATCGAACACCCCGCGCTTTTATTACAATGACATTAATTTTCTCGTTAATAATTTTATTCTTATATGAATAATTAGTTTTTACTTTTTAGTTCGATTAACTCTATAAGCGTGTTTTTTAGTTTTTTAAAACTATAATTTATGTTTCATTTTTTAGTTCGATCTACAATAAAAGCGTATTTGTTTTTAGTTTTTTAAACTATTACTTATTGAATTTCGATTTTCAAAATATTGAACAGTTGTTTATACTTTGGTAAGAAATTGCTGACGCATCCTTTCCTTTTTTACAAAAAGAACACTTTTATTTGTTTATTAACCATTATTTTATTTTGCATTAACCATGAGTGGTTTTGCTTTTGGGTTATAACAATCTTTTAGTCACCAAATCTGGAAACGGGTTCTGAAATTAGTCGCACATATCTGGAAATGGAAATTGCTAATCCTGATGAATCTGATATGGAAAAAATGGAACAAAATTATTAAATTATTGTATTGTCATGGGTCCTTGACAAGTGTGTATAATTTCGAATTAATCCGACCTTTTAAAATGGGTAAAACTCGAGTTCCAAGATTCCGTTACATACACGGAAAGCTAAAAAAGCGTGTTAAAAATAAAAACTATTCTTCGTGACCATCAAAATTGTCAAAAATTGTAAAGAAGTTCTTTTTGATTTTACTGGAAGTAAAACACAAGAAAGAGAAACCCAATTGGAGTTTCTCTTTCATCGAAAAGAAAGAAAATTGGAGAGCGAGGCATGATATGTGATAAAAAATGGTTAAAATCGAAAATGATTGTAACGATGAAAGTAATTATCTTTTTTGTAAAAACTCTACCAGGAAATAATTGTCTTGAAGCATTTCGAGTATTTTGGGGCGTGATTTTGTTAATGGAAAGATTCATATTGTTTTGTAAGCTTTTAAATGTTCTTAAAACGAGAAATATGTTGCTGTTTCATATGGCTATATAGGAAAGATCAATCTCAACATATAAAACAGAGCAAGTACCACTTAAGAACTATGATAAATTAATAAAAAGAAGAAATATTTAAAGAGAGAATTAGGATAAGTTCACATGGGAACAGAAGAAAAAGTTAAAAATTTAGGCAACAAGAAAAGGTACATAAGAGATGTAGTCTTCTCACAAAAAGTTTATGAAAGTTCTGGCATTCCATTAAAGTTTGCTTATCTAACCACGTTTACTAGACCCTTTATCTAGTTATGAGCATAAGAGTAATAAAGAGAAATATATATTTTACCTCTTCATTATAGTCATGTTAGTCTGAGAGCCTTAAGTCTCCATAAATGCTGATACTTCTTCTCGTAGATAATAAAATAAAGAACTGCAATACTTGAGCTTTTCTTTTTACAGAAAAGAAATTTAATAGAGTAATGAGGAAAAGTAATAACACATGCAAATAATATACCTCGTAACTATTCCAAGGCTCATTCGGGTGTTCTCTGATACGAATCGGCAATGCTTCCAATTAATAGTTATGGCATTTTTTGTGGAAGAATGTCAGCAACCCCGAATAGCGAGGTACAACGGCTTCAAATATCTTCAATTCATATTTTATTTTGGACGGCATTCAGAAAATTTCTTTTAACCAGAAGAGAGAAATCAAGTTAAGAATGAAATACACAGCTGAACCTGTTTTTGTGCGGTAGATAGGGTCCGCATAAAAATAAACGCACAAAAAAAATTAAAAATTTCATACATTTTTACATAAAACAAACTAATTCGTTTGAAATACTACAGAAAATTTATTTTTATGTGGTGGATAGGGCCCGCATAAAAAAAAAGTCGCGTTTATAAAACATGCCAGTTAGTTACGAAATTTATGTAAGAGTACTTCCATAACAAAAAAAATTAATTAAATATTACACGTGGAAACATTTTTGAAACATATAATTTATCATTGTATATACAGATAGGATTTCAAAATACACATACATAATTCATTGCTACTTATCGTAATCCAAAGCCTTGTAATGAATAAGTTCAAAATCGCTTTCTTCACTTGAAGGTACAATTTCAATTGATTTATTTTTTTGGCAACATAAAGTAAGAAATAACGTTTTTGTGACAAAGGTCGAGTGATCAGTTGCTTGTAAATGTCACAATAACCAGATATACATGATTGAAGATCTTTTCGGAATTTTATACACCTTTCTTAATTGCGATCTATTTTTATAAAAAATGCTTTTCTAATTTTTTGGAAAGCTGGTTCCTGCATATTTTTATTCGCTCTCAAGGAATCCGGTTCTTCTTGTCCATCTTCATAATCCAGCGTTTCTCAAACTGTGCGGCGCGCTCCCTTTGGGGCCCGTGATAACCTTATAAGGGGGCCGCGAGCACATCAAAAAGTAGAAAATAAAAGATTTAAAAAATTTTAAATCTACTGAAACCAAGCAAAACAAAATACATTCTGACATAATAAAAGTAAAATACATATTTACATTGATATAATATACTTATAAATGCATCTGTACTGCCCAATGTATTTAATAGTTAACTTATCAATACTAAGTTAAGAACAAGGTTAATAATTACTAGTGACTCCCATGGGCTCGCCATATACACACAATTTAATACCTATCTTGATCATTTGTACGGTTTATAATTAATGTCATATTGTAGCCTTAGAATCAAAAAGTACGTTATTTTTTAAATCAATTCATTGTTATTTTATGGAGGGGGGCGCGATGAAAATTATGATTGAAAATTGGGTCGCAAGTATTGAAAGTTTGAGAAACACTATCATAATCTATCAAATTATTGATAATGTCGCTGTTATTGAAAGTTTCATCTTCAATCAAGTTCAGGCTGGTGGAGCGTTGAGAGAAAGCTAGTGAATGTGCATTGTCGGGAGACAGTTTATAACAAATAAACAGAGCGTCTTGAAGTGTCTACATTTCAGTGGCGTAACGTACACCCCGCATCACGGGAAAGGGAGGCAGTACTCTAGGGGCCAAGGCCTGACTTACGCTAAATACGTATTTACCCAATTGATAAAATATTAAAGGCAAAACCTGACTATCAGGGGGGTTCCTAACATTCTCTGTTACACCACTGGTAAATAAATAGAAAACAGTTCATTGAAGCCAAAGCCATTGAGTCCTGCCACGGGGGGGAGGCAGGACTGTAGAGGCCCAAGACTTCCCTAACGCTAAATACGCAATTTATAAAATATTAAAGGCGAAATCTGACTTTCAGATGCGAGGGGGTCCTAACATTCTCCGTTACTTCACTGGTGAATAGATAAAAAAAATTACAGTGGCGACAAAGCCATTGAAATTCATACACCGCATAAAAAAAAGATCACATAAAAAGTCACACAAAAAGAAAATCGCTTAAAAAAAGATCGCACAAAAACAGGTTCTACCGTACATTTTAAAATTTAAGTTAGAATCAAACAGTGCTTAAAGTTATTATTCTTTTGTTAAAACACGAGTGAATTCAGGATAAAACTGTGACCGTGATTTTATGATACTCATGATGGTGAATGTGTGCGTCGACGTTGTTGGCAGAGGAGTCGTTGGTTCGAGTTCTCATGCTACTCATGACCTGTCATATAGAATAGTTTTTAACAACATAAAAACCTAGCTTTTGTGTAGTAATTTCAGCTCAAAATTAATATCATTTATAAATGAGAATTTACTTAACCCTTTGTGTACCATGTAACCATTAATGGATACATGCTATGTAAAGGGAAAATTTCCATTGTAATCTCATGTGCATACATGGCTTATTTAGGTGTACAATCAGTGTAATCAGCACAAGAAACACTATAAAGAAAACTTTCTTTTATTGGGATTGTATAAAATTACAAAAGCTGAGTGTCAAAATGTCGAGACTCAAGCGTTTTCCCGTTGGTGGGGCTTAGATGTTAGGGGAGGGGGTGTTAGCTGAGGTGACATCCTCGTCACTTGACAATGATTCATAATTAATATATCCACCACCAAAAGACCTCGAGTTGCTGAATAGTGAGACGTTAATATTCACTCACTCAAGGGTCTCATGTTTCGTTTTCTCAAATATCATGAATATATAAACAATACATATATTTCCTCATTTTATTTTCCTACTTGTCCTCTAGAATTTCTAATAGTTTTGTTGTTTTTTTTTACTTCTTAGAACTTCTAAAGAAAATAAGTAATTTCCCAAGAAGGTGTCTTTGATCATTTCTAAAATTATTTCACTAAGCTCTTAAGCGGACAATTTTTTTGCCCAAAATGTTCCAAAAAAAAGACACATTTTTTACTCGATATTATTAAACATAATATTTAATATAATGCGAAGATTGAAGAGTTTTACTTTAATTTTCAGTTTAAAGTTTTCCCACTATTTTTTTTATTTTATCATTGTAGAATACAATACTCCCTAAATGTTTGTTATTTATAAGTACACTTTGCATGCTACGAAGAATGTTTCATATATCTTAAAAGAATTTCTATCATACTTACAAAAAAATTTCACATTTTCCATTTTCTCAAATGAAGGTTGAAGATTTTGTGTGTGTGTACATATATATATGCACACAGTTTGAAGCAGGGTGTAATACTTAGTCTCGCATTACAATGGAGACAAAAATAATATCGGATTTTTTGTATTATTTATCGAATATTTTTTCATGGATTTAAATTCCTGTCTTCAAAAAAAATTCCCGTCTTCACCACATAGAAAATCCGATTGAGAAGTCTTTCAGTTCTGTGGACAAATTGCGTATTTAAAAACACTAGCACTAATAATCTTATCAAAAGAATTGAAAGAAATTCTGCGATTTAAAGACAGAAAGAAGAAAATATCAGTTCAAATACAGCATACGGCGAGATTGGTTCTGGTCAGCTTCCAGCAGCCCGTACGGTGTACGGGCAAAAAAGTTAAGTAGTTAAGAAAGGAAATTGCAATTGAACATTTCTTTTAAAATAGAAAATACAGTTATACATTTTACTCATATTAAAATCAAAATAATTAGCGATAAATACTACTCAGATTCACTATTTTTTTTTGCCAAAACACGTGTGAATGATGTTTTGGCAGCAACAATCAAGGGGTCATAGTTTCAATTTCGTGATCAGCATTGTTTTTTTCAAGTAGAAATGCCGCTAAAGACCTGCCGTGTAGAGAGGGTGGAGCAAGTTATATCATTGCTCAAAATTCTTATATTGGTGTAGAGTGGAAGTTCAAAGATTGGTGTGCAAGCTTTGATGACGCTTTTAGTACTCGATCATGGATTAGAATTACGAGGTGCGTCACCAGTCATCCAAAAGTTCTTGCTACGATGTTAATAATCTAACAATCAATCAATTATTATTGAAATTAATAGTTAATGTTTAAATGTTTTATGTATAGTTAGGAAATTTATCATTTCGGTCAACTTTTTTGAATTCGTAAAGTCATTATGTAATCATTTGACTCTAACGTCCGTAAATTAATATTTTATTTAATATTAGTTATGCGACTTTTACTCTCAATACTAACACACATCAAACTTCTTAACTATATCGTTAGACTTGCAACGAATTTGGGTTATATATCTTCAAAGCAATTCTCACGTTTTGTAAAAAAATTAAGGGTGGGATGGGAAGTCAGTAGAATGGCAGAAATCAATTAGGAAATTTCAAAGATATTTAATTTTTCTTTACAAAAAAGAGGCTAAAAATTCTGAATAATAACACTAGTACTTATACTATATCTCTCTCATTTTAGATTAAATTTTAACTATTAATCAAACGCTAGAGCCTTATAAAACACATTTTTCTATCGAGAGGTTTACAATATGTATCAGAAAAAGTTAGCCTCATTTGAAGCTAAAGTAAAATCAGTCCAAAAAGTATTTCATCAATTAGTAACGAAACTCAAACACATATTTTTAATTATTTGATTCATTTAGTTTTCTTACATATCTTTCCAAGAATAGAAATCACGAATGGATGAAAGATATTTCAAAATAAATATCAGTAAAGAATGAATTGGTTTCCTCAAAACCAGGTTTTAGTGAATTTCTACTCGGTGAAAGAAACATCCTTGTGATGTTCCTCCCCTTGGGAGAACATCTCTCGAAGTATCAGCGTGAGCTAGAGGCGTAGGATTAACGAAAGAACTAGAATCAAACATTATCTTAATATGACTTTATTAAGATATTCAACTTAAACATTTAACAAATTAAATTATAATAATTAATATGAGAGAATCTACGATGGCAAAATATGCAACACACACAATATATATATATAATAAGACTTAATCTAATTCAGACCACTATCCATAACTGAACCACCTAATCCTTGATTCTAATATTAAATAATCAATCCTACTTTATTACAGCTTGGAGAAACGATTAATCTTGTCCTATTTTTAATCTGGTCTTTGTATGCATTGGTGTGCAACTTGACTTTCATATATTCAATCACTAATAACTTCTATTCACGTCACGTAAAACTCATTCAGACTTGAACCACGATTCCTCTATTAGACGTCAGTTACCTGTCAATTTCCATACACTATCCCAAATTCCCATGCATTGCCATCACGCTTACTCTAAGTTCCGATATTTAAAAGCTTGTTCATTTGCATCTTTCACACTTCACTACTTGGATTTGGTTGGAAAAGAGTTGCCATTAATTCTGCCCAAAGGACATGTTAACGAAAAGACGCGTGAGCTCGTCACATGTTTACTAAATTTCAAGTCTGTAGGTCTAACAGATCGATTTCGGAAATTTTTATACTTAGCATCACTCTGAGCACTTGTCCCTTAAATCTTGAGAATACATTTATGCAAAACCCTCTCTTAATAGATCTCTAATCAACAAAAGAAGCATGCGTAATTGACTTCAAGTCTGTAGGTCTAATAATTCAGGTGATCTCGTGAGGAGTGAGTGAATGAGTCACTTTTCTTCTATTTATCTAAAGATTATGGTCACATATTAATATTTAACTGTTAATACGTTCAGTTCTTACACAGAAGGCATTTTTTCTCTTTACTGAGATAACATCCCCACGGCTATGTAATGGGCGGTCCCACCTAATAGTGTGTGAGAGTTGAAAGGAAGGTTAGCCATAAACAAAATAAGCACTATTTATTAACAATTCTCAACAACCTAACAAATGTCATCAACCTAAGTTAAGAAATGCACCTTTAGATAAATATGGAAGCAAACGGGAGGTTGACGAGATAATTAAAGATTTAATTATAAATCGGTTCACTTACTCTTAGCACCTCCTGGCAATACACCTTCTAAATATTTGAAGATATGTTCTAAGTTACTCTAATTCAAGTCACACTAATCCAATTTAAATATGAAATTGACCAAATCGTCAATCTTAAATATAAAGAAAATAATCAATGAAGAGCACTCGACTAGCTTTATGTTATTACTTTATGCTATCCTTTATCCTCTCCAACACACCTCTCTCTCTCTCTCAGACCTGAAAGTTAATCTTTAAATATAAGCCTCGATATGCATAATTCGCATCTTCTTCTTCGGGAGAAATTTTCAATAGAATTATATTTAAACCAACAGAGAGTTTCACCCCAAGATGATTAGTAGAAGGTACATAAATAGACCCGTTATAGCTTCACTATAATATAAAATTACGAGGTCTGACGCCAATAGCTCTCGTGTTTTTTCTTAGAACAACGTTAACAAAACCATCGGTTATCCTTAATTTTATATCGTACTGCTCTAGGTCGGTGCTCTAGGATTTTATGCTAAGAGTCTCAAAGTGCAAAATGGTTCTTTTAAAGCGTTAAAAATTTATTATTGAAATATTACCTATAAAAATATAGGATATAGATACAAAATTCGAAAATTAAATCCAAGAAGGTCTTCACGCCTTATACAATGTTGAGACACAACTATCAGTGTCTAAAAATACAACTACGTAATGATTAAGATTATTCACAAGCACTCGCTTGATCGTTGAGCTTAATTGCCAAACTACTCTCCAGTGGTCCACACAATACTAACTGCGTTCCATCGAGTGACTCCTACTTAAAAGTTGCACGGGTCTTTCTCGAAAGAAACATTTTGTCATGGATCTCGGGTAATTTCTAGAAGCATACTTATGAAAGCCACATCACCAAAAAGGATATCAACCCGCGAAAGTGATCTCCAAACTTTGTATCAACAACATTTCATAGTTTAAAGTAGTGTTTCTCAAACTTTCAATACTGGCGACCCAATTTTCAATCATAATTTTTGTCGCGTCCCCCCCCCCAGTACAACAATAATATATTTACTGCAATAAAAACGCACTTTGACACTAAAGCTACAATGCGATCTCAACTATAAACTGTATAAGTATTAAATTTTGTATATAAAATTTCTATATTTAAGTAATACGTATATATATTTTTTTTTTAGAAAATTACTTAAAATACATATTACTTACTTATTATTATGTTATTTTTCTTTCTCAAATTTTTAAAATGGAACAGATCGCAAAATGATATATTTAAAGATTTATTTCCTTCAGCATCCATTTCTCAAAGTCCAAATGTCATTAGAAAAATAGTCTAGTCTATGTTGCTCTGTATCATATCCATCACATCTGGCATTATCGGGTATGTTTGCGAGAGTCTAGGCAACCTATCGGACTTCTGCGCAAAACATGTAAAAAATGCTTTTCCTAGTATAATTCCAGTCAGTTTTGGTCGCCTTGATACTTCTATAACTACCGAATCTAGCTTGAATGTACATTTTTTAATTTGCACGTTAACTGTAATTCACGGTAATTAAGTATTTACGGCAGTGGATTAAAACAAAATCATACATACATTTATAAGGCGTAAGCAAACATTCGACGATAATAAAGGATCAACAAGTACACAGACGAGCATGGTTCCAAAAATTAAATCAAGGAAATATTCTCAAAAATACTTAACATTTAGATTAACCACTACTGAAGTAAATGATGGGAAAAAAGCCCGAGCTCATTATGTGTTAAAACTTACAAATCTGAAGAACAACATGCGAAAATTGTTTTTAAAACCATATAAAATCATTTAGCCATGTTGGCAAAGAATTTTAAAAAGTATTTTTTTGATGAGAATAACTTGGTCGCGAGTTACGAGTGAATTAGGGATCTATTTCAAGATACTCAAGAAGGGCGCTCAACTTCCGAAGAAAAAATCTTCATATATTTCACATCCAGTGAAAAATTAAAAAACAATTTTGTAATAAATCGCTCTTTGAATTTTGCGTAGAGGTAGATGATGAAATTATCTGTACTGAAAACAAAAGCACTTCGTATACTATTACCATTTTCAACATCCTACCTTTGTTAAACCGGATTTTCTGTGGTGGCTGCTTTGAAGACAAAGTGTAGATCCCAGCTAAACATAGAAAAATAACCCAGAGTATCAATTTCTGATATTAAACCTTTCTTTGAAAAACTTTGCTCTACAAGACAAGCCCATGAAAGTCCCTAATAATTATCAAACTTGTTCTTAATTTAGTATTAAGAAATTATTATTTATTATAAAATACCTTCTTCAGTACTGATACATTAAACGTATACTGGCAGAAACACCAGCTCTTCACCCGAGTTAATTTTTTTTAAAAAATAAAACATTATTATTGATATAATAGCTGAACTTCAAGGAGAGTAAAACTGCGTGCACGACATTGTATACAAAAATGTAAAATGATTTTTTTAGATAAATGCTATAATTGTAAATAACTGTTTAAAAGAACTGTAATTTAAAACCTCACAGAATTAACATTTGGAACTAATGTTAAATAATGAAAAAGAATATAAAGTTCCGATGAAGAATAATTGTGTGTTACTTTTAATATTTAAAGCGAGAAGATTTCAAAATGTTTTAACCTGGGAGCAGGAACGCACTCGATATTAACGCTAATGGTAGTGCGGGGGAACTCAGTCATTTGTTTATAATTATTTTTACTGTACATGATACAAATCGGAAATCCAATGAATCATTTAATTAAGAGAAAATATACTTTCAAGGACTACTCAATTTTTCTTTGATGATTTGAGAAAAAATCCAATAAAACTGAACTAAAATGATTCAAAAATGCAAGACCTTAATAAAGGATGCAAATCGGAGACACTTTTCACTAATATTACAGAAATGTTATTTGCTGGTAAAGATGCAATATTTTGTTTAAGTTATTGTAGATTTAATGAGCTTTCATGATCGAGTGAGTGAATATTAACGTCACACTGTTAAACTACACGAGTGCTTTTTGAGACGGACCTCGTAGTTTTGAACCATGGTCTAGTGACGAGGACGATACTTCAGCTGGCCTCTTTTAACCGTTACACCACTCCAACAAGAGGACGTTTGAACTCTTGACAGATTTAATGTGAATCTCTCCCCTTCATGGTGGGTCTTTAGTGGTATTGGGCTCGAACTCGAGACACCTTTGGTGATCAAAAAATAGCAAGTTCAGCCTTTTCTTTCTTGTGTCTTTTTGACAAGGCGAACTGAACCTTGTGGTACACTTTTAGCTTCATATTTTAGTTGATGGGGTTCTTTAGGAAGAATTTGAAAATTTTCCTTTCTTTTCATGTTCATTGTGTTTCTGAATCATGAATAATATGCATTCGTTCAGCAGGTTCTTCTTTTCAAGATCAGTTTCAACTTCCTTCAATAGAGATCACAGATGGCCCGCGTCACCTTTCCCGTGTTAAAAGTGTACTCAGAAAAAAAATACGGATGTTCTAAAGAGGATTATGAAGTTTTTCACTATGCTTTATATGTTTGAGAATACTCGTAAAAATAAATCTTGGCCAAACAACCTTCCAAATCAATCAATTATTTTCTAAATATCGTAAAACTCTATTATTTTCAATTTCCCTAAGCGGAAAACAAACACATAAAAGATGGGACGGAACTAGTGTAGAACTAACCATACCAGTAAGTTTGATGTTCAATCGAATGATCAGCAAATGTGTTATGCTGCCTGGTTGAAAAGTGAATCATGTCTTCATTTTCTTTCTACAACTAAGGTACAGTATTTCAATAATAATTACAGTGATGAATTGTTCATCTTCTTAGAATTTTTCTCAGGGTATGGGTTTCGTTTTTTTAACGAGTAATATTTTATGTTAAAACGTAATAAAAAAATATCGCATTAAGGAAAAACAGCAAATGAAACAAATTGTTTTTTTTTCTTTATTTTGGTTTTGGGATCAAAGATAGCTATTTGATTAAAACGCCAATTAATAAACATAAATTATATTAGTGTTGTTGTGTACTTTTTTTATTGAAGAAATTATTTTGTTTTACTTTCTTCCGGTTATTTTTTTTAAAAAAATCTTTAAATTTTCGATATGCTCACGCCCCCTTGTAGGGTTATCGCACCCACCCCTAGGGGGGCACGCCCCACACTTTGAAAAACACTGGTTTAAAGTGAAAACCCATTGTAACGTAAGTGACAAGGTTGCTTTCGAATATTACCATTTTAACATAAAATAAATACAACAGAAAGCAATATTAACGTATTACACATCCTGATGTTTTACTTTTTTTAAAAAGTAAGTGTACAACATTCGTAACAGTATTTTAAAGTGAAGAAATTTATTTTGGATAGGTACGTTTTAATTTTAATACTCTTTTAATCATGAACTCTTTGCCCTTGTTCTATCGTTAAATACATGAATGATTCTTCACGGTCCGACTACGTCCGGAACCGTGATTTTTCAAAAGTTTCTAAATGGATAATATTTATGATATTTAAGTGTCACTTAGATTAGAAAATGTATATAAAATTGTTTTAAGAATAGAATTACAATAAAAAATTATTTAAGTACAATATTTTCACAAAAAATGAACATAGAATGACCCATTTTCAAAATAGTCTCCTTTTTTGAAAAATGCTTCTATTATAATAATATTTCGCCTGTATATAGTTCAGACGACATTTTTTTAAAAAAAAACGCCGATAATTATTTCAAATGGTTGTAACTCTGAAAATAATGTGAATTTTTCAAAAATCATAGTTGAGTCTCTGTACAGAGGTCTGACCTATGTACAGAGGCAAAATATTATTATAATAGAAGCTTTTTTCACAAAAGGAGAGCATTTTAAAAAAAGGTTATTCTAAGTTAAGTATTTGCCGAAATATTGTATTTAAATAATTTTTTTTGTCGAAATGTCCTTAAAACAATTTTATACATGTATTATATAATCTAAGTGACACTAAATATCATGAAAATTATCTATTTATGCGCTTTTTTTAAAATCACGGTTCCGAACGTAGTCGGATACCTTAAAATCCCTCATTGCTTATTTTCTTTTAATAAAAATACTTTTTTTTCTGAAAATCAATTGAATTCTTCTAATTTTTTTTTCTTTTTCTTTCTTTTTTTTCCAATCGATATGCTCTTGACCTTCGTTTTAATCGTGTTTTACAATAGCGTTGGGACAATAGAATTCACAACATGAGCACTAAATGTCGAAATAAAGACAGTTTCTTTTAATAATCCGCCCGAATGGAATCTGAAATGGACGCAATAGAGCAAACTTCATTCATGCAGAAATACATTTTACCCATTTAATCTTAATTCAAAATAGCTTTTTATTTTCCTCTTGCTTCCCAAAGTATAAATACGGCCAAGAACAATTGTTTGTTATCACTCGCTTCACGTTTGGTGACAATTCAATAGCAACATGATGTCTCAGGTAAGGCTGGTACTTAGTATTTTTTAAATAAATAATTTTTCTAACTCATTAAAGATATTCAATGGGAAACAATTTGTAATGTTTCCTTTATAATAGAATTTTATCTAATTTACGAATACGGATAAAAAATTATGTTAAAATTTAATTAATATTAAGTAGTCTTATATATGCACCTCGTAAATAAAAGCTCCATCATTAATGACGTTTTATAATTTTTTACTTATTAGGCCAATGAAGTTTAAAATTATTATTTTGTTTCTATTATAGGCTTTTGTTTTGGCTGCTCTAGCAGTGACTGCTTTTGCCAGTCTTCATGAAGTAAGCATATAACTTTCCACTGAATTTTTAGAAATTTAAGTCACTGTTTCTTTTTGTAATTATGTTTCAAAACGTGTACCGTGCTTTCTTAAAAGCCTTAACTGGTTTCAGAGGGGAAATAGTTTCAAACACATCGTTATTTCATGGCAGATAGCTTAAAAGTATTGTAAAACATCACTCAAACAATTCTAACCTCGTTTTCTTCTAATTATTTACATAAAATATAAAATCTTATAGAAGGGATCATAAAATCTCAATAATTCGTTCTCTGAATAAAAAATTATCATTAATTGGTGTCTTATGTTTTTTTTATTAATTTATTAAAGTTGTATTGATTTTGCAAATACGTTTTTGAATTGCTATTATCATTTTATATGTGTTTTGCAATAATCACATTGAAACACAATTAAATTTAATTTAAGTATAATTTAAAAGTATGTGTCAGTTTTTTGTTCAGTTTATTTTAAAATATATTAAAATATTTTAAAGTTATCTTAAACAGTGTAAATATAGAATAACCCTTATTATCACCTTTACACACACCTCTGTGGTTCGTAATTTATTAAACTTATGAATAGTTAAATTACTATGAACATGCTTCAATCTTCATTTTGTTCTCGTCAAACTTTCAATTCAGGTTATCTCACTAGAGTAAATTAGTATTTAACTAATTTAGACGCAAATTTAATTTTATATCCTTTTCCTTACTCAATAAATGTCTCACAGATAAAAAGGCAAACATTAGTTTCATTTGGGTTTTTATGGGAAAACAATTTTAAAGGAAATTAGTTCATCGCTATATAATCATAGAGGTCCCTTATTATTATAACTTTTTTGTAAATTTGATAGGAAAGTATAAGCAAACCAGTTATACATTTGATTTCAATAATCCTGTTTCATCTCTTAAAATAAAAACACATTTTGTGAAGCCTAATGGCAACAGTTGAAAATAGAAAAAAAATTAACTATAATTATAGTAATTAGGGATTTTAGTTATCAGTGTGAATAAAATTTCAATCTTAAAAAATATATAAGAGATTTGTTTCTGAAATTCCTCTTATCGGCACAGAAAAAAATACTACAACTTCATTAAGACGGTTTTTAGATGCTCCAAAATAATTTGATTTTATGAGCTTTGCAAGGAAAAGAATTTAATAGCTCAAAAACAGGTCTTCTTTATTTTAAAAGAGCACAAACAATTCTCTTTTCTAAAACTTCAAGAGTGTTAAAATGTCTTACGCATTCCAGCACTGTGTCAATTGTTAATTAAATAAATTTCATTATCACAATTAAAATGGGCAATATTTCTTTGCATAAGCACGCAATTCTCTATGAATAAAATAAAATCTGTATCTGATTTTATTAAATTCAGAAGTTCCTCAATTCCTTGAAAGTTTTTTGTTCCTTTTTCTGCAAATTAACTTTTTTGAAAACTGATTTTCTTAGCCCATCCACCATCATGCACCCCAACCCTACAAATTTGGCTACAGCATAAAGGACCACCATGGTGAACAGCACCGAGAGGAATCCGGCGACGGAGGCCACGCTGTCCGGGGTAGCTACGGATTCACCGATGCCCGAGGAATCCGTAGACAGGTGCACTACGTCGCTGATCATGCTGGATTCAGGGCTCAGGTCAAGACCAACGAACCCGGAACCGCCAACCAGAATCCAGCCGCAGTTCATCTGATCTCTGACGCTCCATACGCATATGGAGGATATACTGGAGCCGCCGGATTGGGATATGGAGATATTGGATATGCTGGATATGGAGGTTATGGTGGTTATGGCTCATGGTATGAAGGAAATGGTCTTGGCATCCTTGGTGGATTAGGATATGCCCGATATGGATATTAAACAACTTGAGTGACGCTTGTTTTCCCTGACTTTTGTAAATAAATATTTGTTTTATTACATGTATGTAGTTTTATTTTTCTCTTTGATTCTAATCACATAGTAAGTCAAATATTATTTCTTTCATTGACTTCAATACATACTGAAATGAAAAATAGTTAATGCTGTGAGGTGAATTAAAAATTTGAAGTTTACTTTGCTGTAAAACAACTTTCATTTGCTATGCTTAAAAAATTTTGTTCTTTTGTTCAAAACTAAAGATAACGAGGTTTTTTTCCTGCGTTCTTCTCGTTTGGAGGGGTCCACTTTACAACCAACAGCTGTAACACTGCTTAAATGACAACTATCTACGACCCCTCCTTTATACTGCCCACCCTATAGTACTTACTGCTCACTTTAGTGATTAATAAAGCTTCTTTAGAGTGATTCTATAAATATTTTTCAGTTAAAATTATATAAAAAAATAGTTCCCTTCTCACATTGTATATGTTGAACTTTTTTTAAAAACTGCAAATAACTGCTGATATTTATGTAAGAAACTAGTCTCAACTTTCCTAGGAATGAAGTGACTTAAAGTACACGTTTCTTTCTTTCTTTCTTTTTTCTTTTCACATATCACTTTTAATCCCTACAATTTCTAAGAAAACTGCATTTCTCCTTCACAACCCACCAAACGAGTCATAAATCACCATTCGTCAATGGAACATACTGGGAAATTTAATATATCCTTCCGCAAGAAGGCGGAGTTACAAGTTTATTTTCCCACTCTTTCCAAATATGCAATGCTGACTTGATAATTACTCGCAAAAAAAGTTAATTTAAAAATTTTAAAGTATGTGCGTTTGAAAGAGCATAAAGAGCATTTTTCCTGTTTTTACTTTTTTTATCCGATAATTTAAAATATTTTTATGAACGTTTTAGTGCACTAGATATGAATTTTCAGATCTTTAAATAATACTTAAAAATACTTAGAAATTTTCTTTAAAAAATTAAAATAATAGAATTTAATTTTTTGTTTCGCTTTTTTAGATGCATTTTATTCCATGCAACTTAAAGCAATATGCCAGATGTAAATATACGTGAAAGAAACTCCATAGGATTAACTCGATATTTCGTGGTGGCGTGTCAACGGAAGCCTTCATCGGGGAAACTAGAAATTAATTATCATGCTAAGTCTTGGAAGGCTCAATACCGTTATGGATATCCCCTGGAGAAAACAAACATGAATTATTTCTCTCTCACACACACGCACCCGTGCATGCAATCACAAATATTTCTACATCACAGATTACGCATGCTCATATTTTCTTAGAAAAGAAAAGTAATATTGTTTATTAAGTTGCCTAACATTTAAATAAGAAGCCAAAAATTGTTTCAAAAAAAGATATTTATTGAGATTTGATTCATTTGAATTTTTACACAATTAGTAAAATTAACTTTGACATATATGTAAGAAAGTATTTTAAAACAAAAAATAAGTTTTAATTACATATGTATGGGAATAACATATGTATGGTGATGACTCTTGTCAATTGTAAAATATTATTTCACTGATAAATATACTAAATTTGCAATATTTTCTGCTCCGTGTGTGACCTGAATCAATTGTTCAATGTTATATTGTCTTTATTAGTGGAACATTAATTAATGATAGAAATGCTTGATACGAAACTAAATTTTAAATATCTTTCATTTTCATAAATTCTTAGTATTTTGAATACACTTGCTTGCTATTACTGTAAATTTATCTCTGTAAATTACTGATTCGTTGATTTCTTGACCATGAATACAAAACACATAATTGCAATTTGCATATCAAAATTTAATACCAAAGCTGTGTGGCAAAGTTCTTTGGCATTTCCCTCTTTTCACATATCCAACCATTCAGACGGTCACAATTTTGTTCCTTACTTCAACGGAAATACTCATTCAAGTGCAAAATCACTCACTAATCCAATATTAAAAGATCAGAAAAAAAACCCTTTATTTATCGGGGGGGGGTTGAGTTACTCACATTTTAAATGTCCATGGAGATGAATTTACATCATTCTATTATTATTTAGCGTGAAATATTTATTGAATATTCAGGCATTCTAAATACATCATTAATATGTGCGTCTGATACTCTTTATACAGTTTTACTGATTTAATCTTGAATACTGAACATCCTACAACAGTGCTTCTCAAACTTTGAATACTTGCGCCCCCCTTCTCAATCATAATTTTTATCGCGCCCCCCTATACATTATTAATGTACTGAATGCAATAATAATGCACTTTGACGCTAAAGCTACAATACGCGATCTTAATTATAAACCATACAAATTAATAACATAAGTATTAAATTTTGTATACTAGTTTTAAGCAAAAAAAATTAAGTAATAGGATAATTATTATGTTATATTTTCCTTTCTCTAATTATTAAACTGAACATATTGCAAAAATCGGTGGCTGCTTAGAAGACAAAATATAGATATCTGCTAAATATAGAAAAAGAACTCAGAGGGTCAATTTCTAATCATAAGCATTCCTTATAAAAAAATTTACTTCCATCAAGTCCATGGAAGTCGTTAATGCTTGTTAAACTTGTTCTTAATTTAGTATTAATTAATTAGTTATAAAATACACTGTGCAGCACTGATACACATTAAAAGTTTACCGGCTGAAGTGCCTGTTCTTTGCACGAGTTCATTTGTTAGAAAATAAAACACTATTGATATAATAGCTGAATTGTAAGGAGAGTAAAGCCAAGTGCGTGACAATCTTTACAGAAATGTAAAATGATGTTTTATAAATGATTGCTCAAATTATAATTAGTTTTAAGAGAGTTGTAATTTTAAGCCACACTGAATTAGCATTTATAATCGATGTTAAATAATGAGCAATAATATAAAATTCCGATGAAGAATAATTGTATTTTTTTTTTATATTTAAAGCGAAAAGAGATCAACATGTTGTAACCCGGAAGCAGACACGCACTGGATACGGTGGAGCGAGGTTATTGAGTCACCACAATCCTTTTTTTTAATAATTATTTTATTGTACACGTGTAAAACGTATTTCGTTATGCTTTATGTGTTTGAGAATACTCATAAAAATAAGTCTTGGCCAACTTATCTTTCTAAGTGTGCTCTCCGTGGTTTTCCAAATATCATAAAACTCTTTTGCATGGAAAAAAGCGCAACAGATAAATACATTAGTTACAACTTCCCTAAATGAGAAACAAACACATTGGAGAGGAGTCATAACTAACTGTACCAATAACTTAGAAGGTCAAACAGATTACAGCTATAATGCGCTGTACTTCAAAAATAATGACAGTGATGAATTTTTTGTTCCTAAATTTTTTCGATTCTGGGTCTGGGATCTGTTTTTCTCTGAAAGAGTAATATGTTAGGTTTAAAAATAAAACGTAACAAAAAAACTCTCATCATGGGATTACAGCAAATCAAATAAAAGTTTTTTATTTGGTTACAGGATCAAAGACAGCTATTTTTTAATATTTTTTATGAATTAATATGACTATAAATTATATCGGAGTAAAAGAGCATTATTTATTATGTCTGAAATTATTTTGTTTTAATTCTTTACAGTAAATTAATTATTTTTTAAATCTTTTATTTTCGATATGTCCGCGCCCCTTCGTAAGGTTATCGCCCCCCCAGGGGGGCGCGCCCCACAGTTTCAGAAACACTGCCCTACAACAATTATTTTAAAGAGTGTTCAGGTTAATAGTCATTCAAATACATTTTTGATATAAAAATCAGACCCTTTAAACGTATTTCTTTATATCTTCCACTACTTTTTTTTTAATATTCATGGTCATTTTGATTCATTTACGTTTTGGTTTCTTTAGTTGAAAAGCACATTCAGTAGCAGAATAATTCATGAATTAATTTTGAAAATAATATTGAAGTCCAGATTGGCGTTTCTCTAACACTTTTTTCTTTCTATCTTTTATTGTTCGTGTAAGTTAAGTTATGATTTTGCATATTTCTCCTACAGTAAATCTAAGTTCGAGTGTAATGCAGTCCTCCAGCAATTATTTTTTTAATGATATTAGTATTAAAGTAGAGAGCTTGTTTGTCCGAATCTTTTATTTCCTTAGAAGTCAAATAATGCTCGCGTTTCCATCTCCATCTGCAGGAAATGTATGTTAAAGCTTACAAGTATTCACGATCTCTCAATTCTAAAATCCTTAACTCTTAATCCTTCAATATTCTCATTGACGTAATGGTATGTACATCTACTATTCATTTCCGTAAGCAGTTGCATCATTCAGGTATAGATCCATTCACAAATATTTATTCTTGAAATAGAATTAAACTTTAGAGTAGTTTATCAAACACTTTCTCTTCAATCTAAATCTTCAGCTTACCATGTAAGTCAGGGAGTTCTTTATTCCTTCTACAACAAATGTATATTCAAGTATGAAGGTAACAACAACACTTATCAATGTTAACGTCTTACTTCAAAAATACTTTGTTTATGCCCCTTCTGATGCCTCAGTTCATATCATACTATAGTTGAGGTACATGTTTTTCTCTCTTTAGAAATTCTACTTCTTTGGTATTTAGAAACTCTTTATATATTGTTATATATAATTCAAAAGCCCTCTCTAAAATATATATCTTTTATTTCTCCAATCATGCTCTTCTCTATAACTTAAGCTCATTATGTAAGAATAGTGAAGTTCCTTATTTTTCTGCAACAAATGTATTTTAAATTATGAAGTTAGCTAGAACCCTTATCAACATTAGCGTCTCTCTTCAAAAACGCTTCTCTTATGCCCCTTTTGAGGACTCAGGTCATATCATACTAGTTGAGGCACAATTTTTTTGTTTTTCTCTTTGGAAATTCTACTTCTTTGGTATTTAGAAACCCTTTATATTGCTATATATTCCAAAGCCTTATCTACTTCTCATTAAGCTCTTCATTTTCTCTTAAGCTTAAGCTCTCCTCGTTAATTTAAGCTCATAATGTAAGTCAGGTGAAGTTCTTTCTTCCTTCTGCAACAAATGTATATTCAAGTATGGAGTTATCTAGAACCCTTGTCAACATTAACGTCTCACTTCAGAATTGCTTTTCTTATGCCCCTTCTGATGACTCAGTTACACATGTGATACTAGTTAAGGCACAGTTTTGTTTTTCTCTTGGAGAATTCTACTTTTTTGGTACTTAAAAAAAGCCCTTTTTTGTTATATATAATTCCAAAATCCTGTATAAAATGTATCTTATATTTCGCCAATCATTTGGGACTCATGTCAAATAAAATTACTTCTTTACATTTTCCTTCACTAAAAATTTTTTGTTCAAGCTTGTAAGATCTAGAAATCTACTTAATATTAATATCAGAATTCAGAATGTGTTGGTAGTAGGTGAGAGATGATTCGCGGAAAAACGTTTTTTCCCTGCAATCATAGACTGTAAAATGGGAATTAAAAGTCAAATTGAGTACTTTGATACTAGACATTTTGTTTTAAAAGTTTAACAAGTATAGGAAAAGCTCAAGCTGCATTGTCATATCAAAATGCATTTTTCTATTTCTTTGTTTATCTCACTAAGAGTAATTGAAGTATTTTTATGCAGGTGGTATACGACAAATAATGGAATCCTTACTTTAATGATATAACAAAGTGGTATCCAAATTTTGTCATACTTTGGATATGTAGTTGCACATGCAATTAAAAATATTTATGGGATGGGTTGAAAACGGGATCGTTTTTCTTTTAAAATGAGCCAGTATGATTTGTTAAATCATATTTTTATCTGCAACAAAATGTATTTTTATTTTAATGGATTTTTATTTAGCATTTTAAATTGGGAGCTGCATCCAATTTAGCTTCAATACCTAAAGCAATGCAGAGCTTAAAGACTGAAGGAGACTTAACAACGGGAATTAATTTTTTCGATTTCCTTCGATTGTTCTGCTCCTTGAAAAATCTGGTACATTCAGTGTGTTTAATTCAGTCTCGATGCCAAGAGACTCGTACATCTTGTAAATCATCATAGAATAAACAATAGGAATATCTTTTGGTTCATTTTTTTGTTTTTGTATGATTACCTTTTGGTCATTTGCCGTATGGTTTGGAAAAAAAACCTACTAAAAAGATCAATAGATACTAATAACATTGTGAAACTGGTGAACGCGTCTTCGTGTCAGAATTAATCTCTTAAGTGGTCATTTTTTTTTACCCAAAATGCACTTTTTTATTGTTTATAACTAATCACAATACCGTTCACGCTTTCACCACAAAATAATTCTGGGTGAAAAGCATTTCAGTATCATAGACAAACTGCATCACCTGTTCAAAACACTAGCACTAAATAATACATTATAAGAATTAAAATAAGCACAAATCAAGGAAAGAAAGAAAATATGTGTGCAGTAGCGTATGGGCAAACCAGTTGTGGCCAACTTTTGGTGGCTCGTACATTGTACGGGCAATCTCCTTAAGGGTTTAAACGGGTTTTATAGCAGAGATAAGATTGTGACGGATCTATTCGCGTACTTTCTTTTAATCCTCTAGTGAAATCTTTGGGCTATCAATTCGTGTTTGTTCATAAGCAACCCTTTTGAAGAAGAAACTGTGATATTTTCAAATTAAGTCTACTATATATAGTTTAGCTTTTCTATCTAGCATGGAAGAGCGGGAGAGAGATCGAGATGAAATAGAATAGATTGCTACTGATCGGGTATTATAACATTTTATAGAGTATTTCTAATATTTGATAGAGGGAGGAATTAAAGTGATGATTGATCAGTATACCTGAATTAGTGTTAAATTAAGTAGGTGAACAGATTTAATCCTGTAATCAGGGGATCGATATTGATAGTCTGCTTATAATTCATGTATCTTGTTATTAATCCACATGTTAATAACATGTTCATGTTAATAACATCTCTTCCCATTGAAATTATTTGAAACTACGTTGTTATTTTGTGAGATCAATAAATAGATTGTTTTTGATTATGGAAGTGTTTCTTCCCGTCCTCCTACATCTCTATGTGGGCAACACAGAGAGGGACTAATCCTTCTCAATCCGTTTCGGGCTTAACACAAATTAGAACAAGTATGCACAGATGGGTATTATCGGGTTGGAAAGTAAGTCCTTGGTGGCACAAAACGTTCAATGAGATAGGGTTGTTCGTCATTTTTCGTCTACATACCATCTATTCGCATGTTATAAATATGACAATTAGACTCGCAAAGGTGTCTTGTTGAGTTAAAAGGAATGGATTTCAAAACTATAATATTATATGGCAAATACATGTTTTATGCGGTAGTAAATGCAGAATTATTTCTCTGCCTCAGTGTTTCCAGACATGTCTGAGTTTGGTAAAAAAGTTGAAGTTGAAATGTATAGTCACTGCATATTTTAATGCTAAATTTCGAGCAATATTCAGATATGCCTACCCAAATTTCATTCTTTCAATGCTACGTCGTCATAGTCTGTTTTCAAGTGAAATTTCCTCCGAATTGTTATCTAAGTGGGTTGATTTTAATGCCTTAAAATGTATACGTGTGAGTACCACGTGTGTTCATAATAAATCAGTCATTTCTTTTCTTGCCGAATGAACTTTTTTAAAAAAATGCCAGTTTTTACAAACTGCTCAAGATTTAAGATTGATACAATAGATTTAAAAAAATCCCGTTATTAATATATATTTCGAATAAATTTGATTCATGTTTTCTTTTTTGTCTATGTAGAAAGAATGTAATTGTTTTCAGTTCTATTTTCGTTTTGACGTTGCAATATTTTTTGAAAATGTATAATTCCTATATTTTTGAAGTAAGTTACAAAACTATAGCTTCAAATACTATTGAACAAATTTATTGTTTAAATCTATTACACATCGCTCCTGTATTTATTACGTTATGTAATGTAATATACATGTAAATGAAAATATAATACACCAAGCAATTATGAACTGTCCTGTATTTTGCTTCTCTTAAATAAAGATAAGTTTTTTTAAATACTTACTAAAGTTATAGCATAAAGCAAAAATAATTATATTGAGATAAGCAAGACATATTCAGAGGAAACACTTTAGCGCTTGCATGTCAAATTTATTTAAATGAACTGTATTAAAATCCAATATTATTTAATGACTGAGCCTTCTATAGATATCTAAGAGAATGCTTTGAAACACGAAGTAATTACTTTGCTATGAAAAGTATCTTATGGATTTATATATTTATCCACAAGAAACCATTTTAAGATTTGCAATACAAAGGTTTTTGCTACAATAATAAAACACAAAAAAGTGCGTTCATGTTAGTTAATTTTGGGGGAAGTAAATAAAAAACTTTATAAACGTATGATAAATGGGAGAACTTTTATCTGGTGTTTGCTGAGGAGATTGGATGCTGCATAGCACTTGTTTACTATTCAAGCAATACATATCTTTTCCCATTTTTGGAATCAACCACTATTTCCTATCAAAATACCTACAGCAAAATGACTAAAGACGTTATCTCAAAATACTACGTTGTGATTGCTTCTTTAACTTTAGGGACCAAAGAACAATGATTTTTTATTTTTTTTATAAACTCTAAATTTATACTTAATTTCAGAATAATAAAAAAAAATTAACTTTAATTGAAATTAAAAAAAACATTTTAAGAAATTTTGTTATCGAATATCATTCATAGAATGCAAACTATTTTATAAAGAGTGTTTTTTTTCAGGTATAGAAGTTTAAGTTGGCATTACTTTCCAAGATGGCAACCGATTTAACAGCTGTCAAGTGATTTATTTTCAGTTTGGTTTGGCAATTCATCAAAACGATTCATCAAGCTTGGCGTAGATTCGTCGAATGGGCCCAAAACGAGATTGCCGTTGTTCCCGATTTTCATAAGCGAATTTTGTTTAGCGATGAAGCGCACTTCTGGTTGAATGGCTACGTCAACAAACAAAACTGCCGCATTTGGAGTGAAGCTAATCCACAAGTGTAAGTCGAAACACCGTTACATCCAAAAAAACTGACTGTTTGGTGCGCTTTATGGGCTGGTGGAATCCTTCTTCAAAAACGATGAAGGCCACAACGTTACAGTCAATGGTGATCGGTATAGAGCCATGATTACTAACTGTTTCATTCCTGAATTGAACAATCATTATCTCCAGGAGCTGTGGCTCCAACAAGACGGCTCAACATGTCATACAGCTCGTGCCACAATCGATTTATTGAAAGACACCTTTGGTGACCGCCTAATTTAACGTTTTGGACCTGTGAAATGGCCTCCAAGATCTTGTGACTTAACACCGCTAGACTATTTTCTGTGGGGCTATGTAAAGTCATTGGTCTATGCGGATAAGCCACAAACGCTTGACCATTTGGAAGACAATATTCGCCGTGTTATTGCCGATATACGGCCACAAATGTTGGAAAAAGTCATCGAAAATTGGACGTCCAGAATGGACTACATCCGAGCCAGCCGTGGCAGTCCTATGCCAGAAATCATACTTAAAATATAATGTCACAAGATTATCTTTCGAATAAAAAAAATTCATGTCAATCGAATAATACATCGTTGTTTTATTGCAATTTAAAATTCTATACCTCTAAAAAAACACCCTTTAGATCACTATTTTCGAACTTTTACTTGTACCGTAAAATCCGGTGTATAACGTGCACTTTTAACACAAAAAAATAAGCTCGAATTTTACGGGTGCACGTTATACGCCGAGTATAAAAATGAGAGCATTAAAAATAAAAATAAAAACATGAGCATAGAAAAAAAGTAAGACTTCTACATGCATCGAAATACTGTTTATTTAAAAGAAATGGCATTCCTTACGAACTTAAGAGATTGTAGTACTAGAAGTATACTATTTTTTTCTGAAGCTTGAAATAATGCCTCGAATAAATAATTTCACTAGATACAACACTACACTTGTATGTTTAAGGTTTTTTCTTAAAAAGGCGTCATACGGCAAATATACCTAATAATTAAAAATTGTAGCTTTAAAGTATAGGTCCGCGCTATACGGCGGTTCGCGTTATACGCAGGATTTTTACGGTAGTTTGTGATGATCTACCCGAGTTCTGAGATATTTTAGTTGTAGCATTTTTTGGAGGAAACATAAAAGATAAAAGTGGGAGACACATACTTCTATTACGGAAAAGGAGTATGTTTAAAAAATGCGCAAGTGTAATTAAAAATACATAATCTTTAACATAAAAATTAAAAATCTGTTAGTCTA
This sequence comes from Trichonephila clavipes, assembly GCA_019973935.1. Taxonomy (NCBI): domain Eukaryota; kingdom Metazoa; phylum Arthropoda; class Arachnida; order Araneae; family Nephilidae; genus Trichonephila; species Trichonephila clavipes. The sequence continues at coordinate 104,617 of BMAU01002673.1, read as the reverse complement.
TGGGAGACCATAAACCACTGCTATGTAAAGGGAGCAAATAATATAGTTAATATTTTGTGACGTATCTGTTGTTACCAATGCGTTTTTTACCGTGAAATATATCGATGTTTGGTTCGAGACTCTGCGGGGCTACGGAAAATTGTTCCAGTAGCTTACATCCCATTACATTATTTATAATTGTAAGTAAAATACCTTCAAGTGTCCAACAGTGTGAGGTACAGATTTCGGAGTATTAACAAAGTACTTTATGAGTTATTTTAAAAAATGTAAACTGAATAAAAAGGGTTTTATACTGAACTCACAAGAAAAAATAATCATTATAAAGACTTCCTTCAATAAAGACACAATAGTCTTCAGAAAATTTTTTTTCTATAATCTTAAATCTTCTACATTAACAAATCCAAAATTTTATAAGAGAAAAATAAAAGAAAATATAAATATTTTGTTAGTATTTCTCAGAAGTCTCTAAAATGCACATGTACTGTAAAATATTTATCTTCTCCCGGTACTTTAAAAAAGTTTAGATTTATACTCTTATTTAATACCTGTTATCTTTTCTTCAATTTATGTTACCCTCTGTTCTTTTGAAGAAGACGAATTGTTACAGAAAAGGCAAAAGTTTCATGAGCAGTTAAATTAAAACTCAAAATTGTCATTGAGTTTAAAATGGCAATAGATGATTTTTAAATTGACACAAAACAATACAAATATTTTCATAATATTTTGAATGTAAAAATGAGCAGCGAAAGAATCGTGTTTAACACTGAGCATGAGTTATTCACAAAAACTTGATAAAAGTCTTAAAATTTTGAGTTTTATTTATTTTATTCTTAAGATTATATATATAAATATTTTTATCATATATATATAAAACCAATTGCCCGGGCCACTGAGCAAGATAATTTTTAGCTATTAATTCACAGTTTATATATAATTTAACTTCTAAAAGCATCAATTTTTCTTTTATAGAGTTGGATATCATTGTTTAATGGCTCGTTTGTTTCAAAACATTTATGCATGAATTTATATAAAAGAATATAAAGGTATCCAAAGAGAGTTACAGTAAATACGAATTAATCAAAGGTCAGAAATAATAATTCTGTAATGGATCTATCCGCGATGCGATCCTTCAACTAATCCTCTTGGGAAATCTTTTGGCTATCAATTCGCGTTATTCACAACCAACCCTTCGGAAGAAGAAATTCGTGATATTCTAATTAACTTACTATATATAGTCGAAGTTTTCTAGCTAGAAAAGAGAGTAGGAAAGGAGATAAAAACGATTCAAGTGAGATCGTTACTGAAGGGATCATATTTGAATTATTGTGATTAAGAACTCATCAGGAGAAAATTTTAAAGTAACGATTGTTCAATGATATTGAATTGATATTAGATGAAATAGTATGATAGGTTAGATCCCTTATAAAGTAAGGATCGAGTTTGATAGTCTCCTAATCGTTTGTGTATTACCGTCGTTGTTTCACTTTCGTGGTTAGCATCGAGACATTCTCTTAGTATTATTAATTGCATTAGTGTCTTTTCATTGTGTGATAAATAAACAGATTGATTGGATCACGGTGAGTGTTTCTTCTCTACCTCCAATATATCTACAGTAGTGGCCAAAATTCCTAAACACACTAATTTTTTAGCGTAATTTTTGTGTTTGACTTCATTTTTCGTTGTGAAATTATCGCACTATCTTAAATATTGTTATTGATTTTAATGTATTTTTATGCTGAATTCAAATCTACTACTAGTTTCTTAATGACTAAAATATTTTTTGTAGTAAAGCTGTGTGCCTGAACACAATAACGTGGAATGTGTGCAGAATAAAACAATATAGAATAACATAATATGCAAAGAAAAATAACACGAAAATTTACATATATGGTATTTTTATATATATATATATATATATATATATATATATATATATATATATATATATATATATATATATAAGCATTTTGAAAATTACATTGTTGTCACATGTTAGAAAATCAATATTTTATGGGCCAGCCGTTTGCTTTAATTACGGCTCTACATCTTTTTGGCATGTGATGCACCAATTTCAAAAGAAGATCTTTCATGACAGTATAGTTGAAGGAAAATATTAAAGTTTCAATTAATTCACGTTTGTTTGAAGGTTTTTTTCTTTGAAATTTCATAACCAATTTTAAACCATAAGTTCTCTAACGGATTAAGGTCGGGAGACTGTCCTGGCCAGTTCATTCTATTCACAGTATGGTCTTTCAACCATTTCTGGACTACCTTTGCACGATGACAAGGGGCGTTATCGTCCTGAAAAATCCATGACTGATCGCCAAAAAGATCTCTCGCAGTTAGTAGCAATTTATTTTGTATTATTTTAATGTAATTCATGGCTTTCTCTGTTCCGCTAATGATGTGAAGTCTTCCAACACCATGAGAAGACATGCAAACCCATATTATCACTTTTGTCGGGTACTTTACTGTGGGCTTCAGACACTGAGGGTTGAATTCCTCATGAGTGCGTCCGTCGTCTTACATAGGCACTACTTTGGTTGCCAGAAATACAAGACTGACTCTCATCACTAAATATTACCTTTTCCCAGTCTTTAATAGTCCATAATGAATGTTCTCTTGTACACGTCAATCATCTCTTGCGTTGAAATTCTGTCAGTAATGGTTTTGAGCGCGCTTTACAGCCTCGTAACCCAATTTCCAGCAGTCTTCCTGTAACAGTTCTTGGGCACACACTGACATTTGATGTTAAAGTCCATTGTTTCAAAATTTCCGAGGAATTAAGCTTTCTGTTTGAAAGTGAAATTCTGTTCAATAACCTGTCTTCACGTAAAGATGTTTTTCTTAGTCGTCCTGATCGCCCCCTGTCCGCAATAAAATTTGTTTCAGAAAATCTTTTCAAAGTTCTCACAACAGTAGAAAGGACACATGGTACTTTAGCAGCAATTTGACGCATAGAATAACCTTCTTCCTTCAAATGTATTATTTTGTACCTTTTATTCTTAGGCAGATATGAAAATTTAGCCGTAATTCCAATATTTTCCACAAACGCACTTCAAATTGCTTTCAATACACTATTTTCCACAAGCACACAACTGCATTCAATACAATAAACCACGTTTCATCGTTTTTTTTTCAACCCTTTATTGATACTGCTCTCTGATTGGTGGAAATAAAGGAGCATTTCACTGGTGGAAAACACACTCACTCATTCTTACAGTGACCTTGTGCTTTCTTGTCAAGGTTTTTTCAACATATCAATGAAACTATTACTTTAGATGAAAACTACAAACATATTTGAAATCAGCATGAAAAAATACATTAAAATCAATAACAATATTTAAGATAGTGCGATAATTTCATAACGAAAAATGAAGTCAAACACAAAAATTACGCAAAAAAATGAGTGTGTTCAGGACTTTTTGCCACCACTGTAGGTGCCCAAGACAGAAGTGTCAACCTCTCCCAATTCTATGCATAATTTTTCAACTTTGTCATCGATTTCTTCCTCCAATTACGGTATCTGATCACTCAAAGTTTAGATGTAGTTGTGAAGTGAGGTTTTATTAATGAATGGAAGAATGGTGTGGAATAGATTCCATAAAAATAGCTAAGCTAAGTAGTGTGAAAAGGTAGATGGATAGAAAAAAGTACATAAAGTTGTGGAACACTATGGCTACCAGAACCGTAAAAACAGTAATTAAAAAAGATAACAGCTTTGGAGGGATTCAAATGTTACTAGAATTGATGAAGACGAATACATACAATCTATAGATTGTGAACGCTTTTTTCCCCCACTATTAACAATAGATATATGTGCGTGCACGCGCATTACGTGTTGAAGATCTTTATATGTAAGTATTTTTCATTTTTACTTTAATTCATAATTGAAACGACTTTTATCTTCCGTTCGATAATTGGGGGGGGGCTATAAAAGAAATAACATTTATGACCCTTCTGCATGCTATTGAATTTCAAACCAAATTTTTTTATTTGCTTGCTCAAATTAACACAAAATGCTCGTAATAGTAGTTCAGTGTCTTCTTAGAAAATATATGCTGCAAATGATTTTTTCCCCTCATTTAAAAAAAAATATATTTTCGATGTGAACTTTGTGTATTTCTTATAAAACCATTAATTCTACTACTATTTTAATCTCATTTAAAAATGTAACTTTTCTTTGCATGAAAAATTTTCCAAAAAACACTTAGCAGAAATGAATCAATGAAATATATGAAATTTGAATAAGCGGGTGAAGTGCAATTTTAAACAGTATAACATTGCGTCATATTGTGCATTCTTTTCATACAGAAATTGAACTTAAAATTGCCTATAATTGGTTTGAATAAATTAAGCACAGAAACATTTGTGGTATGCGTCGTAATGTCGAAAGAGAAACACTTTCACCTTTCTCTGGTAAACGAGTCCTGAACTTGAAATGGAAATCTAATGATAAGTAAATTCACGCATGAATTCTTCAACCTCTTGATCTAGTTTGAGATTTTCTTCATTCAGTTTTTGGTATAAATACGCCTATTCATGGCTGTTCACTATTATTCAATCAAATCCTTCGGATACACATCTACTTCAAAATGATCTCTCAGGTATTGTATAAGATTTATATATATATATATATATATATATATATATATATATATATATATATGCAAATTCCAAAATAAATATTAAAAATTTATCATATTAAAAAATTTTTTCTAGAAATTCAGTTCACTATTTATTTGAAGCATTAAAAATATGTTCTTTTTAAATTGCAACGCCTTAAAAATTTAGGATGTTTGAATAATATTTGACTATCTAAACAATTTGCTAAATCTATTTTATTTGTATAAAATATTTTTAACAAAATGACAGAAACTAATAATAAATTAACAGTATTCAATCATAAAATTATTCACATAAAAAGTACTTTTCTAATCTTGAATCTGAGCAGGTTATTTGAAAATTTACTTACAAGTTTCCTCTCTATTAATGTTGGTATAAAATTCTATAATTTTATCAGCAAATCTCAATAATGAAATATTAATAGTAAGAGTATACTTAGTGAAATTGAAGTATAAACGTTTTTTACTTGGTATAAAATAAAGTATGCTTTTATGATCTAATGTAGGTTTCAATCTAATTTACTTTTGTTTATAACAGGCTTTTGTTTTCGCCACTTTGGCTGTCACCGTTTTTGCCAGTCTTCACGTGGTAAGTGCATAACATCTATTTTTTATTCTGTTTCTTAAATAATGTTTACATTTTCCTTATATTGCTCAATTTTTATTAGCATTAGTAAAATTCATTTATAACAGAAACTTCGAACTATTTTCCTTAACTTGAAAAACACTGGATTATTATCTTCTTACTGGAAAGATAAAAGTTAAAAAATACACAAGAGCAATGTGCTGTAAAATTATATATATTTAAGAAACTCTTTTAATAATTTTGTATTTTCTTGGATAGTTTTTATAGCAATTATTATTATTGTATTTTTTTCTAATTTTCCTTAATTCTTTGTTTATTATTTTCCAGCTTTAAATATTACCATTTTAGTATTGCAATGTGTGTTTAATCATTATTTTTATGAATTTACTAATAATTCCTCTACATCAAGCATTATTTGTGCATGCTTTAAATAAGTAAATTGAGTGCAATTCAAAGTATAAACAATTAATCGGTTTCCTAAATTTATTGAGCTTTAACTGAAAGTACGAGCATCAGAATTTGCATTTTAATGTAAGTCCAGATTAAGAGATTTTTAAAATAAGATTGAATTACAAATCTAGATAGAATTAGATTTAATTCCCAATGTTTAATAAATAAAATACTCTTTGTTGTTTCTAACACTACTACAAATGCAATGACTTGACTAACATAAAATTTTCATTTGCCAATAAAAACCTTTCTTTGTTTCAACTGTCAGTTTGCTTTCATTAAACAAATTTAAAAGAAAACACGATTAAAACAATTTCAAACACGGAAGAGTAATAAAATATTTACAGTATTTAATTTACAATGATATTGTATTTTAAAATTGTTTTGTACCTCTATAATTATATATACCTATACAATAAACCAGTGAAAAGCAAAATCAGTTCTTCAGGTTTTTAAAGGTCAGCTCAATACATAAAGGTACCAAATAGCATTCTTTTATCTCATATATCTCTCAAAGAAACTTGAAGAAAATATTCAAATTACTCACAACGAAACCATACAGACTACGACTCGTAAAAATTTTAATTTATACACGAGTAGAGTGAGAGAGCATGATACCTCAACCAATTTGGAATTGCATTTGATGAAATAGCATAACAATGGCAATCGATTCTTCACGAACTACTCACTAAATGATGGAAGTCGCGATGCAAAACTCATAACAATATGTTAAACTTACTTGAAAAGATTATTATCTACTTACAAAAGAATATTATATATATTATAAGACCTCGTTATTTTTTTTTTCTTTTTACTGCTTAGTAAATAGAAATAATAACAAATAGCACCAAATGATACCTTTTACAGAAACCAAATTTGTATTTAGAATATTTTTACGATTAAAAATGTGCTTGTTTTCAGCCTGTACATCACGCTTCTAAGCCATACAAGTTCGGATACAGTATAAAGGACCGTCATGGTGAACAGCATCGCGAGGAGTCCGGTAACGGAGGACATGCTGTCCGTGGAAGCTACGGATTCACCGATGCTCGAGGAATTCGCCGAGAAGTCCACTACGTAGCTGACCACGGTGGTTTCAGAGCTCAGGTCAAGACAAATGAACCCGGAACCGCCAACCAGAACCCTGCAGCCGTTCATCTGATCTCTGACGCTCCCTACGCACACGGAGGATATGCTGGAGCCGCCGGACTAGGATATGCTGGAGTCGTAGCAGCTCCCGTCGGATATGCCGGCCTTGGAGGAGCTGGACTCGGATATGCAGGGTATGGAGCAGCCGGATTGGGATACGCCGGAGGATATAGTGGTCTCGGTAATGGAGGTCTAGGCATACTCGGAGGATTAGGATATCAAAGATATGGTTATTGAGTTATTTATTGCGAAAGACATTTTGAATTTTAAATAAATGTAAATATTTTACTTTTGAATACTTTCTACTGTTTTATTTAAAATTTACCAACATTAATTTATTTTAAGATTGACTGTAAATTACGGAGTAAGTAGTTTAACTGAAGTGAACATGTTTACAATTATTATTTAGACTTAAATGTTTTTATATCTATACATATTCAACTAGTAAATGTCTGATAAAAAATATATCCAAATATTAAATCGAATAATTGACTCAAAATAAATTTTTTTCCTAACAACTACCTAGTTTATTGTGAATACTATTCTATATCAATACTTTAAAAATGAATATATATTTGTTTTTCTTTTATATTTACTTTAAGAAGTCTCAGGGGTGTTAAATTTCTCTAGACGTCTGAAAATATAAACTATTTTCAAACAGGTATAATTCTTTTTAAATTTAAATTAAATAATTCAAATATTTTACACATTATTTATAAAGGAATGGGGCTTCAGAAAAGTATAAAATGTTTAAAATATAATCATAATTTTAAAAATTATAAGCATATGGAAATAGAAACTTTTCTATAAGAAATATTTATTAAGTTTTACGTCGCACATGCTATTTTCTAAAATAGTAGCTTTAATTACTAGCTGTAAGTTGATTTGTAAATATAAATGTTTTTTTATTACACTGTAGCTATTTTTATACAAATAGAATAATAATTTACATATTTTAAAAAATAAAAAAAATACATTTTTAAAAATATTTAAAAAATTGTAATATTTTACAAATATTTTGAAATACAATAGATATATAATACTAAAATTAGGTAGGGTTTAAAGAGTATGATGCATTTTATAACTCTATAAAGTTTTATACATCACAGGCTACTATTTTAGAAAATAGCGTGCGCAACGCAAAAAATACTTAATATTTATTATAAAATTTTCAGATGCTTATGATTTTTAAATTTATTTTATTTTAAACATTTTACACTTTTCTGAAACATTATTCTTTTTTAAATAATATGTAAAAGATTCAAATAGTTTAATTTAAATTTAAAATAATTATACCTGTTTAAAAATCGTTTATATTTTCAGACCTCTAGAGAAATTTAACACCCCTGAGAGTTCTTAAATTTACTTCATATTTGATTCCTAAAATTTTATGCGCGTTCAATTGTATCTAATGCAGATAGGTTTGAACGTCTAATCTTGTTCAATAGCTGGTGAAGTGAAACAATGCTCCAACAAGCTGAGAATTAATTGAAACCGAAATCTAAAGTTAAAAATACTGTAGATTCTTTCCTAAGAATATCACTGCAGCCATTTATAAATTCAAAGTATGTTGTTGCACGAATGCTGTCCATCTCTTTAAATTATGGTTTAAAATGCTATTTGAATGACCTACTTATCTTAAAAGGATTTATAATTAAGAAAAAAGCTATGCCCAACAATCTAAGTCTTGTCCAGAAAACGAGCTTAAAATGAATAACATAAGTTTAACTTTATTCTCTATAGATCTTGAATAAATAAAATGTTACTCGTAAAGTAGAATAAATAAAATAGTCTAGCACAGAGAATATATAGTAGGATTCTAATGAATATTTAAATTATTTACGCTAAATTATCATCCACAGATTAGAAAGAATACGCGAATAGATATATTTCCAATATGAAGATGGCTGAATTTAAGAATGAATGTGAAAATCCAATGCAGCGTAGTGTTATCAGTAAGTTTAAATAGGCATAGCAGCACTGAAACAAGACGATAGATAAATCATGTGCAGCAACGTATAACAAGAGCTCGATTAAAAAGTTGCATCTCCAAACCAATTAGTTACAAACCATACAGTTTATAGTTAAAAAACCCAATAATATGGTAAAATGGATAACAAAATCAAGTAGCAAATACACAAATTAAAAGCACCTTTGTAAATGAAATACTATCCAAATTCCAAAAATATAGTAAGGGAAGGGGAGTCGAAATTTGATATGAAGGAAAAAGACAATTGGACAATTATATAAATTGCCGAAAAAACTGAGATTATCAAATAGTTAACTCTTGAAATATTGTTGTATCTCATGAACATTATAAGTCACTCAGACTGTAGAAACCTATTTTCTCCGATTATATGCGATTGGAAATCAGTGTATAAAATATTCATAAAGCATTCTAATAAAAAACTGGATCAATCTACCAGAAAGGATTTTAATTTTAAAAGAACATTAAAAAAAATTCCCACTTCCAGCTTCTGTTTGGTAAAAACAGATAACAATATTGATTTAAAAAAAAATCAACAATTTAGAGCATGGTTTTGATTATAGTGATATATGAGCGAGTGTGTTTTAAATAATTTTATTTTATGATCTGATCAGTGCCTTATCATGAACAAGATATGGTCTTAGGAACATTTACATGCCTATGAATAAGCTCATATAACCATCTAGGTGGCATAGAAATTTATCTATGAATCACGATAATCTAAAAAATTAAAATAAGTAAGATTCATTGCAAATAAATTAGGTTGATCCAGACTCTTAGTTCAGTAGTTTGGTTGGGTTTGGGTACTATTTCCATAATGTTACATTTGAAGATTGGTGCAGTCTTTTCTCTTTGTCGGCTGAAAATCAAAAAATGATGACTAAATCATTGCATAGAAAAGCAAAACAAAAAAATCAATTTTATAGTTACTAGAAAATTAGGTGGGAATAACTTTTGTTTATTTGGCGTATAATGTTTTAGCGAGGATAACGAATTTAATTTTTTGTCAAATAAAATTATTCAAAACTTTCTCTGCTGTGAACACTACGTACAGGTTTAAGAAATGCATTATTTATAAGAAACGAATGTGAGAAAACTCAAATGTTTCCTAAACTTTAAAGACAAAACTGTGAATTATCTACACTATTAAAATTCGTAGGTAAACAAACGTATCTTTTCATGTATGCTTCCCTATTTTCTCACAAATCGCACGACGCAAAACTCGCCGAAGGTACAAAAATTTATGGAATGATCCGAGGAATCCGTTTTGAACATTTATATTCCGATATTCCAAATAGTTAAAAAGATATTAATTAAAAACCTTAAAACGCATAATTATTACCATGTTTCTCCGCCAGGGGACAAGTTCAAAAATTCGGAGCTTCTTTTTTTTTCAGACGTTTTTAAAACGCAACCTAATTCTTTTCATGAGACTCAGACAAAAAAAATTACAGATTCCGAAGATTCATTTATTTCGTCACAATACTTTATAATTTGTTTTTCAAAATAGTTATATTTTCTATTTTTTACGATTTTTTTAAAATGAGTCAAAATCGATACGTTTTTATGGATAAGATTTCTAAATCATTCCACTTGCATTTTCTTTCGCGCTAATGAAAAAAATATTTTACACTACAAAAGTACGTGCTTTTCTCTTTTAGAATCAGTCATTTAAAAAATTTAATGTCAAAAACTGGTGTGTGTTTTTTTTACGATTTTTCAAAAAATACTCAAAATGTTATTTAAATACTTAATACCTTCTTTATTTATAAAAATAATCTAATGAAAATTTTTTTTCCGTGTGTAGAACAATATTGCACGCAATCTGCACAACGATTCATAAAATATCTTTAAAATTATGGCTTAAAAAATGTGTTTTCGTTTTTTCCCCTTTTGCGAGATATATGTAAACATTACTTTTTTTAAAGTTCTTTGTTTAAAAATTACCGTTGCTTTCGATTGATATATGAAGTTTGAAAGCATTAACTTAAAAATGAAGCCAAAAAAATTTAAACTTTAACAAATAACGAAATGAGAAATTGAAAAAATCTCTCTTTATTTTAAAGGTATTTTTACTGCTCTTTCCCGTAGGAACGCACAGCGCTGCTGTTAAACCCACTGCTTTATAAAACGGTAGTTCCCAGGTTCGAAACTGAAGCGGAAGATACATTCAATTTCGCATTATGCTACTTCTTAAATTTTAAAATTTTTTACTGGAATGAAAAAGGTTAAAATTAAAATAAAATATCAAAATGTTTTTATCAGATCGGTTTTTTAATGGTTTTTTCAGTACATGTATATATATGTAAGGATAATTAAACTAGATTAAAAATTAAATTCCCTATCTAGCACTTAACTCATCTTTCTCAGTTCACATCTTCAAGTATCAAACTAATCACCCATTTATTTCTTCCGAACCCATTTATTGGCCTAGCCAATAATAACGTCTGATTCCAGATCGTTATATTTAATAGTCAACATATGTCAGCATTAACTTTCAAATACCCTCTTCAAATCCGCGATACTTACCACATGTTTTTCAAGTGTTATCAATTTTAACCGAAAATCGTGGCGTACTTTTTTACTCCCCTGCTCTTAGTGTCAGAACAGATGTAGGAATGATTGAATAAAGATCATCCCTTTTTCTAACTTTTAATCTGATTCTGTTTTCAAAATCATGACAGAAATAAAGCCGGCAGGATTTTTTACCTGCGAATGGATTTCAAATCTTAACGTAAAAAAACTAATATTTTTTATAAAATAATTTTAATATAAAAACGAACGCCAACTGCGGTAATAAATTATATGGAGAATTTGACGGAACACCGAATGCACCGTATGCCTATATATGAAGACGTCGGATTGCCGGAATAAAAAATGATACGGAAAAAAAACGCGCTAATAATCCTCGGAAGAACATCTCTCTTAACACCGAGAAGAATGCAGTGTTTACCGCCGAACGATATTCTGTCTTTGCTGAAGAGGCCATCCAGTTTACCGTGAATGGAAGAAACATTCTAATGGAGAGAAAAAGAAAAAAAGGAGAGAAGCGTGAATCCCTTATTCCCCCGTGATGAAAGACGTCACTCCCTTTCGCCAGAAAAATTAAAGGAAAAAATCTTCTTCGCCGGAAAGTCTGCACGGTAATATTGTGAATTTGACCAAAGCATCTGTGGATTACCGTTCACTAAGGGTTTCTGCCGCTGCAAAGTGGAGATCAGTTAAATTGTATATTTCCAATTTTAGTAACATTGAAATAACTCAGTTTTGCTGAACAGAACTTTGCGAAAAAGAATAATATATGATATGATATGATATTTAATTTTTATGATATAGTTGTGTTAAATATATTTTCTTTATATTTTAATTGAGAAAACAAAGTATATAGGTTTTGTAATGCAAATTTTTGAGAAATTTTAATATACTTCTCATAATTTTATCTTAAGATGTCGAATGAGTTAAAGGTTATGATAGAAATTGGTGTTTTAAGGATGAAAAATATAAATTTAGTTTTTAGAAAAATGATTAATATACTAATACTAATGATATTGATTTTGATAAGAAACACAAGTAAAGTCCCGTTGCATTCTTTTTTCTCCACTGAATTTAGTTGTTTTGTTAATTATTTTATTCAGCAGTAATCTTATTACATGTCATTTATTTTTTTTTATTTTGAAATTGTGTGTTTTGATATACCGGCCCTATATCAGGATTCACTATTTCTTAAAATTTTCCTTATCTAAATTTAAAATTAATTTAATAACTTGAAGTTTATTTTTGGATATTATACAGTGGATGAGGGAGAATACAATCATTATAATTTTGCATATGTCTCGAAACATTAAGAGGACAAACTTGTTTAGTTTGATATGTACACCTCTCATTGTTTCTTATCAGCATCCCTGAACATCTCTGAGTTGATCACGCAGATTTCTCAAAGAGATGTGTTCAAAATTAAGTAATGTGATACAGTTTATATTAGTGAATGTGTGATGTACGAGAAACTTAAGAATTTTTGTCAATGAAACGAATTTTTAGAAGGTTACGGAAAGATTCAAAATATTGTATGCGATATTGTTAAGTTACGGTGAATATTGAGAAAATTTTCATAAATACTAAAGGTGATTGTTGAATTGAGTCTACTTTTCCGACTCAAAATTAACAAAAAAGAGCTCTTATATTCTTATAAATTTTATATTTTTATATTTTATAACGCATATAAAATAAAATATTGTTTATTGTGTTGAATAGTGCACATATCAGTTGTGTGTTGTACACCGTTGTCATATTATTAATAATTTCATTTTATTAGTGTCTATATTTTTCATCATTTTAAAAAATGTAATTCATGCATGCAAAATGTGTGTAACAATATAAGGTATTACTACGATGGCGCCAGTAGATTTTTATACAAAATAATTATCTTAACATTTGTATATGTATTTTTATATTTACTATCTTATTGTTTGATATATTATTTTCCAATATAAATTTTCTTTTGAAAACATTATCTGCTAGCTATAATACGAATCTATTATTATGAAAGAATAGGAGGAAACGCGAGCTCTTGTTCTAGATGTCGAATAGATTTGAACAAGCTAATCTTCAATTATATGTATGGAAATTCATTTTTATCAATTAATATTTTGGAAATGTCGTTACTGTGTTTGTTGTTATAGTTTCGTTTATTGTATTGCATTTTGATTTTAATATTCCTATTACTTAAATATTTCTACTGTGTGCAATATGTATTTCTAAATAATGTTATGCATTGTTTTGTGAGTTGTTGAAAATTGATTAAGGTTGTAAAGAGAGAAAAAAAACCCACGCCATGACTCCCTTTTAAAATTGGGGGGGAATGTAAGGATAATTAAACTAGATTAAAAATTAAATTCCCTATCACTTAACTCATCTTTCTCAGTTCACATCTTCAAGTATCAAACTAATCACCCATTTATTTCTTCCGAACATATGGCCTAGCCAATAAACATGTCTAATTCCAGATCGTTAGATTTAATAGTCAACATATGTCAGCATTAACTTTCAAATACCCTCTTCAAATCCACGATACTTACCACATGTTTTTCAAGTGTTATCAATTTTAACCGAAAATCGTGGTGTGCTTTTTTACTCCCCTGCTCTTAGTGTCAGAACAGATGTAGGAATGATTGAATAAAGATCGTCCCTTTTTCTAACTTTTAATCTGATTCTGTTTTCAAAATCATTATATATATATATTTATATATGTAGGCTCTTTCCGCATACTGTTTTTTTTCTAACTTATTTATATTTTTATGTTTAATCAAATGTTCGGGAAAAAGCAATCGTTTCAATAGCTATGTTAATTTTTCTTTCATTTATTATAGAAATTTGATTTTAAAAAATGTATATATGTTTTTTAAAAGGATTATTTTTATTATTTCATTACTAAATGAATAATTTGTTAACTAAAAAGCACACCGGCTATTATTTTGGATCAAAATACATTTTAGAGACATTTTTAAGCTAAATTAATGCAACGCTTGATTGATTCATAAAAATCTGAAATCGATATATTTTATTATTTTAGATTCTTTTGAATTAACTATTATTTAAAAATGATGAACGTTTTTTGTTTCACTCTTAGCATCAGAATCATTTTCTTTTTATTGCTTCACATTAATAATTTTTTTAATTCTAACACAATATTTTATGATGAACGTTTTTTGTTTTACTCTTAGCATCAGAATCGTTTTCTTTTTACTGCTTTAGATTAATAATTTTTTAATTCTAACGTAATATTTTTTTTGTAAGTCATACATCGAAATTTGAAACTATATCTTATCTGTGAGAAGGAGGGGAAGATAGAACAATAATTTTACACTAAAAAACCGTGTTCGGGTTATAGAGAGGGGAAAGAAACCTGTCTTAAATCAAAAATAAGTGGAATGGAACAAATTTCGAAAAAAAGAAATTTTTTTGTCACAATTTTATAAATCACTCACATTGTGCGCGTACAAAGACACACACAGAAATGCTGGTGTCATGAGGAAAAGAGAAAGCGCCCGAGCAATGCGTACTAAGAGTAGGATGGGGGGGAGTGGAAGTCGTTTTGAAAAAGAGTATTAGAGAAGTGCTGATTTTGTGAATAGTTGTGAGAAAGAATTTTAGAAAAGCTGATTCTTTAATATTTCTTTCTCTATGACTTTTCGAACATCGTGCGGGCTATCAGGCTTCCAGTAAACGTTGCGTTTATTAATGCGCATCATACCTTTACAGGTAAAAATATTGATTTTTTAAATAATTTTAGAAAGAAAGGTTTTGTTTCCACTATATTTAAAATGTTATTAACAACATGAATTTATTAATGCCAGACATTTTTGTTGTTGAAAATAATGTGCCAGATGCCATTTTGTATGGAAAAAAATCATTAATTTGAAACCATTTTAGAATGTCTGTAATTTTAATATTATTTTATTTATACTTAAATAAGTACAAATTTAAATTGCCAGACATTAATTCGGTTGCTTACTTAACATACAGGCCGATTTATACCGTGGTATTATGCCTGTCGTTAGAGAGAGACAATGGCAAAGTAGGTAGGCGGAAGAGTGACCAATGCGTTGCTTTCTTTTTGTAATTCATACAAAATGCAGTGTCGTAAATACACTTTATCTACTGACATTTTTTTTTCCCTTTAAATATTAAAAGTAAACGATGAACGGTAAAAAAGGACTCATTTTACATTATACAGCAGCTAAAATA
Source organism: Trichonephila clavipes (assembly GCA_019973935.1). Lineage (NCBI taxonomy): Eukaryota > Metazoa > Arthropoda > Arachnida > Araneae > Nephilidae > Trichonephila > Trichonephila clavipes. Next base: position 89,076 of record BMAU01002673.1, on the reverse strand, counting down.
ACAAAGAAAAGTCCAAATGACTCACAAGCCAGATGTTTTTTTTATTTACAAGAAAAATCACCTGCCTATTTAAAATACGACAGAACTTTCCCTCCAACCCGATAGTTTAACTATTTTACATACTAATCAATCATTGGCTGCTGGAGAAGATAATTGCTGCAGGGCATGTTAGCGGCGCATGACGAAGTCAGTCCCAAGTCATATGTTTACGTTTGTTGAGACAAATATTATTCAACTCAACAAAGAAAAATATAATAAAACTATAGAACATTATATTTTAAAAAGTAATCAATAAACAAACAAAAATGTTATAAAATTATAGAACATTATATTTGAGATCGAAAGCAAATTAAAGGTAAACAACAAAGTTTACATTCTTCCAATGATGCCAAAGTGTATGACAGAATAACAGAATGGGTTACCAAATTCCAAAATCAAGAGTTATTATAAACAATTAATAATCTAAAAACCTCAAATGCTCCAATTTTTTATCATCATTCGTGTGAAGTGGGATATTTCAATGACTACAAGAAAATAACTGTTAATACTGTACGCACCTCCTGGCATAGTGTACGAGATATTCATAAGGATATTTTTAATAAAATTGTGTCAGTAATTGAAGAAGATGTAGTTAAAAAAAGAAATTATTTGTCATTAACTTCCCTTTGTGACATGCATAATAAAGAATTACAAGAAGAGTTAATACATCAAACTGAAGCAGATGTAAGTTTAATGACAAATCATCAACTTGAAGAAAAATAGTAAAACAATTCAAGCAAATTAAGATTGTAATAAAAAAGAAAAGAAAAATTACTATGCATAAAAATAGTAACTTATTGGAACAAGAAGATCTAAAAAAACTCGAAGAGAATGATCTCATTGATAAAGTTGCATTCATTCTACGAAGTACTGTTTTAAAAATGGATAAAACAACATTACCTGCTGTAATGAAGATGGAAGATTTGATTAATGCTGAGTGTAATATTCCAGAAAAACTAGATCACTTTTTCAAATCATTAATTGGAGGTAAAGATATTCGTCACAGAGATGGAGTCAATTTTATAGGTTAAGCAATTCATTGGCTTCTGATGCTATTTATAGTGTAAGTAATGGTACTGTTAAGCCATCAAAGCACATAACGCTGGGTATGACCGTGAAAAGTCTTACAAGTAGTAGTGATTAATATTTTAAATCGACTTGGACATTGTTGTAACTACAATACGCTGGAAGAACTAGAAACTGAAGCTACGATCTTATCTGTAAAACATTCTAAAATTTGCCCTCCTGACATCATTCAAAGTCCGTCATTAAGCACAGGTGTAGCATTCAATAATTTGATAGATACGTCGATACTTTAACTGGAAAGGACAATTTACATGACACCGTAGGAATCATTTACCAAAATGTAAGTGATGATTACGATATTGAATTAAATTCAAGTAGTATAAGTGGAAATCTTGACATACCGCTACCACCAGCAAAAGAAGACGGACTTTTAACGAGGAAATTCCAGAACTACCGTCGTTTAATCATCGATTGCAAATGTTAGAAAATTTAACACCAGTTGAGAATGAACTAACTCTTCCCGCAAATTTACCTTTGATAGAAACAATAGATCTGTTATATTTGCTTTCACACTTCTTACATGTTCCAAATACCCCAATGGGGACAGGTTATAATTCTAAAATTATTAAAGATACTAGTCCCAAACAAAAAGTATCTTATCTTACACCTATTAATTTTTCACCGACAAATGTAGCGGGAGTTACACATACAATGGAACAGGCCCAAGTTGTAGGAAAGGAATGTAATCAAACATACGTGCAAGTTACTTATGACCTGGCAATAGTTAAAATAGCATATAAAATCCAATCAAAGTCAAAGACACAATTCAATAATATTTTCATCCATCTTGGTTCATTCCATTTAATGATGGCTTTCTTCAAAGCCATAGGAGTTTTATAAATGAGTGTGGTCTATCTCATATGATAATTGAGAGTAATATAATTGCTTCTGTGGCTCAGTGAACGGTTTAGTTGAAGGTAAACATTTTAATCTTGCAAACGTCTGCATCCGTTGATGGCTCTTGGTTTGAAAATGTTACATTTTGATAATTTTTTGGACAATATTGAATACAATTTCCTGAAGGAATAAGTTATCGACGATCTCCTTCATTATCAAGAAGATATAGATTCTCACTCGTCTATGCCAATAGAATTACCTAATAATATATTATCGAGAGTATTATCTGCATATCAAAAATTCGTAGAAGAAACAAGACAAGGTGAGCATGGGAAAACGGCTCAATTCTATTTGATTTACATCCAGCCTGTAAACTATTATATTACCCTGTCACACAAGAAGCATACGTATGGGAGATTTCAAAATGTTCAAATATGTTATTCCAAAAATAACCAATTTATTTTTCGCAGTAAATCAACCGAATTATGGTGTATTAAATATTTAGACAATCTAAATAAAGTAGATGAAACACATCCTGGACTAAAAAATGATTTCATGAATGGATGTTTTGGAATAAAAAGAACCGACAAACCATTTTCGAGCATACCAATTGATCTTACACTGGACCAGACTATCAATGCTGAAGCGGCTAGATGCCTAAGTGGTATTGCACATTTTACTAATTCCTTAGCTGCCCGTCAACGCTGGACCAAAAGTCACAGTATTAGAGCTATTATAATATCTCACGTTCTCGATGTTTGTGTATTGAAGCAATTACAAGACGTGCCTGCGGATTTGCAACCGAATAGAATTAAAATTTATGGCAAACAATTCTCTAGTTTCAATGAAATTTTTGAAAATAACATTAATCCATTTGATGAAAGTTTAGACAAAAATAGTTTATATGATATTGCAACTGCTAAGCCTGTACCTGAAAATGTAGCGAACTTTTTGTTGAACATTGAGAAAAATGGTGAAGATTTACGGAAACAGCTTATTACTGAATGTGCTAAAGATCAGAATAGATTTTATAAGCCAATAAAAAAACCAAGTGCTTAATTTTGCTGGTGCTCCAAAGAAGAAAAAAATAACTCTTGGTAACAAAGTTATTGAGCTAAGAATGCAACGAGATCCATTTGGTCGACTCTTAGGTATATCTATGACCAACAAAGTCGATATTGAAAAAGTACTGTGATTTCCACTAACGTCGATACCAACATCGATGTGTCATACAGACGGTAGTATTTGCAAAACAGATAAAGCACACTTAATTAAAGTTTTCGAGAAAAAAGTTAGAAAGGTCAATCAGCAATCCTTATTTTTGATATTAGTGTTTTAGACGGTTTCTTCATGTTACACATCATGAAAGAAGTGCCCCAAACTTTCGATGGCATATCAAAAAAATTCCTTAAAATGATTTCACAGTTTAAATCACCTCACATTGATATTGTATTTGATCAGTATTTTACATCTTCTATAAAAGATTGTGAGTGTTTACGTTGCAATGAAACAACCAGTACAGTTTCCATCGTATCTAATCAAATACGGCATCATAGTTTTGCTGGTGAACTCAAAAATACTCAGTTCAAGGAAGCTCTCCTAAAAACTTTTATTGATCATTGGGCTAACGAAAACATGTATCCTTTTATTGGGAATAAAACTATTTATCTAAGCTTGGATAAGTGTTATTCGTATCGCGTTGTAAATAACCAAGTTATTAGAAGTATTGAAGAATCATTATCATGTGATGAACATGAAGCTGTGATACTCGAATTATATATCATATTTCCCAGATAAGCGTTGACGCTCAAGTTGTTGTACACTGCTCAGACTCCAATATTCTGATTATATTTCTTGGCAATTTGGATCATCTGAATGCATCTTTGAAGCTTTGGATCCAATGGGGTGTAGGAAACCATGAACGTCTAATAAGCATCAATGATTTATATCAAGATCTTTGTATTTCGTTATCGAAAGCTCTACCATGTTTCCACGCAACAACAGGGTGCGATTATACCCCAGCATTTTTTCGGAAAGGTAAACTAAGGCCCTTCAAGCTGCTCGAAAAATCTGTCGAGTATCAGTTAGCATGTCAAGAGATTATAACTGATGTTGACGATGAACATGAACGTATATTTGCCACTTTGGAAAAATTTATATGTCACATGTATGGGGTGCCTAACTCTTCAAATATTAATGATGTTTGCTTCAATCTATTTTCTAAAACTTATCAATCAAAAGAACTCAATGATAATTTCGAAAAGAAATGTCGAAGTTTCGATTCATCGAGTTTATCACTATGTAAAGCTGAATTATATCAGCATTTATTAAGAGTGCGGTATGTGACAAAGTTTTGGAGAAAAGCTCATTTAAAAGATCCATCATCTTTATCGCCGTTAGCTTCCGGGTGGATCGTCAATGATGATAAATACGATTTCGTTTGGTTTGCTGAGGAGCAGTTTCCATCATCAGTTGCTGACATTGTCATGAAAAGTAATGTATTATTTATGATAGGATAAATCGAAAGAGTAAATTATTATTTAGACCATGATAACCTAATAATGATTTTTTTTTGGTCCAGAACGAACACTACTAGAAAACCAAAACACAAAGCAAGATGATGATTATGATGATATTGATAATAATGAGAGCAGTGACAATGATGACGACTATGAAGATGCATCGGTTTTTTGTGATATTTTTACGGAATGAAAATACATATTTAATAGAAAAATGATTTTGACCATATAAACATAATATGTATAAGTAAAAGTGAGAATTTTGTTATTGTATCAATGGAAATTTTTCCTTCATCTTTTATAAAATCTTTTTATTCAGTTACAATTAAATTCCTATGATATTTAAAAACGATATTTTCCCTTTTTTTATAAATACTTTAAACAAGTATTTAATATTATTTTAATTAGAATTTAAATATTATTTTTTTATTAAATTCATCCTCGAAGACATAAAAATTTTAAAAAAGTTGTTTCGAAAGTATTCCTGTCACTCTTCCGTCTACCGACTTTGCCACTGTCTCTCTCTAAAGACAGGCATAATACCGCGGCATAAATCGGCCTGTATGTTAAGTAAGCAACCGAATTAATGTCTGGCAATTTAAATTTGTACTTATTTATGTATAAATAAAATAATATTAAAACTACAAACATGCTAAAATGGTTTGAAATTAATGATTTCTTTTCATACAAAATGACATCTGGCACATTATTTTCAACAACAAAAATGTCTGGCATTAATAAATTCATGTTGTTAATAACATTTTAAATTTAGTGAAAATAAAACCTTTCTTTCTAAAATTATTTAAAAAATCAATATTTTTACCTGTAGAAGTATGATGCGCATTAATAAACGCAACGTTTACCGGTAGCCAGATGGACCGGACGATGTTCGAAAGGGCATAGATAAAGAAATATTAAAAAACAGCTTTTCTAAAATTCTTGTTTTTCTGACGTTGCTAGCTCTTGTACTAGAAGGAAAGGGAAAATTTATAAAAGTAGAGAAAGCCCGTGCAACGAAGGGCCATGCAGCTAGTAATTCCTAAAATCTTGGCATGAGCGTAAAATTTTCCCTTATAAAGATTAGTATTTTTTGTAATAAAAAAAATTCTTTTAATGGGGTTAAGTAAGAATCTCCGAAGATTGGTCAAATGTTTTCACTTGATTTGGGCCGATCCGCTGTACCAGTGGTTGAAAATCCCTTTACAAAAGTATAATTAAAAATGTGAACAAAATCTTTTTAATATTATTTTTAGCAGGAAATACTAAAACAACAAAAATGAAATAGATTTTCTTAAAATAAATTATTACAATAGAAGCAAATACGCAATAATGATACAGCTTTCTTTCGAACTGTATTTGCAATCCGTTTTTTCTTGTGGTATCAAAATAGAAATATGTCACACAGTTTGCACAACATTATCTCTCTTGACTTTACCATAGACTTAAAACTCTTAATAGAATTACTTAAGAAAATTCAGCAAATGTTTATCAATTTGGATAAATGTAATGTAAAACATAAATTAAGATAACATTCACAGAAATTATCTTTGTTCTTCAGATGATTTAACACCACACTTTGTTGATAAAACTACAAAACCATTGATGTTATAAACTTTAATTAGAATAAATTTTGACAAACTTTTAAGGTATCCGAACACTTTCGGAGAACTTTTTTTTAAGTAGTATTACTAAATCATTATAAATGCTTTTTTAGGAATCAATACCGATAAAATCTAATATATTTAACTTAATATATATATATATATATATAATATCTAAATTTTACAAAAATCACAATTATAAGTGAAATTTTAGCAATATTTTTGAAAACTTTCAAAGTAATTAGAAAAAAAGTAATAAACTTATATCAGTAAAAGTATTAATACGGCAAATTAGATTAATTTATTTAGAGATTGTACAAAAACTGCAACGTTTTATTTACATTTAAAGTTTTTAGATCTAATCGAGTAAATATTAAAAGAAATGTGATATTCTTCATGAGACAATTATTTAAATTATAGGCCATTACTCAAAAAATATTATTACCATAAGAAATACTTAGTACATTATCTCAGAAAATAATATAAACATCAGGCTGAAAAGGTTTCACAAAAATAGGCTCGTAATATTTTGAGCAAAGCTCTCCTCAAATATTAAATCATCCATGGCAGTATCTATAACAACACATGATTGAAGCAAATCACAAAGTTTGTTCAAAACGCACTTTTTTCAATAACAAGTATCACATATAATCAACCGAAAAGAACTATTTGTTGCTTTGCTTATATCTATTATAAAGCTGAATTGCTAAATATTGGAATTGTTGAATTAAAATGTAATCGTATTGTTTTAAGCAATTAGAATGGAACTTGTGTTTTAAAGGTCAACTTATTGTTGATTTGTATCATTGTTTCAAACTACAGTGAAATACGTTTAATGCGAAAAAGCTTAAGACGAAATATCGGTTAACACGAAATAATACGAAGGTCCCTACAAACTACTATGTATTTTCATGCTTTTTCTTCTTTCTCTCAACACGAAAGGAAAATCGCTTAACATGAAAAGATATCCCATCTGAAAATGAACAAAATACGGAAATAATTTATTATTGAACTGTCCTATATACTGAGTCATCGGAAGAAATCATTCGAGTAGAGGATGGTAATGTGTGTACCACCCCAATTACGGCAGAGAACGATATTTTGGAGTTTGCTCAAATCTGAAAAAATACCATTGATGCAGATTCCGGTGACAAAAATGAAATAAACAATGCAGTTTCTGTTCCCCTGTCTTCCAAAACGTGGAATGTCATGAAGATTACACTCAATTACTTAGGCGCACATTCAACTGATGAAAAGAAAAAGAAATGGACGCTATGGAATAATTTGATGTTGAAAAAGACAATGTAAAAAAAATATATCAGATTATTTTGAAAAACTCAGTAAATGTTCTGCTTTTCAAAAAACTCGAAAATTTTATATTAAATTTCATTAATTTCCTGAGAATGTTTTTGTTTCATTGACTTTTATTAAATGCATGCATATGTACACATCTCAATGTAAATAAATGTTCTTTATAATAAACTTAATTTTTTAAAACATACTTTTTTTTCTGCAATATTTTTAACACGAAAAAATATTTCAACCCCCCCTCATTTTCGTGCGACCCAACTCGCACGTAGTGCGTGTTAAATATTCTTATGCATTTTTGCTTCTGGAAAAGTCGTATATAAGAAAAACTCGAAAGAAACGATTGAGTATTTTGCAGAAAGTGTAAAGCATCACTTTTTATCAACAGACGGTTGTTATAGTCCATGTTTTATTTTCAGCTGGCAAAACTTGCTTTGTTTTCAAATGCAACGAAATCACGTCTTCTTTTTATCCGCCATAGAAAGGTAATTATTAATATATTTCTAATTATTTACATACATATTTTTGTCTTAATGTTTAAATAATTGTAAAATAGTAAAAATACACTGCTGGACAATTGCTAAGGTCGGATCACAAATTGCTATGTAGCATAACATTAAGCGAGACATGAGGCCTAGTAGGATAGTTGCCACACTGTTCAGACATTAGAATAAAGAATATTTATTGTTCTGGAAAGTACAAAAGCTGTGAAACATCTGAAAGAAAAAAAATGTTCATTTGATCTGCGTACGGAGAAATGGAACAATGCATCTAAAAGTCAGCAGGCACCTTAAAGAAAGGTATCAGTACGGGATATGTCCACCGTGGAGTGTGATGCAATATTCCACACGTCGTACCATACTTTGCACAACATTATCTAGCAGCTGTTGAGGCAAACTTTTAACTAGGTAAAAACTTTTTCAGGAGTCCAAAAGGAAAAGAATTCTCACACAAGAAGAAATTTTGCAATTGGTGAATAAATCAGATTCTGAGCTTAGTAATCTCTCGCATGGTAACTGCTGCGAATAAATATATGAACACGTATAAGTTCAGATGAGAGCAATGAAGAAAAACATGAAAATCTTTGCAATGGAAAAAAATTTTGGATTATTCTTTCCCATCAAAATCTCTTGAACCCATTCATTTAATTGTTTTAGCTATAGCAAATTCTTAGTTTCTGTGTAAACAAGATGCAATATAAAATAAAATTCCTCCAAAAATCAAAATGGATCTCTTAAAATTTAAGTTCGATATAGCTGAATTGCGCGTGTGCATTAGCAGTCTCTCCACCTAGAAACAAAAGTACTTTAACTGATGATGAACATAACAGTGATGTAATTCTTCCCGCAAAAAGATTGAAGTATTATAATCCACCTGCTAAAAGACCATTCCGGGATAAAAGGCATGACATATATAGCCATTTTTGATGTGTTGATGACATTTCAAAGCCTTACAAGTGCAAATTTAAAAACTAGGAAAGCAGTTCAAAAACATATAAAAAATGCAATGTTTATTTATTCTTGGAAAAAAAACATTCTTTTAAGATTTTCTTAGTAAATAAATAATAAGTTAGTAAAATAATTAACCATACATCAATAATTTCTTTGCAGTAAAAATTTTAATTAAATTAAGATTGTTTCTTCAATCGACTTAGAGCTAAACAATGCGTAACTCGTAAAATTTCATAGGTGACTGTTTTTACAATGAAAGTTCAACCCGCACGATCGTACGGGTATCGTCTAAGTTCCAGGAGTGGAGCGAAAATATTTTCATTATTTTTTCCAATGTCGTTGTGGGTCAATATAGCGCTAATAACCAGAAGAATTTAATATTTCAAGATAAAAATATTTCGGGGTCTTAACCCTTAACTTCCCAATTATTTTTTAATTTTCTATGAAGAAATTATATCAGCGAGTTCTCAAGTAATAATATAAGGGAAAAATATATATGAAAAATTAAGCTGTTTTAAATTGAATTTCAGTCATTTTTTTTGTTTGTTGCAGAAGTGCAACAATGCGCAGTAGTGCTGTAAATTACAAAACTTTTTTTTTATATGAGTATTTTATTATTCATCATAAAATGTTTAAATTTCTTACATGGTAATTTATTTTGTCAATAAACAAGAGGAAGCATAAAATATAATGGATTCTTTTTATAGCAAAATAACAGTTCTTGAGGCATCAGATTTTTATAATTGTTGTGATTTCTGGAAAAAATGTACTTCCACCTAGTGACAAAATTAGCATGCATTTCTTTGCAGTAATATTTTTTCTCAGATAAGTGATTTGTTGGTAATTAAAAAAAATATCGAGGGATATACCTTTTTTGTCTAAGGCAGTCAACTACATTTTCTGATTTATCACGCCATTTTGAGTCAAAAGTAGAGGTTAGAACTTCTCTGCAATAAAAATTATGTATTATAAATATAGACACCTTCATAGCCTTCTTTAAAATTAAATGGATTAATTTACATTACAGTATGATTTCTAAGCTCCTAAAGTGCATATATAACTACATTCCGATTATTTACATAACCCGGAAAGTTCCGTTTACCCAAAGAATTCAGCTACTCATCCTTGATAGTATGCTTTCACAGTCAGGCTGTGCATGTCATAAAACCCTAGCTCAAAAATTAACACCCCATCGTAAATTGTAGATTTATTTTCATCTTTTATTGCTATCAATGAAATAAGTCAGTCATATTTTATAGATATGATTTTAAGTAATTTTGAACGAAATACAACTGCAACAATTATCCTGAAATGCAATCAAAACATCTCTTATGGTTTTACACAAATTGCGTTTGACTATTTAGCATATTTCCCTATTTTAAGAAATGTAAATTGTACAATGTGAATTTAATTTAATAATAGTTAGAATAGATTTTTTATTGCTGCTTGGTTTGGAAAAAAAGCCTTTTAAAAAGATCAATAGATATTAATAAACATTCTGAAAGTTGGGAATGCTTCTTCCCGTCACGATTAAAGGGGTTTATGAGAGAGAGTAATGATGACCCTTTTTAAGGCTTCAAAAAAATTTTACAGACAATTCACATAAAAACCAAATATGTACAAATGGGTATCGAGTTGGAAAGAATGTCTGTGGTGGCACAAAACTTTCAAGGAGATAGGGTTGTTCGTCACTTTTGTAAACATGATAATTTAACTCTCAAAGAGGTCTTGCTGAATTAAAAAAATGGATTTCTCCAAACTGTAGCATCATGTAGCAGATACGTATTCTATGCGGTAGTAAATGCAGAATTATATTGCTGCCTCAGAGTTTCCAGATATATCTGGGATTTGTAACAAGTTGAAGAAATGTATAATCACTGCATATTTTAATACTAAATTTTGAGTAATATTTAGATCTGCCTATCCAAATTTCCTTCGTTAAACATTATGCTGTTATCGCGTGTTTTCAGACAAAATTTCTCCGAATCGCTATCTCAGTAAGTTGATTTTAATGTCGTGTAGTGTAAGATTGATGTATTACATTAAAGAAGAGGTCCCTAAGCTTTCCATCATCGTGCCACCCCCTTATGTATCAGCCTGACACCGTGGAACCCCAAGATTTTGAATACCCCTCCCTGACTCCCAGCATATGGGTTATTAATTTAAGGATTCCTCAAAAATCCTAAGTCTGCCTCTGCTACTTACATGTAATTCTTTTTTTCTTTAAGAAAACAGAAAATTAAAAAAAAAATTACGTTGTAATAATTCCTATGTGTTGTAAAAAAATAATGGTAATAAAAAATTTGAATTATAATATTCTTGATAGAAATACATGTTCTATTATAACTTTTCCTTTAAGGTCAATTTATCTAGTCTAAGAGGGTACATCTTTCAATTTTTCCACGAGGCATTTCAGAGTCTCTGTAAAAAAAAAACGAATCTTAGCATAAAATGAGAAACCATTGCGGATCCCCTAGAAAGGCACTGGGGAACCCTAGGCGTCCACGGATCATAGTTTAGGAACCACTGCATTAAATGCATGTAATTAATATTTCAAGGAAATTAGCTTCACGTTTTCTTCTTTGTCTGTGTAGAAGGAATACAATTTATTTTAGTTTCATTTTTGTTCTAGCATTGCAATACTTTTTGATTATATGCACCACATATTCAGTCGAACCTCCACATAACGAACATCTGAACTGCGAATTTTTCTATATAGCAAACCTTTTCCTGGAACCCAGAACATTTCACGATTTTCTTCGTAAAATAACCTCACAATAGCGAAGTGCATTTTTTATATAACGAACCTTTTATCTAGTGATTCAATCTTTTTTCTCCCTATTTTTGTTTTATTTTTAGATATTTCAAGTTATTTTCTCTTTTAACACATTTTATGGTAGTCATAAATCGTGAACTGGTTTTTTAGATGCCTAACTCACTAAGAGCAATGGAATTATGGGCATTTAATCCTAGAAGTGCAACTTTTAACCTCCATTGTCCAGTTGAATTGAAACATCTGCGTCGTCCCCTTAAAACCCTCAGTGGAGTCTCGTCTCCATGAACTTGTATCTGTTCATTTTTAGTGTTGATCGTACTGATAACTTCGTTTCTTGCAGCTCAAAAATGTCAAAACGTAAGTGCTGGATCATCAAAAAAAAAACATTCATTAAGAGGATAAAGGCGTCAAGAAGCTTCTCTTGCAGTTTTTCTTATTTTCATAGGTAAGACACATAAAACAGATAGATATTAATTTACAAAAAGGGTGAATAATTGCTCTTTTTAATATATAGTGTTTATGAACTTAAAATATTTGTTTTATGTGGTTTATAAAGAAAATTGAAAGATGAACATCTGTATAACGAATTTTCCATACAACGAACTTTTTTTTCTGGATATAGTGACTTTGTTATACAGAGGTCCGACTGTAATTCTAACTTCGGAAAGATCCTAGAAAGTTTTTATAGATCAGTTACTTCAAGAACTAAAGTACGATATCAGCGATTAAACTTTATACATGTAATGCATTTATTTTTTTTTCATCAACCTGTAATCATATGACCAGACAAATAGCCAAGTTGAAATATCAAAGCAGTACTTCAGATATTAAGAACGACAGTTTTGTGCTACCTCCCACTACAAGTGTGATGAAGAAAAGAGACAGCCGAATCCCTTCAGACATCCAGATAGGGTAAAACACAGAGGGAAATAACAGGAATGTTATGACTATATATTTACGTGGAGAGAAATAATGACATTACAATGGTAAGTTACAAAACTATATTTTTAAATATTATTGAACCAATTTATAGTTTCTACTTCATGTTGTTGATTTCTGACTAGAGTGCAAAGTTTGATTATTCAAAGTTCGAATATATTTGTAGAATGAGGTTTCATTAATGAACAGTAGGGGATGCATTCTCCCGAAAATGGCTAAGCAAGTGAGTGCTAAAAAGTAGTTGAAAAAATACAAAGAGATGTGTACATGACCACAAAAGCATTAAAAACTGAAATTAAAAGAAGATAACTACAATGGTGAAATAAAACTGGACGCGAAATGTGTGTAAGATCATTATTCGCCGATGTTTTTTCATTTTTTCCACTCATCAATAGCATAAACACCTTTCTGGCCTTCTCTAATTGCGGGTAACTAAAATTACATGTTGTGTCTTTCTGTCTGCTACCGAAATTTCACCTAGTTTGGATCTGTGTGTGCAAACTGCCACATAATTTCCGGGACAGTAGTTGAGTTTCTGCTTAGAAAACATACTCTACTAATTTCTTTTCTTCTCTTTTTTCTGGAAAAAATATTGTTGCCATTAACTTAACGTTTTGATTATAATTATATTTGTCATTACCATTCCAATCTTATTTTAAACTTTATCTTCTTTTTACATGGAAAAAATTCTTTTGATAAATCTTTCTGAAATGAATCAATGAAAAATGCGGAATTTGAATAAACCAGTGAAGCAATTTTAAACAGCTTAACGTCTTACGGTACATTCCTTTCCTATAGAAACTGACATTAAAAATGGACATAATTGTTTGGAATAAATGAACCACTTAAGAGAATGAGTGATATGCGCGTTGCATGTCGAAAGGGAAAAACACTTTCACCTTTCTCCATTCCAGTCGTGAAGTTGAAATGAAAACCGAAAGATAAAGGAATTCACGCATGAATACTTCAACCTCTTGATCTAATTTGAAATGTTCGTCATTCAATTTTTGATATAAATACGTCGGTTCTTGGTTTTTCTTTATTATTCGATCAAATCTTTCGGATATACATCCACTCAACAATGATCTCTCAGGTATTGTATTAGAATTTTGTATATTTGCGATCTCCAATAGCTCTGAAAATCTTATTAAATTCGCTTTGTCAGATGATGTAATTTATTTTTTCTGGAAGTATTTCAAGATCAAATTATAAGTAAATCTCTCAAAGGTTAGGAAACTAAAGGTTTTAAATTACAATGTATTAAAAATTTGGAAACTTTTAATGGTGTTTGAATGTTCAAACACTTTGCTAAATTTATTTTATTTACGTAAAATATTTTTTCTTAAAAAGGCTGGAACTCTCTCTCTCTCTCTAATATTAAATTAATAGTATTTAATCAAAAAATTATTCAAAAAAGACTTTTTGTAATCTTAAACCTGAGGAATTCTTTTTTTAAGGATAGGGAGGGGTACTTCTGAGGTTTTTCTTAATTAATGCTCATACAAAATTATAAATCTAAGAATAAATCTTTAAGGGGTTACGGCAGGATTAGCGTCAAAATTTTTAATTTAAAGATTTTCAAATTTTTTTAGTTACCTCCTATGTGTGCAAAATATGTAAAACAGATTTTTGGCTTCAAATTTCAAAAAAGCTAGACATTTAACTTTTTAAGGAAAAAACTTAAAATTTGTTAAGTGATTTTAAAAGTCTACTCCTCCCCTACAAAAAATTTACATACATGCATCAAATTTGATTTACAAGTACGTCAAACAATGTATAACAAAAGTTGGTATGGGTTTTGCGATAACATGATTGGTATTTGTACAATACTTTTTTTTTATGAAAGCTTATTGAAAATTCCTTCAAAAAATGTATAAATTCTGGGTTCAATTATTTTTTTAAAAAAATAAGTATTGCTTTGATTCAAAAACGCATACCAACTTTTGTTATATGTACTGTTATCAAAAGGTAAAAACAAAATTCAAAGCATTAGGCCCAATAGAGAAAAAAGATTTAACATTTTAAATGAAGACGAACTAGTTATTTTATCTATGTGAGAAAAGTAAGTTTAAGGTATCCGACTACGTTCGGAACCGTGATTTTGAAAAGCGTATAAATGGATAATTTTCATGATATTTAGTGTCACTTAGATTGGAATATATGCATAAAATAGTTTTAAGTACATTTTGACAAAAACAATTATTTAAATATAATGTTTTGGCAAAAAATTAGCTTAGAATAATTATTTTTTCAAATGTTCTCCTTTTGTGAAAAATGCTTCTATTGTAATAATATTTTGCCTGTATATAGCTCAGACCTCTCTACAGAAGCTCAACTAGAATTTTTGAAATATATAACTTAGAAGTGGGTTTATTCATATTTTACGACAACAGAGGAGTGTAATTTTAAGAAAAAAAAGCCAATAATTATATCAAATGGTGATAACTCTGGAAATAATGAGAATTTTTCAAAATTTCCAGTTGAGCCTCTGTAATGAGGTATTAGCTATATACAAGGAAAATATTATTATAATAGAAGCATTTTTCACAAAAGGAGAACATTTGGAAAAATGAATTATTCTAAGTTAATTTTTTGTCAAAATATTATATTTAAATAAAATTTTTGTCATAACCCCCTTAAAACAATTTTATGCATATATTCTAATCTGAGTGACACTAAATATCATGAAAATTATCCATTTATGCGCTTTTCTAAAATCTCGGTTCCGAACGGATACCTTAAAGCTTTGATTTGCCATAAGGATGTGAATAAAAACGAACGTAAAAGCTATCATAATACTGCATTTTTGAAGTTTAGAGCTTTCAAATTTTTAAGGTTATAGAAAAGTAAATAAAAAATAATTTAGGCTAAAAAAATTAAATTTGATTTTTTTAACGATTTTCGTCAATTGAGTCCTACTGTGTCCTCTTAAAATGAAATCTGTTGTTAGTGAGAGGATGTTGAGAAAAATATAAAAAAGTTAGTTAAAACATAATAATTTTTTTCTTGCGTAAAAGAAAAGTTAGCTCTATTTAATATAAAGTAAAATATGGTAAAAAATGCATTTACTCTCTTATACAGATTTTAAAATAGTTTAATTCTGTTCATTAAAGGTGTTTGTCTTATCCGCTTTGGCTGTCACTGCTTTTGCAAGTCTTCACGGGGTAAGTGTATAACTTCTAACTTCCATTCTGTTTCTTAAATTATTTTTTAAATTTTCCTATAATACACATTTTTTTTCTTAAAATAAGTATAGTTTATTTGTAAGAAAAATTTAGGACTATCCTGAGTATCGTAAGAATAACTGTGACGGGTAATCCCTTCTCACAGGAAGAATAAAACATAAAATAAAGGAATATGATAAAGTTATATGTAACTAAGAAATAACATTTTATACTTATATATTTATTTAAACATATCTTTATTACAATTATTATTATTGCCGCATTATCTAATCTATCTTTTGTTAAATCCTAATTTCTATGAATTTAATGATAAATTTTCTACCTCAAATATTATTCTACTATATTTCAAATAGGTAAAATGAATTAGTTGTTTAAAGCTTAATTAAAAGCAAAAAAATTTAATAATTTTCCTAAATTTATAAAATTTTAAACCAAATCAAGAGCATCAGAATTTGCATGAATCTATCCACAAAACACATAAAACCTTCACTTGCCAATAAATATATTTCTTTGCTTAAACTATCAGTTTGTTTTTATTGAAAAAATGTAAAAGAAAACATAATTAAAACAATTGAAAACTTTGAAATAATAAAATATTTACATTTCTTAATTTACACAATTATATTGCTTCTTAAAGCTCTGAACCTTTATATAATTATGTATATCTTCATAATAAACCAGTGAGAAGCAAAATTAACACCTCAGTGGTTTAAAAGTGAGATCAAAATGTAAACATTCCCAGTGACATTCATTTACTTTACAGCAAGTTGAAGAAAATAGTCAAAGTACTTAAAAGAAAACAAGAATCCGACTTATAAAAGTATTAATTTAATACACGTCTGCAGTGAGTGGATAGAATAATGTAACCCCAATTTAAACATACATTTGGTGAAATAGCATAGTATCAGCAATCTGTGCTTCAGTAACTGCTAATTAACTAACGGAAGCAGTAATGCTACTCATAACAATTTATTAAACTTATTTGAAAAGATTACTCTACCTAGAAAAGGTTATCATTCTTCTCTCTGAGGTAACGATCACTCAGGAAACTTGATTTTTTCTTTTCTTAATCAATAGAGACAATAACACCTTAAAAATATATTTTATAAAAACTGAATGTGTAGTTAGAATCATTTTAAGATCAAATGCATTTCTTTTCAGCCTGTACATCATGCTCCCCAGCCATACAAGTTTGGCTACAGTATAAAGGATCATCATGGGGAGCAGCATCGCGAGGAGTCCGGCAACGGAGGTCATGCTGTCCGAGGAAGCTACGGATTCACCGATGCTCGAGGCATTCGCAGAGAAGTCCACTACGTCGCTGACCACGGAGGATTCAGGGCTCAGGTCAAGACCAACGAACCAGGAACCGCCAACCAGAACCCCGCCGCCGTTCACTTGATCTCTGACGCACCCTATGCACACGGAGGATACGCTGGAGCTGCCGGACAGGGATACGCTGGAGTCGTAGCCGCTCCCGCTGGATACGCTGGTCTTGGAGGAGCTGGACTCGAATATGCAGGATATGGATTGGGATACGCCGGAGGATATGGTGGTCTCGGTTATGGAAGTCTAGGAATCCTCGGCGGATTAGGATATCAATAGGGTTTTTAAGTTCATTATTGTGAATGCCAATATGAGTTTTGAAATAAATGTATATATTTTACAATTCAAAATTTCTGTCGTCTTTTACTCAAGAATTGATTTAAAATCATTTTAAATTAAGCTTTACTTTAAATTGCTGGTTGTTTAAGAAAACACACGTGTATAAATTAACAGCTATCAGTGTGATACATTTTTTCAATGTCTTTACATATTCTACTCGTAAATGTAGTAAAAATTAATATAAACTTTAAACCCAATGAAGGTCATAAAAAAATATTTTATAAATACGTACTTCAGTGAATATTACCTTTTCAATATACATCAAAAACTATTAGTAATCTGACTTTTATCGTTCCTTTTAATCTGCTACATATTTGGTTCATAATAATTTGAATGCGAGTAATTATGAATATAATATGATGCGCAACAGCTGGTGAAGGCAAATGATGCTCAAATATGTCAAGAATAAATTGGAACCGAAATTTAAGTTTTAAAAAAATCTGTGTAGCGTTAAATATGCAACCTGCCGTGGAATTATTTTTATCATAAGACCAAACTATTTAACTTACTTTGTCAAAAATAGCAAACATGTCATGATGAGCTCTTTTTTAAATTCTAAAATAATGTCATGGAAAATAAAATCCAAACATGTATTCTAATACTGTACACATATCCACAAAAAGTTTCCAAACGTAATGATCGTTCATAAAGTACAGTCTGTTACAAAATTATACGACCACTGAAAATTATCCAACCTTTCTCAGCAAAAGTAATATTAATACAAAAAATAAGGAAGTGCCTGTTATTAAAACAATTTTTGAGTGTTTATTTAGTTTGGAAAAGAAAAATATACCGAATATCTTCTTCATACTAAGCAAAATTTTGGAAACTTAATGTTAAATTACAAAATTACTTATATTTCATAAATATAAGACTTTTTTCGAATACACTTTTTTGTTTTAATACCTGGATGGTAAGAAGGAAGAAAAACGTGTCAGATAATGAGTATAGCACGGGGGTTTATTTGTTTTATTTATAAAATGTCTTATGGAAGTGAATTATACGAAGTAGAAGTGTAAGAAGTATGCTTGTGCAAAGGAAAAAGATAATTTAATCGTGAAATAAGTAAAATCCTTAATCCATCTATTCACTATGTCTAAAATAAAAAAAATGTATGAAGAGCATACAATATATCTGTTCCTACAAATAAGTCATCATTTCGTTATATATAATCGACGCACTCCGAACCTAACTGCAAAAAAATATCAATTCATAAAATAGCACATCAGAGGGAAAAAAACGAATGTTTTATTGAGCTGTGTGGTGAAGTTTGAAGTTGAACGTCTGTGTTAATATTGCAAAACCAAGAGGAAAATTGAGGCTACTGAGAAGAAACTCGTTTATGTGGGTACGGAACGTGATGCTCTTGTGTGTGTGTGTCTGTGTGTGTGAACTATATTTGAAAAGAATATTATTTTTGAGCGAAAAACAGGCCTATATATTAACCAATCGGCAAAACTACTGCTACGCATGATTTCAGGCAAGAAGCTTGAGAGCGTTGAAACAGGCAGATGGGTGGTAAAATATCGCTATTGTGGGATGTTTTATGCCATAAAATGCTATCTATAGAGTTTATGAGAAAATAAACTCGAATTTAATCCGAGCAGATTTATTCCTTTAGCTAAAATAAAATTCTTTAAACTGTTTGGAGAATTAAGCCAACAAAACTATCCCGAAACAATTAAATATCTTTGTATATTTAATGTTCATTCAATATTAAGGTTTAAAAATAAGGAATAACAAATGAAATGAGTGAAGGCTTACAAATTTGTAAGATGAATTTCCAAAATTTTTGTGAAACTATTTTTATGTTATTCTTTTGTATAGAAAAATACGAGGAGATGAGGATTAGAAAGTTTCAGAAACAGAAAAGCAAAGCGCGCGACGTCTTAAGCATTTCTTTTTCATTATCATTCAACTAAAACAAATGTGTGTGCTTATGACCACACGATAGAAGTGAAAACTGAGAATTTTTTAATGTTGTTTCAGGGATTAGTTCGGTGAATAAAAAACAAAGGATATTAGTATTGTCCTATAAAATTATTTATTCACATGTCTGTACTCATAAAGTTAAATTTTTGTGCAAAATATAAATCATATTTCTGAATTAATTGTATTCTAAGAAGGAAACAATAAGTTAATGGTAGCTGAAATAGAATAAATACTTTATAGATACAAAATTTTATTTAAATATCCATAAAAAAACTCCGTCAAGCGCTGTTCCGTTCTTCCTCGTGCTTTCATTTGGATCATTTGACATAATTAAATTGAATTTTGATTTTAAAAAATACACTAAAAGCTCTGATTTGTCTTTTGAAAAATCCACTTAAAATTCCCACTTAAAATCATTGGTAATTTGTTCAGAAGACCCGATCCGGCTTTGTGAAATTTGTTGTAATTTAACAATATTCATTTCTATCGAATTAATTTAAGTAAAGTGATGGTAAGACAGGTAGTTGATTGGGAAGAGAAGAATCTAGGTCAAAACCTATAAAAAGGGATTAAATCAGAAGATTTATATCACATAATCTCTAGCTTATAATAGCTCTTTTGTGATTGTACGGCAGTTTTGTACAAATATATCAGGTGCTGCTGCAAAGAAAGTCTTCTTAATTATATTTTGTTTTCTTGTTTTAAAATATTTAATAAAACTTTTTCTGAATACCTGTATACTTAATTTTGTTATTTTAAATTTGCAATTGTTTTAATTTTCTTTTTAGACTCAAAGTATATTTAAGTAATGTGATTAATTGAACTATTTGTTCATTGCTATTCTAATTCGCTTACAAAAATATTTTTTTATTCTAATATTTACTAGAATATTGCTAATGATAAGTTGAGCAACCTTCCTCCTCTTATAGGTTCTGACCTTCCTCGAAAATTGTCCTCTTACTTGTCCTCCTTTTCAATATTTTAAAACTGGTCTTTTAATCTCTTTTCAGAGATGAACGAAACAAGTTTCCAATATGTCGCAGAATGGTCTGATTAATGATCGAGGGTTATTGTTGACGAACTGTGGAATTATGAATCGTGGTTAAGTGATGACGACGACACTACAATACAGATGAAGAAGGCAAAGGAAACTGTTTTAATTCTACTGTGACGTAATCGAAAAATAAAAATCAAGTAATATTGGAATACTGTATGCATATCTAAAGAAGGGATAATAGCCATTGTTGATCCAAATCCCAAATAAAGATATTAAGTCTATATCTAAAGGAAATTTTTCAAATGTATTGATTCTTCGCATAGTACATTCTATAGAGTAAAAAAAAATGTTTATTTATTGATTCACTTTATTTGATAAACAATGAATTTATAAATATCGTAAAGACAAATCTGCCACATTTCATAAGCTAAGTCTTCTTAGACTTTTCACATGTATTTCGATATTACTAAATGAATGTTAAAAGAAAAAGTAAATACATATAAAATTGAAAAGCCATTTTTATTGAAATATCAAAATAAATTTCAGTTGAAGTGAAAATGTTTTTTTTTAAATAGACATAACAAATTTAAATATATAATATTGTCTTTAGAGATAAGAACTTTTTGGTAGCTGTGTGACCTGCATTAGATTTATTCTTTTAATTTCATCACAAAAAATATTAAAACAAATTTTGAAACGTACACAGAATGATTCTGCCGGCTGTTCGAAGACTCATTGGCTGCGGGGGAAAACGCAGCCAATTACGATGGTGTCGTGTAGAGTGGTTAGCGACGCTGAGTGCGATGCCGTAGGGACAGGGTTCTAATCCCGGAGAAGACATGGATGTTTGTAAATGTATAGTGCCTTTGCGGCATGGGTGTACTCTAAATAGCCGTCGAGCCGAGAGTTCTCTCGTGTGGTTGGTGGAAGGGGAAGAGAGATGGGTTGCCCCTGACCACACCCAGGTTTCTTCCCTCTAAATTGACGTGGAACCAACCAAAAACGCACTGTCACCTGCATGGTGCTCAAGGCTAAGGCTAACGACAGGCGTAAAATTCTAGCCCTTAGCCGCGATGAATTTCGCGGGCCTCGACTTGGCTTCGTCAGGCAGGTGGCATTAGTCACAAAAACAACGATGGTGATGTCTCGTCTGTCTGTGAAACTACAACACATTATTCGCTGCTGGCTTGCCTCCTAAGTTGTTTTGCTCCTCGACTCTTAGTTCCCGTGGTAGCCTAGTGGTCAAGGTATCGGATCGTGGCTGGCATGTCACGAGTTCAAGCCCAGTACCACTAAAGACCCGCCGTGTAGGGGAGCGATGCACGTTAAATCTGTCGAAAGCTCAAAGCTCCTCCCGTTTGTGTGGTGTAGTAGTTAGAGGGGTGCCAACTCTGGTCCTCGGTACTTGACCATAATTCAAACTGACGACGTCCCTCGCCAAAAGCCCTCGCGTAGCTGAACAGAGCGAAGTTAATACTCTCTCACTCATCGACACCTAAGTTGCAAGTTCAAACTTAAGCAGTAACACACCAAGTGACTGCCTATGTACCATTCAGTGATGCACTAAAATTGCGGAGGTCATTTCATGCGTCTGGATTGTGGCCTTACAATGGGTCCCAAGTCCGTTTGATATCCCCAGTAATGAAAGAGCCGACCAAAAATCCAAGCAAATAGCTGAATCGTTTTCACCGGAAGTCCCTTTTATCCTCAGGAGAGCAAGATCATGATAATCACATGCATTGACAAATGTGCCAATAGCCTTGGAAAGCCTTGGGAAACCTTGGCAACTGGGGATGATATTCCGATGCACCTGGGAGTATACCCCAACTGGCTTGGCCTAGCAGCTGATGGCGACCTCCAGCTCCAATGCACTGGACTCTTCATTAAATGGTCAAGAATCCAAGCACGGCGTTAGATTAAAAAAAATTAAATAGTTCCCACATTTTCAATCCAATGAATAAAATCGTTGAAATTGAAACGTTGGAAAAAATTGTCACATTGTTGTAAAGACTTTAGTCTCTGTAACTATTCTTTACGTCTTTGCATTTGAAAGTTCACACTAGCGAAACATGCAAGGGTAAGGTTTAGTGATTCAAACCTCTCGCATTTATATATATATATATATATATATAGTATAATAAAATAAAAGTGAAGAATAACTAGAACCCACAGCGCTAAAGAAGTAAGAAATTGGAATACAGTAGACACAACAAATGTAGATACAAAAAAGTCATTGGACTAAACTGGAGACCTATTACGATTTCTAAAGCTGTCGCTGAATTAGGCCATTGAATTAGGGTTAAGCAGTGCTTTGTGGATCCAACCTTCCCCGTACAGCAGAAATTTTCGACATAATAAGAAAAAAAATTAAGATGAAAAGTTAAGTCTAATACAACACGTGGTTGTAGAACCTAATAAAATCGTAAAAAGAAATGGAGAAAAGAGAACAATAATGAATCTATCACGGAGAGGAATAATAAAAAAAATTTAAAAGAAAATATTAGGAAAAACTTACTTGTAAAACAAAAAAGACCAAGTTATTTTTTTTTTTAATTTTAAACATAAAGACTACTTCTCCGCGCTTCCCCTTACTTTTTTTAAAGATGCTATACCTCATCGCATGAAATTATTCTGAATGCACCTTTGGTTCAGACAACATGATCATAAAAGAAACAAGGCAATCTTACAAAACGAATAAGCATTTTAAATTGAGACGCTATTAATTTCCAAAATATTGATTTATAAGTTATACTTCTGTACAAAGACGTCTTGAGGCCCTGGGCTCTACACAAATGTAAGCCCCACCTATGACCTTCAAAAATAAATGTGCATGAATTACAATCGCACAAACCGGCTCGGCTGACAGCCGCCTTTTGACTGCACGAGTAATGATGATGCATGGGAGTAATCCAAGGCCTAGACATGGATCACGGTCGTGACATGCAGCTAGTTGATATTGTCCGAAATTCCCAGTTTTTCGATGAATACAGCCAGAAAAAAAACATTAGACCATTGGAGTTATTAGAATTATGATCATTGTGATACGTTGTGATAAAAGGTGTAATGTTGTTGTTGCTTCACCAACAGACGTATTTTTAAACACAGCACATTTATTAACTATGAACATGAAAATTTTAATATCAAAGGACCCACGTGGGTAATATTTCAAAATGGACAGCAAGCTATCTCTTTTATACACAAAAGGACACATTCTTACCGGAGGGGAGCACAGTGCGCCTTCTGGTGAAGGAAGGAAACACTACCCTCCCCACACAAGATTAATGTGTCACACGTGATACTCAATCTGATTATAAAGCATAAAATAATATGCATTCATATCATACACTAATATACAAGTAATTAGCATTACCTCACACTTAAAAAAATATGAAAAATAAGTATACACAACAAATTACACAAAACTAGATTAAGAATGCTATTTTGATATGATTAATTATACCATAATAATCAAGAAAATTAAAATTTAAGGAATTCACAGAATAAACAACATTAATCTAAAAAAATATTATTCGAAAAGAAACATTAGTATTTTTTTAAAAAAATGTAAATTGACACACAAATAATATAATGAGATAAACAAAATTAGATAAAGAAATTAACTATTCACTAAATCTAAAATTATCTTCTTAAAATTGAAAAGCACATTTGTTACACTAATCGTGAAAGGGCATCAGCATGAGGCATTTTCACACCAGGACAATGTTTGATTGTCCCATTGAACTTTTGTAGTGCAAAAGCCCATCTTTGCAGCCTCGCAGATTTTGGTACACTTTTTAAAAAGTAAGGTAAAGGGTTATGATCAGTATAAAATTCAATTTCAGTCCCCAATACCCATACTTCGAACTTTTTTTAAGCTCCACAGAATCGCAAATGCCTCTCCTTCAATAGTTGACCATGACTGTTGAGTCTTGCTTAATTTTTGACTTGCATAAGCAATTGGGAAACACTTATCCCCACATTTTTGTGACAGGAAAGCAGCTATGCCAATTTGCGATGCATCTGAATGAATGGTATACGGTTTATCAGGAACTGGAAAGTACAGCGAAGGTGCTTCCACTAAAGCCTTTTTTAGAAGATGAAAAGAGGAATCATGTTTCTCAGTCCATGGGATGGAATCAGGTACTCTCTTTTTGGTGAGTTCTGTCAAAGAATACACAAGTTCTGAATATTTAGGAATATACTCGCGATAGTAATTACACAGTCCAAGTACACTACGAAAATCCTTCTTCGTTTTAGGCACTGGTAAGTTGTTGATAACTGCAGTCTTTTCGGGATCTGCTTCGCGCTTACCCGAACCAATAATATGACCCAAATATTTAATTTGAGTTTTTCCAAAGGCACACTTTTTGAGGTTCACAGAGAAATTTAACTCTGAAAGTTTCGTTAAAATAGTATCCAGATGAAGATGTTCTTCCCAATTTTTGGAGAAGATTGCGATGTCGTCGATATAGGCACGTGAAAATTCTCTATAACACTATAAGGCTTTGTTCATTTCACGCTGAAATGTTGCAGAGGTATTTTTCAAACTAAAACTCATCACCTTGAAGAGGTACTGTTGCCGATGAGTCTTGAAATATGTAAGATTTTTGCTGTCTTCAGTCATTAGTATAGCCCAATACCCTTTCAAGAGATCTAACGTTGTGATGATATTGGCTCTTCCAATAGAATGTATGAGCTGCACTGCATCTTCCATCGGAAAATCATCAGACACACTTTCCGAGTTCAGAGCTCTGAAGTCAACGTTAAGTCGTAGGGTACCACCTTTCTTGTTAACGCAAACAATTGGATAGGCTATTTCTGCGTCAGATTCTTCAATTAAATCAATCCACAAAAGCTCCTCTATCTGCTCATCAACTTTAATCTTCAAGGACTCTGGGATGCGATATACGAACGGCTTTCTACGTTCAATGTTCGGCTTTAAGCGAATTCGATGAGTCCCTACTTTGCTATTTTCACGTCATTTGTGAATAGTGTTTGGTGTTTTAAAAGAATTGCTAGCACTTGTTCCTTCTCACTCTCCTCCAGATGATTCAGATCGATTTAATGTAGAATTCTTTCAGATGTGGACCTCGATAAATTAGGAGTGGGATGGATTTCACCGAATTCGTGGTCATCTTCAAAAATAACCCCAACTGCAAGTGCACGAGGATGATACTTCCTGATCTTATTCACGTGAACATGTCTTACACTTCCGTCGGGCAGTTTAACTTTATATGAATAGGGTGGATGGTGTTGAATTATCTCTCCAGTTCCAGTCCACCTCGCATAGATCTTATTACTAGAATCTGGTATCAGCAAAACAATTTGTTCTCCGATGCTAAAATTCTTCACAGATGACCTCTTGTTGAAGTAATCTCCATAAGCCTTTTGTTTCTGAGCAGCAGTTAAAGAGGCACTCTCAGCAGCCCTTTCCATATTTATCTTCATTTCCTGAAGGTAATCAGCAGCTGACTGGGAAATGTTCGTCGGAAGATGTATTTCGCCTGCCCAGGATGATTTAAGAATGGCTAACGGCCCTCGAGTTTCTCTGCCATAAAGTAACCTAAATGGTGATACACCAGTGGTAGTGTTCGGTACTTCACGGTATGCAAACAACAGAAAAGGTAATTGTCGATCGCAGCTTCGTGGATCTTCACGAATAACGTGATGAATCATGTCCTTCAATACCTTATTCCATCTTTCAACTAGTCCGTTTCTGGCCGAGTAGCCAGGACAGGAAAACCTAGGACTAGATCCAATCATTTTCGTAAATTCTTGGGTTAAAGCCGACTTGAAGTTTGTGCCTTGATCACTGGCAATTATACTCGGAATTCCAGTCCTCGAGAATATTTGTAATAGAGAGTCACATGCAGTTTTGGCTGTTAGGGATCTAAGTGGTACTGCTTCAGGCCAACGTGTATGCTGATCCATCATACAAAGAACGTATTTATGCCATCTACCAGATGGTGGTTGAGTAGGTCCGATCGCATATATGTTTACAATCTCAAAGGCAAACGCAGGACGAGCAATAGGTGTAATGGGAGTTCTATCTCCAATTTTCTCAGGCTTCTGAAGCTGACACCCTTTGCATGTCTGGACGAATTCAGCAATTTCACCAGACATATTTGGCCAAAAGAAATTATAATTTATCCTCTCTTTTGTTTTTTTAACCCCCCATATGACCTCCAAAAGCTGACCCAGGGGCTAGTTTCATTACCTTATCTATCTGCAACGCGGTAAAACTAATTGCATAACTGGTTCATTTAGAATTTTATCCCTGTGATAAATTAATTCATCAATTAATAAAAAATTTCCTTTGTTTAATTTCAACTCTTCACGAACCTTTTCAAGAGAATCACATTTATTCTGCTCATCTTTCATTTTAGTGTAATCCGAATTAAAATTTATATTATCTGAGTCACTCTCAACATAAAATATATCTTTCCCACACTCTGCTTCATTTTCATGATTTGAAAACATAATAGAACTATCTGCCGATTCGGCAAAAATCTCATTTTCCTTTTTATTATTTTTGTCATTTATTGAACACAAAGACTCATATAAATCAGGAGGTATTAAAGTCTCAGCAATTAATTTATCTGTGATCGCTACTAAGCAATTCATTGGATGATTCAAAGAATTATTATCAAGAGCTATAGCGGTTTTAATTAGGTTTGCTTCTACATTCTCTCCGAATGTAGAGCTTAAAGTAATTTTTCCGAATTCATCATTACAATTATCTGGAAAGGTATCGGAATTACATGTAAAAATCTGGGTTCAGCTGTCAAAAACACAATTATTGCTTTCCCGTTAATATAAACAATAACATATTTCAAAGGCTCAAGGTCAACTTTCGGTTGTACATATTGCGATTGAGAAGTCTCTTTCTTTTATTTTTTAACTTAGAATACTTTTTATGACAGTCTCGAGCTAAATGGTTATCACTACAAATGTAGCATTCTATTTTTTTACGTAACATACTTTGTTTTGAGTTATTAATTTTATTTTCTTTAGAGTTGAGATTTATTACTTCCCGTCTCGAGTAAGGAGGGATATATTTAAAATCCTTTCGTGAGTCATTCTGATTTTGACATGCTCTATGTGAAAACTCCGAAAATGATTTTCCTTTACAAGCATAAAACATGTCACACTCTTTTCCCATTTGAATTGGTTTGAGCCAATTTTGCTCCTGTTTTATATTTATATGAACGGCAGTTTCATTATCTAACGTTTCATATAATTTACCGCTAACAATTAACTCCTTTAAAGAATTATAATCATTTACATTTCTCAAATTACAGTATTGATCCCAATTGGTTAACAAACGAGATGCCAAATGAACATGCGTTTCATTTGGCATTCGTTTCGCTTTTTGAAAATTTTGCAAGCAAATTAAAGGTTTTGGCTCAAATTCTCTTAGAACTAAACTTTTTAATTTATTATAGTCGCTTATTTCTTCCTCTTTTACATAAACTAAAATATTTTCGGCCTTTTCTCCTAGCAGATTTAAAAGAATCTCTCCTTTAAATAAATCCGGCACATTTTTGGTTTTAAATGAACGTACTAAAGAAGAGAAAAATAAATTCCTCCCCTCTCTTGTTTTTTAGGAATCGGAAGAGTTAACGTACGAACACAGAATAAAATTTTTATCGAAATTTGCTTTGTTTCGGGATTTGTACGCTGCAACTCATTGCTATCCTTTTGACTTTCCAATTTTGCCCTTTCTAAATTTATTTTTCCCAATTCTATTTCCAATTTAACTTTTTCCAGATTTATTTTTTCAAACTAAAGCTGCGATTCTGCCGTTAAACGCGCTTGATCTTCCTTCGCTTTTCTGTCCGCACGCGCTTGTTCTTCATACGATATTCTGTCCGAAATAATCGAATCTAAATAGCCATCAATCAACTCTTTTTTTGTTTTTATACTTATCGCTATTTAAAATTAAATGTTTTAAATCTAACACCTTCATTTCTGGAGTTATTTTCTCCCCAAATTCATTCCCAATTAATATTAATTCTTCCTTTTTAGCTTTGTGAAACATGATTAGAAAGAATTATACTAAATGAATTAATTAACCCAGAAAATTTAGAAAAAAACCCTGCTGAATTCGCTCAAAACGAAGCAAAAGGGTTGCCTACCTCGTGGTTCCTTTTGATGTCATAACTCCCTCAGGCGTTCGATATCCTGACGTTAATGCACCAATGTGATGCGTTGTGGTAAAAGGTGTAATGTTGTTTTAGCTTCACCAACAGACGTATTCTTAAGGACAGCACATGTATTAACTACGACAATGAATGTTTTAAAATCAAAGGACCCACGTGGGTAATATTTTAAAATGACCACCGACCGAACGCGCCGGTGCCGAGAAGCTATCTCTTTTATACAAAAAAGAACACATTGTTACCGGAGGGGAGCACAATGCGCCTCCTGGTGAAGGGAATAAACACTACAATCTGATTAAGGATGAGTCGAAAATAAGACGAGGCCCCATTGCGGCCCTGGGTCCGGGCTTAGTTGGCCAATTAATTAAGACGTTCCTATTTCTGTAGAAAGTAAAGCCAGGGAATGAGGATGATAATTACAAATTCCAAAAAGCAGAGGGATGTTTAATGGCGTAACAACCATTAACCCTCTAACCGGATAGCACGGAAAATTCCGTCAGTGTAAAGATGCTTCGAAAATGGACTGCACGGATTTTTCTGCCTTCAAGTAACGTTTTCAAAAGCGGATTAGCCGCACTTTTCTGAAATCCTTTCCCCCTTTTAAGGTTTAACATCTTGAAAGATAATGAGGGACGGGGGAAGCAACACAGCAGGAGTTTTATGGCTCGCAGGGAACCCCGTGTATTGACCCTGGGGCAATCGTAAAAAATCGAGGGGAAATTTCTTTAGACCCCAGGAAGTGTTAATTTGTTACCTCGTTTTTTTAAAGTTTTGTAAAGTCCCAACGCATAAGTAAAATATGTTACAATTCCCTTTTGGTTTCATATTAATTTGAAACTGTAACAAGTTGGGGCGTGTCAGTGCAATCTGCTATTTTATATAGTTAGACAAATTATCTTTTTTTAAATATATTCTTTCGCTTCATTTTTCTTATTTTAATCAAAGGTTTCAGTTTTTGAAACATGATTATTTTATTATAAGATACCGAAAAAATTAATAAAACACCAAACTCTTTAAAATTTGGAACCTTTTCAATTTTCCAATCACTAAAAATTATTAAATTTAAAATTCATCAAATCATTTGAAACATTTTCTTACACTTTGATAAAAATAATAACGAAAAAAAAAAAAACTAATTAAGATTTATCAGTTTTTTTTTTTTTTTTTTTTTAGATTTCAAAGCCTAAGTGTTCAGGGAAGTTTAAGTACAGTGTGTGTGCCTGGTTATATATTGTTAAAATACACCGAATTATATTTGAATTTTAAGTGCTTGAACTTCAGTTTACATCAAAGACAACATGAATGAAGATTTTCACACATTTTTTTTATAACTTGAATGTTTGAATAAATGGTAATCAAAAATATACGGAAACATTTACAGTAGACATTTATGCATATAAATAATCATAAAAATAAATTTTAAATTCGAGCTATTGAAAAACATTCGAATTTTATATTGTTCAAAAATATCTATTTATACAAAATACCTCTCAACATTTATCTTTTTCAAAGGCTAACTGAATAAGTAATTAAAATCTGGATATTTTTTGAAATCTCGACCTTATAAAGCTAGAAATTTTATGTTAGAAATTCCATTTGAAATTTCGAAAAAAAAATGCATCGCGCAGTTAAAAATTATTTACCATAAGTTTTAGCAATTGTTTGAGTATAATAAAAATTTCAAATTTTATTATATAGCTTCTTTGGTATCTTTTAATATATTTCGGCCGCGGGAGCCGAGTGGTATAGGTATCGGAACGTTGCTTGCTTTGTCACGAGTTCGAGCCCAGTACCACTAAAGACCCGCCGTGTAGGGCAGCGATGCACGTTAAACCTGTCGAGAGCTGAAACGTCCTCCCCTTGGTGTGGTGTGGTAGTTAGGAGAGGGGGGTGCCAGCTCAGGTGTCGTCCACGTCACTTGACCATGGTTCAAAATTACGTGGTCCGTCGCCAAAAGCCCTCGTGTAGCTGAACAGTGCGACGTTAATATTCAACCATTCATTTAATATATTTCGAAGATTTCATACAATTCAGTTGAAAACCGCATGCTAAGAGCAAAAAATATACTAAAAAAATTGATGAATATACAATTACAATAAATTCTTACATAGAAGCAAAACTGAGAAGCTAAAGCGTAAGAATAAAAAATTTTGAGTATATCTGAAATAGTTTTCGAAATATTTATTTTAAAGTTTAGAAAACTTGTGTGCGTTATGTTATACTTAATATTAATTAAATGGTTAAAATAATGTGTTAATATTAGTCATGTAATCGTTTGATGACACATTCATATACTAATAAAAATTATCATGGTCATTGATGCGAATGTCAAGAATTTTATGTAATTTTAAATTCAGACATTAAGATATTGATGTAGAAAATATAAAACGACCATCTAAAATACATTTAAAGTGCTGTCTGCTCCAAAATGATCTTGACAAACAAAATCCGGCATTTTCACTTACTATGGCACAGCCGGCTTAGTCAGGTGCGATCTGGAAAAACAGAGACAGAACAGCGGTTTTGATGGATGCCGTTCTAGCTTTTAAAGCTCCCAGGAAAAATTATATATATATAAATTACAAATGCAAAAATAAATCTTGTAATTTTCCATGCATTTTTATAACAACGAATTGTGGAATTGGCTTCCAATACATTGTTGTGTTTGACAATATCTAAGGTAACCAACCCTACTTTAGATAGATTTGTACTACTTTTTCGTAACCGTATTCCTTTTAAAATTAATTCGTGCAGCCGAAATACACCTTTTGTACCCTTAAAAATTTATGTAAACTATAACGGTTAATTTTAATTTATGCAACTTGTGAAATGTTCATAATTAACCATTTCCGTCTAAACAGTTTACATGAAAAAAAAAGTTTGGACTCCCTCATTCATTAGGGATTTATATAAGATTCTAACATTAAATTTTATTTGTCACCGAAAAGGATTGAGTGGTAGTGTCTAGTGCTTCCACACCACAGGTCTGGGGTTCTATTAAAGGGATGCGCAAGGTCGACACTGCCTTTCATCCCCGCTACATTGGGTCGATAAATGAGTACCAAGCTTGCTTCGGGTCTTAAACACTGAAAGTCTCTCTTCAGACAGACCACCATATCGGGACATCTGTTCATGCACCTCAGCTTCCAATGTTCACGTGTATTATGATGGGCACAGTAGTTCCTGGCCCTCATGGATTGTTGTGCTTCTGAGTTTGAGTCTTAAGTTTGAGGATTACCTCACTTTGGGGATACTCCTTAGATAAATATGTATTTCCACTCATTTGCAATTAAACATTTTTCTTTCAATTACGTTTATTTCAGAAGGAAGTTTGATTTTTCAAATGTATTTGCTTAATAACATGTATATTTGTGTATTATATTAAACATTTTATCAATCCAAAATTACATGTTTTTTGCTCCTCTAAAAGCTTTTAGGATTTTGCGACTGATCTTACAATCCATATACGTTTTATAGTAGTGTATTTAAAAATGATAAAGACATTTTTACGACTGTGTGAGCTTTTATGCCTCGTTTATAAATATAAAAAATTGCATTCAGCTACAGTTTTTAAAATGTACTGAAATAAGTGGAGGAATAGGATATTTACATATTATGAATATTTTTTACTGCAGTAAGATATATTTATATTTCAGTTTCTTTACAATTTGAATAGAAGTTGTAAGCCATTTTGCGAATAGTTTGATGTTGAGTATAAACCCATAGGCTGTTTAGTATTGTAAAGTGTTTTACTTTGATACCAGTACACATTAAAATAAGGCTCATTTGCAGTTATATGATCAGCTTCAGTGATATTTAAATTTTCAAAAATAGTCTACACGTACGAAAACATTCTTTCACAACCGCACACCACATCTCATACTATATCTTTCCTACAGCAGGAAATATTTGTGTATACTGAAAAATTTAATACAGGATACATTTTCAAGTGTTAAATTTTTTTTAAAACTTGGTATGTATACATTGTGGAACTGTCGGTTAACTTCACTGAACAAAATTGTTTTAAGTGTACTGTTTTGAAGACAAGATTATAATTAGGGAGAACTTTTCTCACAATAGAATTTATAATGACTGAAATGTGTGAAAATGTAGTTATCGATGTGTGACATTTTTCCTTGTAATAAAAGAAACAGAAAGATAAGAAATTTAACTTGAGTAGAAAATGGTTAGAAGTACTGTCATGCGCATTTGAAGAAGTATATCCCCCATTAAAATTAAAAATTATTGACTGAAGGTGTGTTATGTTTATCACAAATGCCAATGTAGAAAAGGAATTTTTATTTAATACAAGAAGTTCGAAAAAGAGAACACTAGGAAGGAAAATTAAAATTTTTTCCGAAAAATATTCAGTTAACATAAAAATATCTTTTATATGATTTTAATTAAAATAAATTAAATGTATTGAAATCCTTTTTTATGCTATTTTAAATTAAAAATATAACTGAATAGAGAAAGATCGGTTTTATTTCATAAATATAATCATCGTATGTAATATTTATTGTGTTATTGTTTAAAAATGAGATAGGGCCTTTGCTCTTTTTACCTCATTACTTTTTTAAAAAACACGAATGTGAGCGCGTTTTCTTACTCTCATATTCAAAAATGAATACAGGATGCTTTTTCTGGTTCAAATCGCAATACCAAAAATATATATATATTTTTTTTAATTTTTAAAAAATGACAGAAAAATAAATTTTCTTTGAAGAAAATATAATAATTTTTTTCAACTTCTAACATACTATTTATTTCATTTCTTTTTCTTTATTTTACCTTTCATTTCGTTTTTAATTTTACTGTGACTGAACATATAGGAGAAAGAAACACCGAATTCCACTACGCTTTCAAAGAAGATATCCCAAGGCAACTTAACAGCTAGCTGTGAACGATTGATCTCTTGGTTCTTACTTTTCAAAGGGACCGAACTGGGTCGTAAAATTGTCCCCGTTCGACCTCCCAAGTACTAAAAGGGGGAAAAGAAAGAAGTCTGTTGCATTTTTGAAGGGAATCGCAAAATAAGAGTTAAACGCTTTCGGAATAACTTTTCAGGAGGAAGGTATCCAGTTAGAGGGTTAAATCTGCCGAGAGCTGAAACGTCCTCCAGTTGGTGTGGTGTGGTAGTTAGGAGAAGTCGGTGCCAGCTCAGGTGTCGTCCACGTCACTTGACCATGGTTCAAAATTACGTGGTCCTTCACCAAAAGCCCTCGTGTATCTGAACAGTGCGACGTTAATAATAAATCAATCGAAAGCAGAATTGATATAAGAGATTGCTCTTGATTGATAGAATTTCTCACTAAATTTTTAACACACCGTTCTTAAATAATTAAATATATTACTGCAATGGGTAATGACTGGGCCACACAGAAAGGTTCAGTGAACCACTTGCGACCCTCAGGTTGAGTAAAGCTGCTCTATAATATTAAAATCAGTTGGCTGAGGTGGGGTTTCAAAACTTGCGTAAAGTTGCGCAGCCTTGAGTGACTAAATATTTAGTGCATTGTTCAGTTACTCAAGGGCTTTTGGCTACGGACCTCTTCATTTTAAGCCATGGTTAAGTGATTAGGATGACACCTGAGCTGGCACTCCTCTCTCCTAACTACCACACCAAAGGGAGGACGTTTTTGAGCTCTCATCAAAATTTTACGTGAAGCAGTCTCCTACACGGTGAATGAAATTTTTTAAAAACATAAGCAGATAGCGAAATGCTATATAAAGAAAGATTTAAAGCACAATAATTTTAGAAAAATAGATTCGTTTTTCCACTGTTAACCCAAAAACACTGAATTCAAGGTAAAATAAATGTGCAACAGTGCTTTAGGAGAAGTTTGTATTACAAATAGTAAAGATGAACGACAGCTATTTTTGATGATAAATTGCCTCGGTGTCCAAATGACACCAGCGGACATTCTTGATATATTTAGTTGTAAAATTTCTCTTAATTAAAACCTAGAACCATAAAACTTTTACTGTATAAAAACAATGAAAATAATTAAAAGTAATGAAAAATTTTCATATTCCCTGCAAAAATTCGGAAAGTAGAACAAACTAAACAGGCGCTGGTGACAAAATGACACCAATGGACTTTCTAGTATTAATTTCAGGATAAAGTAAGATTCTACAATTTCTAAGTGACCACTTATTGAATTTCAATATGAACTGATGTTAAAAAGAATTCTTTAAAAGTCTACTTACATAGTATATACAGGCATTTATTTCTCTTTGAGAACTACTTTTCATTTCTGCAAGAAAAATATATTTCATCATTTAGCTATGCAATCTAAGCAACAAATTAAGAGGAACTGATACTAAAAAGTGAATGTTAATAACGTTAACTTACGTAGTGTTGGCTAGCTTCTGTTTTTTGAGAAGTCTAGATTCTTGATGTCGCCGCTGGGTTCATATTATTAATGGCTGGAAAATTTTCTACTCTGGATGAAGACATAAGTATCGAAAGATATAAATAATTCGTTCGGGACTGCGAAAATTATACCAAATACACGATATTTTTTTCTGTGATTGCAACATTTTTTCAGCATTTGCATTTACAAAGTCCGGTATCAAACATCCATTTTTTCCTATTCAAATAGTTTAGCAAAGTGCTGTTGTTTCACGAAAAGAATCACACACACACACATTCGTCATTTTTTTAAAAAAATATTCCATTCGAAAAAAAAATCTGCTTAATTACAACTAACGTTCTAAATCAACAGACAGCAAAATGAAGCACATACAACCAGCTATTCGATTTTAGGGGGATAAAATTGTTTCCCTAATCCCTACTTGCCCTAGCTGCAAATCTTCCAACTACTCTTCAGTAGACTCATCCCGTTCAGCCATTTCCACTGTGTTTATAGACCTCAGGTTATAGATAGCGCCATTTTCACTCAGTTTATTTTACCTGGCAATTTGTCAGCCATTGAAGTGAGCTGTGTAGGTACGCATTATATCTATTTACCAAGGTTCATTTAATCTTTAATATCATATGTGAATTAAATTTTTTCTTTTCAGCTTCTAGAATTTAGGCTTTTTATTCTATTTAATTAAAAAGTATAGCTCAGGCAGTATGTAATTAAACGTTTGTCTTGTTCAAATTCGAATTTCATTAGATACTAAAAATAAAAAAGGAATAGCTTACTCAAATATGTATTTAAATTAGAATAATTACATTTATCAGTAACATGGAATTGTAATCCACTTTTTCATTATTTTATTTGGCATAAATTTAGTAATGAATCGAGTCGATTTACACATTATAGATGTAGATACACTTGCTAGAAAAAGTCTGCGTTCACCCATAAGAAATCATATAACAAAGGTAAAATTTAGTAGGAATATATTTTTTTTCTAACAAAATTTCACGAATTTTTATCATTTTTAAATATTGAGCATGCTAGAATTCGTTAATTTTGAATTAAAACAACATAGGATAACGGTAATTTTGTAGCAAAACACTCAAATAGGAGGCAGAAAAGGCTGCGTTCATTATTTGAATATTCTTGATTCTTGGAATTTGTATTAATATACGTTGTAGGTTAACAGAGTTTTTGCATTTAGTTATCAAGTAAAATAGCTTAAGAAAATTGTGACACAATAATTGGTACCTTTTTGTGAGAAACAAAACAATTCAAGGAACTGGAAAATGAAAAGAAAGAAAATAGTATCCGTGAGCATAAAATCAATTGGAAAAGTCGTTGGGATATTGGCAAGTTGGAACATATATAATCAATTATGAACAAATATATATATATTATTACTTTGATGTCCTAAAAAACAGTTTAAAGGAAAATGCCACCTAACTCTGCTTAGGATAATCGTTTTGTTTTCAACAATCCTAAGCACACCGATGAGATTGTGTTGCTTTGGCTCTTGTATAATGTCCCAAATCAACTGCATATAGCCCCACAGTCATCTGATCTCAATCCTACAGAACACCTATAAGATTTGTTGGAGGGCAGGATTTGTGAACACAATGTATCCAGTAAGGATATGATGAAGAGTGTTCTTGGGAGAGGAGCAGTGGGAAAGGATAATTGCTGAAAAAAGCACAACATTTGTTAGTTCAATGCCGAAACGACTTCAGGAGGTTCCCAAATGATGAGGTTATCTCACCAGCTACTACATAGCTCATTATTCCCTTATTAAATATTTTTTATAGTTACTACAATAACAGTGGAAGCAGACTTTTTCTACTTGATTTTTGGGTTCAAGTGTAGTATAAGGGGGCGGGCCACTTGGGATTTGGGCGATTTTTCTTCAGATTTTTCGATTTTTAACTAAATGTCATGGTGAGATATCGAATACATTCTGAAATAAATAATACCGAAAAAAGTACCTTGGCGACCACTTTAATGTCACCAAAATAAAGGATTGCGCCAAGCGGCCCCGCTATACTACACTTCAACAGAGTTTTGTTGGTATCCTTACATACCTGTCTTTATTTTAAAATCTATAAAGGGAAACCAAATTTACTTGTTATTCTGAACACTTAAAATGAACTAAATAAAATCTAATTAAAATAAGTTAATAAATTCCAGTTTTTAAACTTTTTTTTTCATTGTTTATGTAAGCAATAGTACGTGAAGGCAGACATTTTCTAACAAGTGTATGTGTATATGATCTAAGGATATATACTAATACTAATTACTAATAATATACTAATTACTTAATATATATACTAATTACTGTTTGAAAATGATTTTAGCATATAATCTGATCTAGCTTTCAAGTATGAAACGAAAAATAGTATATCAAGTTAATTTTTGAAGTCTGCTCTTTTATTTTTACACAGAGAAAGTTTAATATTTAGTCATAAAATATTATTATTTTAAAAATTTTCCATTTATATATTAAACTAAAATATCAGAGAAACTCAATTTATTGTAAGAGTGAAAACCATAGCTTCTGGTCAATCCATCATTCGACTTGTATCCTTATGAATATATGTACATATTGAATTGTGCTTTAATAAAACAAGTACTTATGATTACGTAGCGATTAAAGCTTAATTTGATGACCTACAGAATGATTTAAACAAATAACCCGATTTAATAAAAATTATCAATAAATATTCAGTAAAAGATATATAAAATTATAATTAAACATTGTATTTTGTTGAATAGAGAACTAAATACAAAAATAAGCATTTCGAATCTCTTTAATAAACGCTTTTTATTCTGTATCAAAATACTTACCCTTTCGATTTACAGTAATAACATTTCTGAAAGATCCAACTATATCACTTAGTGTCTATAATTGAAATATTTATCCATAACACCTATAAAATGTATTAAACAGGAGCTGCTTCTTTTTTGAATTTCTGTGTCATGAGTAATTGTATTATTTAAATTAGTCCAATATTTTTTCCTAAAAAAACCCAGAGTTTCAAAAAATCATAAAGAAAATTGTAAGTGCTTTCTGCTCGATATCATATTACTTATCACTGCAATTACATAATTCAACTTTTTATTCAAAAAATAGTGAACAAATGAATTATTTAATTTCATTTAAAATTAATTTCGTGCCTGGATTTAAACCTGCTATTTCAAAAGATGGTTGTATTATTTTTTATGCTTTCAATAAGAATCCAGCTTTTACCATGCGAAAAGGTCCCCGTTGAGAGTGAAAATGAAATGTTTGGCATCGTATTCAAAGAAAGTGCCGTTATAGGTGAGAAATTTGCTTAGCTATGTTATCCTGCAGAATGACACCCACCTGTTTCCTTCCCCTCTCCTCTTCTAAAAAAGAGCTCTCTATTTAGCGACTTCTTGAATTTTGAGTGATTTTCTTTTCTCTGTCATGCCTAACATTTTTTTTCTGCTTTTTAATATACCATCAAGTTTCCTATTTTCTCTATAAGTATGAAAAATTGTTATATATCTTTATGTTACTATATTTTTTATCTATGATATATGTAAATATATATATGTAATGTATCATATATTTTTTATGTAAGATGTAGAAATATGTTTGTTTTTCTTTTTGAAGGTATTAAGTACAATTCTTAAGTAGAATTATATTGCAGAGGTCCTTTTGCTTCAGAGTGTGAAAGAAGATTGGGTCGTTTCATGAAAAAATTATTGTAGAATAAAGAAACGGTAAGGAATATATTCAAGTTATTTTTTTTTGTATCAAAATATTTATCCTAATTTTGAATGTAAGTTTGTTTGAATTACTATATTTTACTGGTATTGAACGTGAAAAGTTTTTTTTAATATTCCAAGCATTTAATAATCTTTTGCTCTTAAGCATTAAAAAAATTGAATAAAAATCAGCATTTAACCCTTTGATGGTCATGAACGAGCTCAGCTCGCAATCGAGTAGTGCTCCTGAATGCGCGCAAACGAATTCAGCTCGGGTGCAAGATTTCGACCGAAACGGGTACAAACGAGTTCTACTCGCGTAGTTAAACCTTTCCCCAAAGGGCGCTGACGAGATGGACTCGTTCACGGTCATTATTCTGCATTGATTAGGTTACAAACGAATCCTACTCGCGAAATTTAGTTAGTTTTACTGTCTACAGATGGCAGTACGGGTTCCATGAATTTTTCTTCATAATGAAGGTTCCTTTTTTTTTTTTATGTTATTCTTTTTATGCGTATTTTGGCGCGTTTTTTAGACTTTTTGTAAAGTAAAATGGCTCAAAAGCGAAAATTAGATTATGATGATGATGATTTTGGTTTCGATACAGAAAGCTTATCAAGTTTTGAGTCTGATGAAGACTTTGTTCACAGCATATCAAGCTCAGAAGACGATACAAGCGATGAGGAAAATATTTCGAGTGTTCGACAGTGGTGTAAAATTGATTCAAGTTCTCCCGCTCCTAGCCGATTTAGTTTTACTGATGATGTGGGCATGAAAGCTTGCGTGACAAATATTTCTGATCCACTAGAGTACTTTGATCTGTTTTCTACTGATGAGATTGTAAATCATATTGTTACTGAAACCAATATTTTTGCTGCTGAAATTTTAAATAAATTTAAGAGCAAAGAACATTCCCGAGCTCATCATTGGAGTGAAACTAATGCAAATGAATTGAGAGTATTTTTTGCAACATTAATTTTGCAAGGAATAATTACGAAACCAACTGTAAGAATGTTTTGGTCAAAAAGAAAGTTAATTGAAACTCCTAGTTTTTCTAACCTCATGAGTTCGAGAAGGTTTGACCTTATTATGCAATTTATTCATTTTGATAGGAATGAAAACACCGATTCTTCTCATCCTCAGCCAAAACTAAAAAAGATATGGACCGTTTTAAATTATTTACAGAAAAAGTTTTCGGAAGTTTACACACCCGAGCAAGACATATGTATTGATGAAAGTCTGTTGCTGTATAAAGGGAGGCTTTCTTGGACCCAATACTTACCACTTAAAAGGGCCAGATTTGGTATCAAAATGTTTATGCTATGTGAATCCCATAGTGGATACGTGTGGTCTATTATAATTTATGTCGGTAAAAGCACAGATGTATCTGATGAAAATAAAGAATGTTGGTTTTCTACTCAGGTAGTTTTGACATTGTTGAAGCCGCTATTAAACAAAGGATACTGCCTTACTATGGATAACTACTACAACTCTCTCCCGAGTTAGGGGAAATGTTACTGAAATCTAAAACTGATTTTTTTTGGAACATTAAGACCTAACAGAAAAGATCTACAGAAGGAACTGAAAACAGAAAAGCTTAAAAAGGGAGACTTACTTGCCTATCAAAGAGGTAAGAGGATGACCATGCGATGGAGAGATAAAAAATATGTTCATTTTATAAGCTCAATTCATAATCCTGAAATCGTAACAGTCCCAAATAAATTGAAAAATGGGGAAATAGAGAAGCCTAAGATTGTTTTAGATTATAATAATACGATGGGCGGTGTAGATCGCATGGATCAGCAAATTGGATACTATGACCTAACTCGATCTCGTCAAAGGAAATATTACAAGAAAATATTTCGTTATTTATTGGATGTAACAATTTTTAATGCTTTTCAGCTGTGGAAAAAAAAGGCAATAAAAAATCAAATTTGGAATTCAGAATTGAACTAGCTGAAAGAATTGTTGAAAAATATCACACAGACATTTTAAATTAAAACCTGCTGAAACAGTTTCGAATACTTTAAGATTGTCAGCATGCCACTTTCTTGACTATATTCCAGCTACAGAAAAAAAGAAAGAACCTACTAGACGCTGTGTGGTATGTTGCAGCAAAAATGATGCCAATGGAAAAAGAATTCGCCGTGAAACACGTACTTATTGCAAAGACTGTAATGCCCCATTATGTGCAATTCCATGTTTTAAAGTATATCACACACAAAAAGATTTTTAGGTAATTACTATATTTAAATTCTTAATAAAGTTTTTCATTAGATGTTTTTATTTAGTCCTTTCAATTTAATATTTGTCTTATATTTATAATTAACTATATTGTTATTTATGTATTGATTATAATCATTTATAATTTACACTATTTAATAATTATCATTTATTCATTATTTTAAAGTACGTAAAAACTGTTATTTGTGTACTACAAATACTTTAAGAAACCTTTAAAATGCATGAGGCGAGCTATCTACGGCATCGCCGTAGAAGGGTGACATTTTCGGAAGTACAGCGGGGGAAAACAGCTGCCACTTTCGACTACTGCTTACTCGTAATACTGCGCGAATTAACTAAACGAAAACTGTTTATTTCCCTAACCGTCAAAGGGTTAAGTTATCCAACAAAATTTAATAGCATTTTTGTATTATTTCTCATTTGAGAAATATTTTTTGAAAATAAATTGTCAAAATGTAAAAATTCGTTAACTTTGTATAACCTGTAATCTTAAAGTTGAAAATATTCAAGTACAGTTGTTCTTCAAAGCAAACTCATTATTAATATCAGGAGAACTACAAGTTTTTTTTTTTTTTTTTGTAAGATGATTCAAGTGAAGATGTTTGTTGTCTGACATTTGATTTTAGGTTAATTTTCACTCTTTACGCAATTTTAGTTTTAGGAAAAGTGTAATAAAAAGACAGAAATTTTATTTATTTATTTTTTAATGAACAGGTATTCATATGTCACTTTCATAAAATATCTTTACATATTTATTCCATTGAAATAGATGGGAAAAAAATGTCGAAATTTTGTTCTAACCCATGAAAGTGGCATGCTTTTAAGAGTTTATTCAAAAGTCTCAAGTAATCAATCTGCCATTTATTAACAACATGAAATTACTTTTTTTTTTTAAAAAACCCAATTAACCTAAATTTGCTCATAAAAGAAAACAATGAATAAATATATGTTAGATAACTATAAATATTTTTATATTAACTAAAGCATTTTATTCTTAATGAATGGAAAGTTTGATCTAATTTTTCGAATAGATTTAAAAGGAACACACGGACAAGTCTCACTATCATTGATATTATAATTATTTAAGGACCTATGTTGAATATTTATTCTTTTTGCTTTTGTATTTATGTCATCTGTTTCTTCCCATTGTTTTTAACAATTATTTGAATTTATAATTTTGAAATTATGAATGAGTATAGTTTCAAGTCATTTAGTTTCTAAATGTGGATCTCATTTCCTAAAAAACTGTTATAAAATACCTTTTAGAACTGAAATTTTTTAGAATGGTCGCATTTATGACACATTAATTAAAAATTTTTACACTTTAATCACAAGCATAGCGAGTGAGGACCAGTATCAAAATTCCTTGGGTGCCTTTTTTTTATATGTGAACTTTGTTAATAGAGCATTAATAATAATTCACAATTTCTTGCTTACACATGTTAGGGCCCACATATCATTGATATGGTAGTAGCTATGTCTTGAATTTATTAATAAATTTGGGGACTTCTCTCCTGCTTTTTGTTTCTTATACTACTTTATATTCAGAAATAGCATCCTGAAGATGTTTTATTATAGATGTGATTTGTATTCAAGTGGAATTGCATATTTCTTTTTACTGTCACAATCGTGTGAATCGATACTTTTCATTTTTTCTTTTTACTCGCGGAAATGAATGAAATACTGTTTAGTCACAATATGCCTTATGTGAATTCTATTGTATAGTTGAATTTTCTGTAACCGCCATGTGTATGTTCTTGCCTTTTAAATGACGTGATGAACCCAATGCACTGAAAACTGAGTCTGATTGGGCTTTTTCCATCTCAACAATTTCACTGCTGGGGTAGTAGACATTAACAGAAATCCAGAATCAAAGAGTGCCGGTAACATGAGATCTTTTGTTAATTAAATTTTAAATGGTTTCTCAGTTTTTCATTGTTTGTTTCTATATAAATCAATGGGTTTTGTTTTCAAAGGTTACACAATATGTGTAACTTCTTTTGAAAATTTCAAATTGAATGATGAAAAGGTAATTAGAAATAAGTTGTGTTCTAAAGAACTCCTAAATGTATTTCATTAAAAAATTTAGGTATTTATATATCATTGAAAATATTAATATACTTTTACATAAGCACCTGATATAAAATTTATTTTGGACAATGTGTGCATTTTAACTTATATATTGCTGTGTTTTTTCACATCCTATTATACTTCTGTATTAATTCAACATAAAATTCATTCAAATAAATGTTTATATTTTACTATACTTACTATAGGGGCGCTGCAAATGACAGATTTATCTCACAATGGCTTTTTTTGACCGTTTTCCTGTGCTATCCCTTCGTCAGATGGCAATGACAAAGTTAGCCATAACTGTGTGCTGTGATCCCGAAATCCTGGACTTAGTGAAAGAATATGGATGTGTCTCATTCCTTTTTCCAAGTAAAGAAACCCACTTATATCTGGGTGTGAAAAGTTTGAAGAATGAAGCCTGGATTCGGAAGGATTTTCTAAGTATAATCGGTTTTCCTGTCGGCTGCTTCTCTCAACAGATAAAAAATTTTAAACCTAAAATTTCTAAGATGAGAAAGAATATTCTGCCTTTTGCGAGATGGGAGGAACTTGTCAAAAAGAGGATATCCTCATTGCCACAGCTTTTAAAGCATGAACTACTCGACGTGATTCGCTCAGTTAGTATTGAAATTGACAAATGGATCAAGTACCATTTTCAAGATTGGCAAAATTTCTCAGGAATTGCATGCAGTGCCCTATACGATTTTCAGTGGAATTCTCTTGGAAAAATCGATCGAGTGAGAACTGCTAGTGCATTAATAGTAAACGAGATGTTAGATATCAAAGATCGTTGCATTCTAGACTCCCTTTACGTTTTAACGGATAAGGTAACGATTGAAAAAGATGTACCGCACGAATTTGGTGTGATTTGTTCAATATTAGCTAAGACAGGAATTAAATATCAGAAAGAATGGGATCTGTATATCGATGTAATCCAATATAACTACTTCATGCGACAAAATTTGTTTACCACAGTAAGTTCCGAGCAAAAGGTGTTATTTCTAAACATTGCTTTGTTGGAGGAATGCTTGCCATACAATGATTTTCTATTTTATATGTCAAATATGGGAAACGAGGACAGAAAGGCAGTTTTT
This sequence comes from Trichonephila clavipes, assembly GCA_019973935.1. Lineage (NCBI taxonomy): Eukaryota > Metazoa > Arthropoda > Arachnida > Araneae > Nephilidae > Trichonephila > Trichonephila clavipes. The sequence goes on along the minus strand of BMAU01002673.1, from coordinate 45,070 downwards.
AAAACAAGTTGTCTTAAAATTTTACAACTTCTTTTAGACTGGCCCTTACAAGGTGAGTTTTTAAATGCTGCAGAACATTTGTTGCCGTATTTCACTGAAATAGATTTTATTGTAATGTTAAATGTAATCGTATACGAACGAATTATGTTACACCGGAAAGATTTCAACTACATTGATCTCTTGAAAGAATTCTGGTCTCTAAGCCCATCCCATTTAAAAGAACCTATAAATATTTATCCCATATATGAACCACTTATGCTTATAATAAACTTCCCTGTGGATGAGATCTTTCCAAGTGAGCAACTTCTCCAAAGTTACAAATGGAATAATTTGAAATTCAGATGCTGTGGAGTTAGGTATCAATTATTCAGAAATCTAAATGGGGCTTACATTCATGACTTACCACATGATCGTCCACCTATATTTACTGATACTTCTTCATTTCGTAAATGTCTGAAGAGAAAATATAACCTGCGTAGCTCTGTAGCTGAATCAATATGAGTAGCTTATTTCAGTGTTCTCATGATATTACATTTTCCTATATTAGTGCTTTTTAAAAATCACATTTCACGAAAGAAGTACCTTTCATTTGATCATTTTATTCACCTACTCTGCTCTGCATTCCATCTTTGCTAAAAGAATTTACCAAATTAAGGTCTGTTTAACCTCAAGACCTGTGGCCTCATTGTCTACAAATTTTATAGGTGTAGAGCCCTTACTCCTGGGCATTTCTGAATTTGAGTCCCGCTCCTCGAACATCCGGAAGGAACAACCTCCATAAAGCTGAACTTTTCTGAATCAAGCAATGGTCCAGAGACTATCCACACCACTTACAAAGCAGACCTAAATGGTAATCTCAAAGAACTAATTTGGTGGTAATGCATGATACTCAGTTGCCCGTTCTACATTGGAAAAAAGGTTAGGTAGTTCAAACTTATCCAGATGCAGTTCCACTGGTATGAGTAGCCAACACCCGAACCAAGGTTGCAGAACTGAAATGTCCAATCTCAAAATGGACTTTAATACTCCCAGTTGGGGAGAATGATTGATCATGAACTAAAGCCGTGGCAACACATTTAATTCTTTTTCATTTGTCACACATTTCAGTCAATTTGAAGTACCAGGAAACAGATTTGTTTATTTATTGGTGATGTATTTTTATTAGAAATGAATTGTTGAATAAAATGAGGTTTGTTGAAACTTTGTTCATGTGGAATTCTTATTTAGTGGAATTTCTATTTTTTTAATGATTTATTCAAAACTATTCATTCCTGTCCTTAGATTCATTAGATCAAATTTTTAATGTTACAGTCCGAAAATTCTATTTAAATTCAAATCTATATCCGTTTTTTTGAATAGAATGAATTCTAGACAAGATGGGGGGGCACTGCAAACACAAAAGTTTCAGCACGAATATTATTAATCTCGTTATCTTATGATTTGCAGCCTTCACAGGTAATTGTAATCTTAGATCTCAAGCCATTGAGGTTAGAATCTTTTGGCTACACAGGTCTATCATAGCTCTACATTGAATAAATTGTCCACTATTCTACTTTGTTAAAATGATTGCTGTCGATAATAAAGTCAGGTGCTCAGCGGATTAACTTGTCATACAACTAGAATTCACAGGTTTTTCAGTACCAATGCCTGGATCTATAGAACTGCCTTCAAAGATTAATGAAGACGCTGGAATTGTTCTATCAGTATTGCAACACTTGTGTTTTGCTTGACAAAAGCTACATTTTGTTGAAATTAGACATTACAGACAAAATCATTTTTTCATGAACAGTTTTTGTGTGTAATTTCTGATTTTCTACTACATTCCATCCTCCTCCAACAGATTTTCTTAAATGCTGACATTTGTGTAAAACATGCATTTCAGAAAATTCAGGGCAAGATAAAGTATTAGTATTCGACTTTGCTAATACTGCATTGTGAATAGTTTTCCTAACACCAAATTTAGAGTTATCTACTTTTTGAATCATATGCATTTTTTTTTTTTTTTTTTTTGGAAAAAATCGTGCAGACTCCTTACATGCTTTACCAAAATAAGAATTAAATCTTTGTATGATGTTTAAGACCTCTTTATCCTGACATACAAGTCCACCCCTCCCACATTTCCAATTTAATCATTTTTTTCTACTCAATCAAAGAGGAATTGACGTGTTTGAATATCACGTAACTCCACATTCGCATAAGACGGGGTAACATAAGCCAAAATATTACTATAATTCAAAAGTTTAATCTCTCAATGGGGAGCAACTGTTGCATTCATGTCAATGAAATTATCTTGTATTTACATATTCATAGTTATTTTTAAGATTATGTGAGTTGTAAAAATGTATCATTAGTTTAAGTTGGAAGAATATTACTGAATATGAAGACATTTTTCTTTCATAATAGTACTGCTGTTTTCGGAATAATTCAAAACACAGCATACCTTAGTGTTTTCACTATTTACTGTTACTTAAGTGACTGATTTTTGTATTGTTTATGGACTCAATTCATGTGACGTCACAATCACATGATGTAAAGGACATGTGATTGTGCATTCGTTTCTAACTCAAGCCCAACATTTATTTGTTTACTATTATTTCTATGGCTATTTTGCTCTTGCCCTTTTACATTATACCTACTAAAATTTCCTATTTAACTATATATGGTTGCTGGATTACTGTAAAAGATAAGATGATAGTAGGGAAAAATCTTTTTAATATTCCAGTAGAAATTCAAGTGTTTTGTATACATGGATAAGAATGATTTTTACTAATTTTGTGTTCACAAAAGAAACTTCTTAAGGAATTTTGATAGATGTCTACAGGAATGTAAATTCTTCAAAGTAAATTTTTGTTTATTTTATATTAAATTATGTAGGGAACATACATAAAAAGATATTAAGTGAACTTAAATTTTACTTATTTTACACATCTTCTAAGTAGTTAAAAGAGAGATTTCTGTATTTAATTATCTAAAATAAGAACACAAGATCTGATATGTAACCATACATGTCATATTGAAACAAGTATATATATATATTGTATTTTGTTGAATAATTTTACATTCTTATGGGGGTAGATTTCGAAAAGCATTTACTACAGAAATAGAAAAATTATCTTAATTTACTATAGGTTCATTAATTTTTATACTTGATGATGAATCAAATACGACTTTTGAGCATTAAAAATGAATATTACTATTTACTTTTTGTAAAATTATAAGTAAAAAAATTATGCAATATTTTTAAAGTCTATTTGCAGTAACATTTTAGTAAAAAAATATAATTTATCAAGAATTAAATTCTCTGAATGTGGTGAAAAATTAAAGCATTAAAATTTTTCAATGAAAATTTGTATTATAGAATATAAATTTGTTTGTATATATATATATATATATATATATTGAATATTATAATCCTGTTCTCTCCTACATGGCCAAAATAAGAAGAGTCGTTTTGGAATCCATAATTCTTTTACAAAAAAAATAGGAAGAATTGTAAAATTTTTGTATAGTATCTATTTATTATGCGTTAATAAGAGGATTTCTTAACACAAGATCTGTTTTTCAGTATTTTACTGGTATAAATTTTTCACACATATATACAAATTTTTTTTTGCTATGGATATTAAATATGTATTTATTGGTATTTGCACAATTTATACAAGGGTTATTGAATTATTAACATTGTGTGTTAAAAAATCTATGCAATCCCAGCTGAAATGTATTAAGCATAAGGAATACTGTGGATTTAAATTAAATTCTAAAAGGCTCATGTATTTTGATATTATCCTGCTTATAAATTTAAGTCCTGAATAAATTTGTTGTATTGTGTTAGTGTACTTATATCAGTTCTATGATATTTTTCTGTAATAAGGATCATGAAACCAAATATGATTTTACATATAGACATTTGATTCTGTAGGGTGTTTACTTTCTAAAAGCAATGGAAATGTTTGGAATTTTAATTTAACCTTTTTCAACTCAATTTTTTCTTAAATAGATGACTTAAAAAATTGCAATAATCTATATTCATGAAATATTGAGTAAAACAAAGGTAAATTTTGAGACAATTTTCTTTTCAAAATTATAGTTAAGAGGCTAATTATCAAAAATCACAGATATTTTTGTGTTACTTATGTTGAAAGGACAGATTTGAGGTGCTTGTATGGTATAATATCGACCAAAAAACCTTCAAATGATGCAATATAACAACCAATAGTGGAAACTGTTCCTGATCACGTGAACACTGTAATAATTATACTGATATAATTTTTTTAAAATTCGTGATGTATCTTTGCTTGGCGAAATAAGTTGGCAGTTTAATATATATGTTCCAAATTTTGGAAAGGTATGAGTACTGATTTAGCATTTGTTAGACAAACTTTGAAGTAATATATTTTATTTGAAGTTAATATATTTTCAAACATTAAGCTTCAGAGTGAGAATTCTGAATCTTTTTTCCAGATGTTTTTCATCTTCATTTTTTTTAGTATAAAAATAATTATATATAAAGGGATACTTTTTAAATGCATAATCAGTGATAACGAAATAACATGTCAATACATAACTCCGAATAATGGATGAACTAAAGTATATTTAACACTATACATAAAATAGGTATGCATTAAGTGTTGGTATGTTCAGTGTAAAAAAATCAAATATTCCCCATTAAAACTGAAGATAATGCTTTGTATATTTTAGAGCAGGGCTGTCCAACACGCGGGCCGCATGTGGCGCTCCAGTACGTAACTTTTTTAATAAATTCCGAATGGCATTATGCATACACTTTACTATGGATGGTACATGATTCTCTGTTTGTGCGACTTTCATTTCTCCTCCTTTTGTGTTTGGAGCGTCCAAAAAGCAAGAGGCAGTCAGCGATGTTTTTTAAAGTTTAAAAAATATATTCAGGACGGTTAAGATAAAGGGCAATGTATACTAAATCATTTGAGAATAATAGCACAATCAAATTTTAAAAATGAGTAATGAAAGATCAATTCAAAAGGAACTCCGTTATTTTAAAAAAAAAATGGCAACTGTAATATTTTAAACATTATTTAATCATAGCATTATTATATTATATAAACATTATTATATTATCTATATATGTTTTCCTGAAAAATAATGAAAACAATAATGATCATTCATTTTTTTTTTTTATATGTTCACTCCAATAAATGTTTTTTTGTTTCCAAAACCTGTATAAATGTACATATTTTTATGTGCGGCCCGCGAGATTATAATGTTTTTCGGAAGTGGCCCGCAATGTCATTTGGGTTGGACACCCCTGTTTTAGTGGAACAGATTGTAGGAATTTTGTAATTAGTGTCAAATTCAAAAAGAAAACTCTTTGTGGATTTTATTTTGATGTAGTTATAAGTACGTGCAATGCAAAGATTTATTAAGGGGGACTTCCAAGTGTACTGAAAACGTAATAACACTTTAGTGCAATGAAATCTCATTATTTAGGTGTAAAACTTTTGCTGAGAAAGTAAATTACTCATAAATCCACAATGAAATGACATAAATAGTCTAAACAGTTTTAAAATTACGAAAAATACATACATCCTTGCTTCCAGAATATGCTGATGCCGTGTTTGGCAAGCTTTAACATAATGCTTGCAGATGGCGCCACGTGTATGTATTCTATGTATAAAGTTATAAATTATTACTTTGGAAGAAAATTTTGGCATATAAGACGTTTAAATATACGTTAATAATACTTTATTTTATGAAAAAGAACATTTTTCTACACGAATAATGACTTTAATCACTTCAGAATCATTAATTCTGCTTTTTTCCATGAAAAATATGGAGGTACCGCAAATAAAAAGAATTTAAAGTATCCCTAGAGTTAACGTCATGAGAACATATTGTATACGGGTCCTTTCATACTATACTCCCCGTTGCTTTCTGAAAATAGTCTTTGCGGTGATGACCAGTGTCTAGTTCTTTCGAGCTTTAACCTCTCATCATTAGGATTTAAAATGACTATAATGTTATGACTCTAGCCTTTTTTTTGTTAACCAAAAATATCTCTTAATAATTCGCATTTCAAAAATTACGTTTTAGGATAGTTGTAAGGAAATTTTTTTTATACACTCATCTACAAAAAAAAGTGTGTGTGCTTATGACCACACGATAGAAGTGATAACTTCAAATTTTGTAATGTTATTTCAGGGATTAGTTAGGTGAATAAAAAAAAAAAAAAAAAAGGAAATATATATTAGTATTGTCATATAAAATTAGTCATATTTCTGTACACATAAAGTAATATTTTTTGCTAAAAATACATATTTGTCAATTAATTGTATACTAAGAAAGAAACAATAGGGGTTTATGGTACCTGAAATGGGTCACAAATACGTTAGATTCAAAATTATTTAAATATCTAAAAAAAACCCGTCAAACGTTGTTCCGTACTTTGTCGTGTTTTCATTTGGATAATTTTTTTTTTTTTTTTTGATTTGGGGAAGGAAAACTTGTGTCCTGAGAAGAACAGGGCATAACAGTTTTTTGATGACGGGACGAAAGGAAAGAATACTGCACTACTCGCAGTCGCTGTCAATAATGTAAAGCTTGTGACATTTATTTCTTTTTAGGTCATAGACTAATATATTTCCACATTTAAATTAATGTTTTTTATAATTCTCACTTGAAATATTTTCAGATAAAAGTATGTATAAATACTTTAGAAGGATGTCTAAAATTTTACCGGAAAAAGGGACTGATATCACTCATGAAAGAATATAAGAAACATCTGAGAAAAAACTGACTCATTCTATAATAATAAAAGAAACTTTTCGACTGTGTGTTACGCCTCTGTCGCCCAAACTAAGCAAGGTGTTATTTTAAACAATGACACAAGTGTTTGATGTGTTGAAATTAAGGAATGATACATTCCCTTGCAAAGTTGTCCCAATCGACGGTGATGGTTCCTGCCTTTTCAGTTCTATTTCTTATTTGTTGTGTGGTAATGTGCAATGCAGAGCTTTGTTGTTCGACATGCTGCTGTTTATCATATCATCAGTAACTTGGATAGATTTAAGGTATTTACTCATGATCATGAAGGGAACAACTACCCATCTCGCGAAGCTTTTAAAACTACCATGTTGAACCATGTGACTTACGGCTTCGCTTCTCAGTTATTGGCTGCCTCTGAAGTGGTTTCTTGCCGTTTCCAGATTTTTCGTAATGGACATCTCTTTGCTGTATTTGGGGAGCATTTTTAACAGTTAAAAATTTAATGTTCAGTAGCAAAAACTTGAGTTCCGTACACTTTGATGCCTATGTGTTTTCTTCTAATAATGAGGAATGGGAAATTTTTTAAAACAACATAAAAGTTCCAGAAAAACAGAAGCAGATCAATCCTAAAATGCCACACAAAAGGAAAAGAAGTGTACGGTATCGTACACATAAATCAGAGAAAACATGAGAAATAAAATGGGGAAATGAAGCTCCACTAAAACAAGTGTCAGGGAGAAAATCAAACAGACTGAGAATGAAACGTTTAAGGGCCTTGGAGACTGTGCAAGAACAAGAAACAAGAAAGTCGAATTGTTTACAAATGATGCAAGGAAGGATCTCTGAAAGTGCTGAAGATCATGAAGAGAGACTTGAATGCCAGAGAAATGTCACACACCCTTCAAAAATGGCTATTTGGAACGATAAAGAAAATGCTGCCTATTCCTTCAATTCATCAATAGATTACAAGTCTGATGCGTCATGTACTCTTGGACCCATGTCAATTACTTGCCAATTTTGCAGTGCAATGAAGTTAAAAGGTGATATTCCTGGTTTATGTTGTAGTGGTGGGAAGGTGCATTTGCCTGTGTTCCACCTGAGCCACTACATACTTTTTTGTCATCCGACTCGGTATGTGCAAAGGTGTTTCGGAAGAATATAAGGTGGTACAACAATTGCTTTCAAATGACTTCATTTGGCACCTTCAAGCAAGTAATTGAGACTGGATTTATGCTTACGTTTAAAGTTCAAGGTCAATTTTACCACAGAATTGGTAGTATGTTTCCTTGCCCTGCTGAAGAACCTAAACTTCTACAGATTTATTTTATAGACAGTAATACCGAACAAGCTGAACACCGTTGGAAGATTGTACAACAAGTTAAGCAAGATTTAGTTTTGAAGTTGCAAGACATGTTATAACGTAATAATTCTTACATAAAAAGTTATAAATATTCAATCGAAACACTTGGACCAGATATTCGTATAATTATTCATGCGGATAAAGTTCCCGTTGCGGAACACAGCAGTCGTTTTAATGAACCTACGACATCTGAAGTAGCATTTTCCATGGCAGGGGATCAACATGGAAAAAGAGATATACTGGAAACAAGAAGTAGTTCAATCCAAAAAATTGCTGACACCCACTGGTACTATGGTGTTTTACAATTTCCTCTAATGTTTTGACAGAGAGACGATGGATATCACTTTCAACTACGTCAAAGGAACCCATTTACAGGTGCATTTACAGAGAGAAAGGTAACTGCTATGGATTTTTATGCATACAAAATTATGCTTCGTGCTTCCAGTTTCAACATCATATTGCGTTCTAATGACCTTTTCCAACAGTACATTGTTTTTATGTTTGCAAAGATAGAGTCTGAACGCTTGAGATACATTCAGTGAAATCAAAAGGAACTAAGGGTTGAGGAATATATTCATCTTAGGGATGCTGTTGTTACTGAAGGTAATGTTTGTGATGTTGGCCAGTTGATCATCTTACCTTCCAGTTTTACTTGAAGTCCCAGATATATGCATGAGCGTACTCAAGATGCAATGACTTATGTACGAAACTAAGGTGACCCTGAGCTTTTCATTACGTTTACTTGCAATCCTGCATGACCTGAGATTACAAATGAATTATTTTTCGGTCAAAATCCACACAATCGTCATGATTTATGAGCAAGAGTTTTCCATGGAAAACTTAAAATTCTTAGGGACCTCATCACCAAGGCAAAGAGTTTTGGAATTGTACAACATTATATGTACTCCATAGAATGGCAGATGTGAGGACTACCCCATACATATTTTTGGTATGGCTTTAAGAAACCTTACATGTGCACAAAGTGGATGACTTCAAAACAAATGATACATGTGCTGAAGGAAATGTACCGAATCCTGAAGAAACTGTCAGATGGATATCTTTTCACCGCTGCATTTGACAACACAAATGACATTTACATGGTGATAACTTTGCAAATCTATACGAATCATCAACCCTTTTTCTCCTTGCAATGAAGGATTCGAAGATGTACTAAAGATATCAAACGGAATAGTAAAGTTAGAGCAGTAGGATTTTATAAAAATTGAAACTCAAACTGTCTGCAGTGTGGTATGGATATTAAAATTAAACGTTCAATAAGAACATTTATCACTCTTATCGCAGAAAACCATAAATATTTAAGATTGAGGATGTTCAAATACTAGTTATCTATATTTGTTAATAAGTCTTTGATTCATTTGGATAAGATAACCAAATAAAGTTGTTTATAAAAATGGCTACTGGCTCTTATAATTTATTCTCGTTCTCAAAGTGAGGTGGATTGTCCCATACTTCCCACTACTCTCAAGAATATTTTGTGCCCATCAAGTCGATTAAGTACGTTTGCAAGTATATCAACAAAGGATCTGATATAGCCGTGTTTGATGTGACCAGTTCTGATGGTAATACTTGCAATGAAGTTTACCAGTATGAAATAGGGAGGCACATCAGTAGTAATGAAGCTGTTTGGAGGATTCTGAATTTTCCCATTCATGAGTGCTATCCTACAGTTATTCATTTAAGTGTCCACCTGGAAAACGGACAGAGAGTCCACTTCACAGAAGGTAATGCTGCTGAACGAGCTCGATTTGCACCAGAAACAACTTTTACTGCTTTCTTCAACATCTGTAATGAAGATGATTTTGCCCACACTCTTTTTTATCACCAAATTCCGAGGTATTACACTTGGGATAGTAAAAACAAGATGTGGAGTCGACGAAAAATTGGTCAATCTTTATTTCACCATCCTGGAATCAGGACAACTGATGCAATTGGTCGAGTTTATACCGTTCATCCTAACAACAGTGAATGCTTTCATTTGCGTTTATTTCTTCCTGAAGTACCAGGTCCTACGTCTTTTCAGTATCTGAAAACAATTGAAGATTATTTGTAGCAATTACAAAGAAGCTTGCCAAGTTAGAGGTCTTCTAGAGAATGCAGAACACTGGAATGCGACTTTAGAAAAAGTTTCTTTTGTGCATTCACCGCGAATGCTTCGTGATCTCTGCCGTCATGCGGCAAGTAAGTGCTATATCTAATTCCAATCAGCTATGGATCAACCACCAGGAAGGTCTTTCTGAAGATATTCTACACCAAGTAAGAATTAAATAGCGCAGAATATGGATTTGGAATGCAGTACTGATATACTTTGAAAGTTTTAGACAGAATAATACAGCTTTAAATTATTAACCTTTTTTATTTCAGCTTTTTTTCACATGGTCAGCTTTAGGTGGGTTGTTCACGAGTCAGCAGAGTAGAAATTTTGTATATCTTTACTCCTAATGGTAAGATGGTTTACATTGTTTATCAAGAAGGTCTTCGCTGAAATCGAATTCGGATTTCTTTTCCAATACAGAGTCTTTTAGAAATCGTTTTTTTCCCAACAACTACGTTTTAGTTTCGTCAGTTTGTGTGAAAGTTTTAGACAGAATATATAATACAGCTTTAAATTATTAATCTTTTTTATTTCAGCGTTTTTTCCCCATGGTCAGCTTTAGGTGGGTTGTTCAAGAGAGTGCAGACATTTTGCATATCTTTACTCCGAATGGTAAGATGGTTAACATTGTTTATCAAGAAGCTCTTCGCTGATATCGATTTAGGATTTCTTTTCGAACAACTAGATTTTATATTCAGTTGTTAATTATTGCATGTTTAGATATTTGTTTTATTGTTTTTTGTTTCATCGCTGTAACAGTTAAATTGTGTATAATATTGGTTTTCAATATTATTGTTGACGCGTGTTTGTTGTAATGTTATTTTTTTTCATTGTGTTCAATTTAATTTACATTTGATATTCAATTGTAAATTATTGAATGTTTGTTTTTTTATTGTTATCGGTTTCATCGCTGTACCAGTTACTTTGCGTTTGATATTGGCTTTGAACATTAATTCGCGTTTGTGATTAATGTTGATTGTTGACGTCTTTACGTTATTTTTGTTTCATTGCTGTTCAATTTAATTTGGTTTCGATATTGGCTTTCAAAATTAATTCGCGTTCATTTTGGCTTTCATGATTAATGGCTGTTTGTTTTAATGTTATTTTTGTTTCAATGCTGTTCAAATTCGCGTTTGATATTCAATTGTTGATTGTTTGATTTGAATGCATATTTGTTTTATATGTTTGTTTTAATGTTTTCGGTTTCATCACTGTATCATTTTGGCTTTCATGATTTTGGCTTTCAATTAATGTTGATTGTTGATGCGTGTTTGTTTTAATGTTATTTTTGTTTAATTGCTGTTCAATTTAATTCGCTTTTGATATTGGCTTTCAACATTAATTCGTGTTTGTTGTTTTTGCTTTCATGATTAATTTTGATTGTTGACACGTGTGTTTTACTGTCATTTTTGTTTCACTGCTGTTCAATTTAACTCGGGTTTGAATTTGGCTTTCATGAATAATGTTGATTGTTGACGCGTGTGTTTGTTGTAATGTTATTACTATGTTCGTATGTGCAATAGAAGTGTTTACATAATCAACTACTAAAAATTTTTTTTTTATGAAAACACTTATTTTGCATATTGTGGAGTGACCTGTGGAACAGGGTCCTCGCCCCTCACTCTTGAAACTGTGCTTTAAGTACAATATTTATTTCGCAGGCTAATGGTTCCACATAGATTAACTTTTTTTTAAAAAAAACCTGGTAGTTTTAAATGTTAAAAATAATATAATAAATTGAAACTTACCAATTTTATTTGTTACATTTAGCGTTTATTTTATCGATGCACATATAAGTTAGCATTTTTTGATTTTGAAAAATATGCACTATTTCTTAAAGCTGCAATAGCCTATTTAACACAAAGAAATTTTGAAAAAGTATATCTTGCTGAAGCTTTTCTTATAGAAGTAGAGAAAGCCGTGCAACGCCTGGCCTTACAGCTAGTGTAAAATAATTTCAATCAGATAAAATAAAAAAAATTCTGTTTACACTAATAATTAATCATTGTTAAGTTGTTCTTGCATAGAAAGCGTGTTTTTAGAAGATGTATCCAAGCAAAGATATCCAGTATTCATGCATATTAATTAACATAAAAGTACTACAAAATTGCATTGAAATAAAAATATAAATATAGACTAAAGTTTTAAAAGTAGCTTATGTAAAACGGAAAATTTACAAAAAAAATTTAGATGGATTACATTAAGCTGAACATTATTTCCACTGCCACCTTTGTAAAGGGAAGCAAATAATAAACATATGTTTTGATTTTACCTTAATATGATAAAAATATTTGTACATTTTTTTTAAGTCTTAAGGGAAAATCCAAATAAATCTCTCAAAAGTAAAATCATAATTACAGTTTGCAGTTTTAGAAAAATAAAGAACAATTGAAGAAATTGTATGTGTGTGTTTGCTTATTTGAAATTACGTCACACACAACCATCTCTCTTCGAAAAAAAGTATTTTCTGAAGGGTCATTTCAACCCTCTTTTTATTAGCCCTTGAGCATGCCATAAAATAAAAAAGGTCTTTGCAGATCGAACCCATCCGGGAACATTTTCCCACAGTGTTATTTTTACCAATAACATTTACTGTGTCTGCTTTAGTAATAATCCGAATATTTTCACTGATTTTCTAAAAACTTTGTTGGCGAGAAACAATTTACTATACGGGTAATTGTCTTAAGCCAGTTAATGTTTAAATATATAAGTAAACAGAGAGAAAATTTTCAATACATATGTATAAAAAAAAGGGAAAAAGATATTCTTTGATTAAAATTTCTTAATTTTTACTGATACAAAGAGGAAGAAGACTAGAGAGCTGCAAACGTCTCTTAGCACAGAGAAAAAAAGCAAACCCGCACAAAATATTTAGCTGCTTGGATTTATGAATCTTATTGACACGATAATTTAATAAGAAAACTAGTAAACTGTAGCAGGGCGTGTACATAATTTTTTATTGAGGGGAGGAGGAGGGAATTAAGGTTTTTTTTTTTAAAAATATAAAAAGGGCTGAGCCGTAATCTTTATTCTAAAGAATAAAAATCTGTTGGTGTATGAAGAGGGGTGGGGGAAGAAATGAAGCTTTGGCGTTCTTTGAACAGATAGCCTGCTTAGGCTCCCTTCACACCAAACGATTCCGAGTCTTGCAATCTTTCCAATTCACAGTGATTCTGAATGAACAGAGATTTGCCTTCACACCGCCACGGGTCAATCATTCTTTCAGCAGTTGCTGTCAAACATGGATGCTGTTTTTAATATTTTAAGACGATTAACGTTTCAAGCTATTAATTTCACAACTGTATTTTCATTTATTTTGAAATTGAAATACATAAAACAAAAAATATAAAAACGGTTTTATTTATTCATTTTTCTTAATATTTTGCCTGTTAGTATCAAATGTAATTATAGTCTGAAAAGTAATAACAAATAATAAATATGTATTGTAACTATATTATAATGCAATTACTCACCCAAAATTAAATAAATTCTTATCAAATTGATCTCTGAAGCTATTTCAAACATCCTTCAGAATATTCCACCCCTCCCAAAAAAACCAACACATTTTGCTTTAAAGTATTAAAAAATAAAGAATAAAGTTTAGAAATTTCTAAAATTGAATAAAATAATACATGCAAAATTAATTTTGTTATTTGCGCGAGATTAGCAGGAATAAAATACAGCCTACACACTCAGTGACAAGAACTAGAGTTAGTTTAAATAATGAAAAAGAATACTATGAATAAATACCACACAAAAATATAAGCGCCATTTATGGACAAAAACAAACTCATGCTAACCCTAACAAGAACATTAAAATCTTTAAATATCAAAAATTAGCTTCTTTAATAGAAACTTTATGTGATATAATCACTAATAATATGAAAAAATAATAAACACTATTTGTTTAAATTCACTTTTTCTTTAAGAAATAGCTCCCGGCTGCTGGTGAATCACGGAAGAAAATCTGACCTGCCGAATCACGTGTTGTCAGAATGACGGCGGATTGAACCAGTTATGTTTGGTGTGAATGCAGGAAGCGAATGTTTGCTTATTTGAACGGAAAATTACGAAGCCGAATCCTGGTCGATCAGACAAGTTTGATGGTGAATGAATCGGAATCGTTTGGTGTGAAGGGAGCCTTGGAATTTAAAAAGATATTCATGATACCAAAAAGAGTTGAGAGATTGCAACAAAGCAGTGCTTCTCAAAATTTCAATATTGGCGACCCAATTTTCAGTCACAATATTCATCGCGCCCCCTTCTTATAGTAACAATGTGTTGAATGCAATTTTATTGTACTTTATTGGTAAAACTACGATACAATACGACTTTGATTATAAACCGTACTAATACTAAAGACATATTAAGTTTTCTATATAATTTTGTATATAACAAGCCCAAGGAAGTCACTAGTACTAAATTTGTTTTTAATTGAATATTGATGAATTGACCATCAAATACTTTGTGCAGTAGTGATTCATTTATATTAGTGTATTATATCAGTGTGAATGTGTATTTAATTTTTATTGCATAACAATGTATTTTATTTTGTAATTATTTGAAATTGCAATTAATTGCATTAAATTGCGAATTATTTTAAATATTTCATTTTCGATTTTTCACGATATGGTCGTGCCTCCCCCCCCAAGTAGGGTTATCGTGCCCTTCTAGGTGGGCGCACCTCACAGCTTAAGCAACGTCGCGATAAGGATTTTGTTTAGAATTTTGAGAACAATTTAATAACCGTATGCATGAAACAAAATATTATTTGGGAAGAAAAGCCAGATGATTTACATAAGCATTTGGCCGATTGCGAAACGAAGATTTTATAATTTAGATATAAAAAAATGAAGGGAATAATTGGGTTTTAAATAAACACTAGGCGGTGGTACGCACGTTCTCTCTAATTTTATTTTTCTCTCTCCAATTTTTTGCGCCCTCGATATGCGCCTACTGTTCCTAAGCGGAAAAAGGGCTTGCCTCTAACCAGAAGTCTCAAATATTTTACCCTTTTGACATTTTCTGAATCGAAATCGGTTTTTTATCTACAACAAATCTATATTTGTAATCTTGGCATTCGAATTTCATATTATAAATGCAATAACCCGCTATGTACTTTGAAACTTGAGAGATACTCTTCTATTGAAATATCATCTGATTTACTTTTAAATTTCCTAGGGATTGTCCTTTTTAAAATTTGCATAAACTGTTGATCTTTTGGGGAACAAAAAACCAAAACAAATGGTTGCCAAGTTTATAAGATGAGCAATTGGACACACAGCAATAACGATGGATTAGTATAAAAAGTGTGCAGTTTTAGTTTAAGTATTTAATAATATTTTAAAGTTAAATAAGGTTTAACAGAGAACAAACAAAACACTAATTTCAGATTTAAAATCTAATTTCTCATATAAAACAAAATAAAATGTATACATAATTATGGATGTTCGCATAAATGCATTAATTTAATATATCGTTCCCTCAAAACTAAAAAGAAGGAAATTCAATAATGACTCAAGAATAAAGGGGGGACAATACGAAGAATGGGTTGCCCCGGAGTTCCTGTTTCCCGATATGAAACTTCACCTCCTATCTTTCTGACTTTGTGAGTGAGCATTGCTTCGGCTTCAGGGGGGGGAAAAAGAGTAAAAACCCTGGGAGAACGTCCCTCTCTTTTAGTCACATGATTTCTTTTTAGGGATGGACAAATCTTGTCGGAGCAAGTTTTCCGAATACAGGCGAAAAAAGCCGAAGAAGCGTAACGTTCATTCAAGTTCAGTCTAGCAAATCGCACCAATAGAAGTTATCACTTCAAAAACTAGCGCACCAAGAGATCGTAACGAAACTTGAAATGAAGGTACATTCGGGAAAATATGCAAATGATTGTAAATGCAGCGTGATTACACATTACGTATAGCCGGTAGAGGGCGTTTAACGCCGTTCTCCGTGGAGTATAAAACAGGCCGCCAAATCTTGTTTGAGTGTGCTGAATCGTTTACAAAGGAAGAGCTCAGGTAGACATGCCATTACGCCGTTTTCAAAGACAATATGAGCAGTTGCAATACCTCCTAGATACAAGGCCTGGCTACTGAAATCAAGGCCTGGCTACTGAACTGAATTTTGTGCTTGGCCGTTCCCCATTTTTCTTTTTACCTTTGGGTCTTCTCGTTTCATGCTTTCCCCATTTATGTTTCATTCTTTGAACGATGCATCCCTCTCCGTTTGAACGGTGCCTACCCTCGTTCGACAATTGGAAGGAGACGGGACTCGATTGAAACGCCTGGATGCCCAGCGTTGAATGGTGCCTCTGATTACCGTCTGGAGGCTTCTATTACAACATTTATTTCAACTTGGCCCGTTTCATGATTTTTTTAAAACAATTTTCATCCTTGGTTGTATTTTGCTTCAAATCTCTAGTATTTACCTAAAAAAGACACAAAACTTGACCCGTTTCATGATTTTTTTAAAACTATTTTCATCCTTATAAAATGGTTGTCTTTTGCTTCAAATCTCTAGTATTTACCTAAAAAGACACAAAACTTGGCACTTTACAGGCCTATTTACCTGCTCAAAACCCTCTCATTTTCGCGGTTCGTACTATAAGGAACCTTTGCGGTTTCGGGTGCATGACGTCATAAATTTATGTATAAAAAGGTGAGTGTCAGGATGAAAATATATATAAAGAATAAAATATAATTTAATAAAATACAGGCAAAGGCCCTGGTGCTATTATCACTATACCATTAACCTCTGGCAAATACTGTAAAATAAGTCACATTTCTCGTTTTACAGTACTTGCAATAGATTCCATACAGTCGGTCGAAAAAATTGTTGAGCACCGTGACCCTTTCAAAAAATGATTGGAAATGGAAAACGACCTTATTTGAAACCATATCGTTTGAAACGTCATTTGAAACCATCTCGTTCATCGCCATGTCATTTGAAACGTCACTGTACCTTTTCGTCGACTCGTTTTACATGACGCCTTTCCCAAGCTTGCCTTTAAGGACCCAAAGGAACGACTCGTTTTACCTGACTCCTTTTTTATCCCAACCTTGCATTTAGGGTCCAAAAGGGACGCGGCTGTGTCCCCCCATTTTTATACCCCAACGTTGTATTTAGGGTCCAAAAGGGACGTTCCAACTACTCCTTTTACATGTCCCTTTTCAACTGTTTTTATACCCCAACGTTGTCTTTAGGGTCTTGATTCATGTATGAAGCAAAGTATGCAAAAGCGCACTTTGAACGACACAAAATTTTTCAAATTTTACACAAAAAGATTTTTCAGGGCCGAGAGAAAATTTTTCATTCCACCCCCAGAGCGACGATTGAGACAGGGGTCAAATGAAATTAATGACAGGTCAAATGAAGCAGAGGTCTCCCAAAAATAGTTTTAACACGGGGGTCAAATGACATGCTGGACAGGTCCAATGACATGCTGGACAGGTCCAATGAAATGCTGGTCAGGTCCAATGAAATGCTGGACAGGGTCCAATGAAATGCTGGACAGGTCCAATGAAATATTTGGTGAGAGGGCCACCTCATTCCAATCTAGGTGATGATTCACAGGTAATTTGATGCATCTAGGGGGCCACCTCATTCCAAGCTTGGTGACGATTCACAGTGATGCATCTAGGTGAGAAGGCCTCCCATCTTGGAGACGATTCACAGTGATGCATCTAGATGAGAAGGCATCCCATCTTGGTGATGAGGGTCCAATCTTGGTGTATGAATGGACCCGAAAAAAGGGGGGAACAGACACCCCCCTATTTTCGGTCTTGAAGATTTTTGCTAAAAAACATTTACTGTTAAGACTGCCAGAATTTGAGATGGAAACAAGAATCCAAATCCTAACAGTCTTAACAAAAAACATTTAGCCATTCAAGAGCATTCCGAGGTATAACTGCTGGCCTTTTATACTCTAATAAGGTCACGTGAAACAATTTCTATTGGCTGGTACTTCCAACGTTGGCCTAGTCTTGAAAAACCGAATCGATTCGATTGGCCCAGAAAGATTATTCAGCATAAATGAGCGCACATTAGCTGAGCGATCCAATCTTGCTATACCCGAAAAAAGGGGGACCGAGTTAACTCGACTCGATCCCCCTTTTTCCGGTTCCAATTTTTTTTACAAAATTGAAACGCCAAAGTTGGGTTCAAAAAAGAGAGTGTAAGGATACTCTGACGCGTGACTCGATCCGGCCACCGACCCAGATTTCCAAATACGATAATGGTGCGACTGGTCCAACAAATGTTGTACCGAAACCATTCTGACAAAAAAAAATTAGACTTGATTCATTATTTATTGAAAACATATTTACAATGAGCTACAGGCAACTATTGACAGACAGATCCATGGGTTGGATGGTTCCGATAGATTTTTTGACACAAGTCTGGGCATACAAAAAATATATACAATGAGCTACAGGCAACTATTGACAGACAGATCCATGGGTTGGATGGGTTTAAATCCGATAGATTTTTTGACAAAAGAGTTTAGTCTGGGCATTGTCAAGTCCATAGGCGCCCTTTCAAATTCATCCAGGAAGGAGAAGAGATTCCCATCAAAAATAGAAGGTACCGTGTAAAGCAGCTGGAGTTCTTGGGGTCCAAATACGAACGACATGAGCTGGTCGAATGCATCTGTCGACTCCAAAGGGTCCAAAGTGTCGAGCTCTGGGAGAAGCTGCATAGGTGGTTGTGGGACTTGTGACACTAGAATCTGCATAGGTGGCTGTGGGACTTGTGACACTGGAATCTGCACAGGTGGTTCTGGGACATGTGGAATCTGCACAGGTGGCTCTAGGACATGGGACACTGGAATCTGCACAGGTGATTGTGGGACAAGTGGAATCTGCCCAGGTTCTAGGACATCTGGAATCTGCACAGGCTCTAGGACATCTGGAATCTGCACAGGTGGTTGTGGAATCTGCACAGGTGGTTGTGAAATCTGCACAGGTACCATCGGTAGCTCAGATCGTCTAGACACACGTCTCATGACGGGAGTGATGCGCACTTTGGATCGTTTCTTGGAGAAAGGTAGAGATTGTTCTTCCAAAGGTCGCTTTTCGGCCGGTACATGAATCGGGGTAGGCGGAGGTAGCTTGTAAGGAGTTTGATCAAACTTTTTCATTTTCCGGAAATCTCCCACGTGGAATCCCTTCTGAATGAGCTGGGGGAGAAGGGATTCGGGGATAATGTCCTAACCAAAGGCAGTTTTTTGAACCACCAACACAATGTAGTTTGTTCCAGCCGGGATCGGATACGCCGTGTTGGGCTCCAAGATGGTTCGATGGTAGAGCATTTCGTCATGGGGCTCAAAACTTCTCCTAATCACATTGGTTTGGGCTCGGCACTTGAGACTGGAGGCTGGCAATTCATAGATCAACATGGGCACATGCGTTGTTTGAATCAAGTGAATCTCTCCGGATTTCACCGTTCACAAGCCAAAGGTAAAGTCTTTTTTGGCAAAAAATATGTTGTTGTAAATGTAAACCATCCTCTTGTCAGTATTTTTGAGCAGTCTATCTGGATTTCTCAACAGGCCTTTGGATGTTTTTTCCCACATCAGTCGTTGGGTCTAAATTCATTGGCATGTTTTGCCTCCATGTCGGCCCGTTTGAAATTGACCAACCACGTCTTTTTTTTATGCCAATGATCTTTACAAAACAAAACAAACACTCGTTTGGTGGTGGGCTCTTGGTAGATGATGCCAGCTCGGACTTGGCCCTGCCGAGCAGCATATTCCAACGCATCGGGTTTATCGGGAAGCGTCATGGGCACCACAGTGGTAGAAAGGTGCTCGGGGAAGGCATCAATCGGGTCCATGACGAATGAAAAGTGTTTAAAGCACCTCTCACTTTTATACGTTTCAAACAGGATGCGATTCAACAATGATTGCAAAAGGAAGCCGTTTGAAAGGCGTCTTTATATGCGTCCGTCACAGTACCAACATTGATGGACGATCCAAGGCACCATGGATGAGCGGTCAAACCTTGAGTGTGCAAAAACTCTTGGTACAATCATTGACGTGAAGAGTAAAAGTTTTAAACTATACTAAAAAAAAATTTTTTTTTAGTGAAACCTTTCATCTTTTCTTCCAGAGTCCTTTTTAAATTTTCTTACATTTCATTCTTTCAATTTTCTTTTTAACCATGATTGGAATGGCGAGACAACTCTTGTGCTTCCCAATAAAAAAAGCTTTGGAAGCCAACCTTGGCGTCTAGAGCAGCCCAAAAAAATGGGAGAACTGGTCCAGAGCTATGCTCCTTTCCAGTTCTCCCATTTTTCTGGGGCTCATCACGGTCTCTAGGATTTTCTCAATGGGTTGGGTGTCCTGCAGATGGGACAGGTATTACTCACGTCCAAGTGTTGCAACAAATATTGCAAGTGAAACCCATGGCCACAGTGTGTCTTTTCTGGCCAGTGCATCGGACTCAGACAGATGGAGCATACGTCGGGGACTTGAAACACGGTATCGGGCCATTTCTCTGCATAACATCCATCCAACACCGCTTGAGACAATAGAGTCCAAGTGGTCAGGTTTTGGGGACCATGTCATTTCCAAGCCTTATATGCCAAACGGTATAAGCTGGATTTGGCTTGAATGAAGGCTCCTTTTCCTTTGAAAGCCTCCTGCTCCACGTAGTCACTGGACACGTCCTTTGGTTCAAAACAAGCAAAAGCTCTGACGCGAGGAATGTCCAGAGAATGATGATCATGGAGCACTTTGGTCAGCAGCTCCACAATACGCTGTTCAGTGTCAGTGTGGAGGTCAATAATCTCGGGAGGTTGCAAGCCGTTGACAATGATTCGAAACTGCGTCATAAACGTAATGAAATCAGAGAGATGCACTCCCTGGTATACTTGAAATGTGTGGTCGGCCTCCATGTCTATGAGGCGACTGGCTTCCGAGTCCTGCTTTTATACTAGAGAGAAGCAGGAAGTGGCTTTTGATTGGCTCGATCCCGACGAGAGAAAAGCAGAAAGTGGCTTTGGATGGGCTATGAAAGAAAACAGGATTGAACAATTATGCACCCAATATAAGGCGAGGGTCCAGCAAAATATTGTGGGCGTCTTTCCAATGGGTTGGAAAGGAAGGTTGGGGGTCTGGATATTCTTGTCACAACGAGGGGTGGAAGACACTAAAAAAATCCATCCATGGAGCCACGGCCTTTTCGATAAAATCTTGGACCCCTGAACGGGAGAACGTGCAAGACGGGAGATAATTTGTAGCTCACGCCCGCATTGGTGGCAAAACTCGTGAAAAAAGTTTATATCTGTGAAGAATTTCCATAGTGTCATGGAAAGCCACTTTTGACATAGTGATACATTGTCTGCCAACGTACGCTATTTTGGTCCGTCATATGCATGGCTCGAGGTAAATATTCCTTTCCACTCTGTAAAATTTCCTCCAATCTTGCTTCGATGGGCTCGCCGTGCAACATTCGTTTTTGAAACACCATCGATTCCAATAAAACGTGGATGGAACAATCATGGGTTGGCACTTCTCCCCGACCACACACTACGCAATCTGGTTGACAAGAGCATGGAGCTGAAACGACTGGCATGGCGGTACGATAAATTTCATACTGACAGAAATGATTTCAATATTCACAGCTGAAGCTATAGCCATATGGACTGCGTTAAAAAATTGGGTTTCTGAAACAGAAAATTATATCATCTTGACGGACATCTTATCAGTCCTAAAAAGCATCCAAAATATTAATAGAAAATCCAATACGATAATATTAAATTTAAGTTCAACTTTACATCAGTGCCTCCAAATAGCTCAATCAATTACTTTCATTTGGGTACCAGCTCACAAGGGAATAGGGATTAATGAAGAAGTTGATAAATTAGCTAAAGCCTCTCCAGAGCCGTGGAATATTATTTCTTGGATAACTTATGAAGATCTACATACATATTTTAAAAAACAACACAAAATCAAAAGTGAAGAAATATGGAAAAAGAGCAAGAGACATAAAATTTTTTTTTATGTTTCTCATCTTCAAAAATGGAACAGACAAGCAGCAAAAAATAGAAATACAGAAGTTTTAATCAATAAGTTGCGAGCTAAAAAATTACCATTAAATGATATATATTTCCTTTTTAAACTAACAGATTCTCCTTTGTGTGCAGATTGTAAAGTACCAGAAACTAGTGAACATTTTATATTAACTGTATCAAACACAAATCACAGGGTGAAATTTTGAAAAATTTTATCTCCAACCACGGAGAATGGTCTTATTCCTCAATAGCGAAATGTAAAACAATAGAACATGTTCAAAAAGTTGAAAAATTTCTGACATCATCCAATAGATTCTAAAATTCTAGTTACTCTATACTCTACTTTCATCATCCTTAGTTGAAGTACAAAGCGATAATTCAAATTACTGATGAATAGTGCAATCACGAACTGTATGTTACAACTTGGATTAAAAACGAATCAAAATTTTATCGGAGCATAAGGCGTTAGCCAAGTCTCCACTATTTCAGCGTTTTAACTGAACTGAACTGAACTGAACTGAAAAAGTGTGTGTTCACTATTTGAATATTCTTGATTCTTGGAATTTGTATCAATATACGTTGTAGGTTAACAGAGTTTTTGCATTTAGTTATCAAGTAAAATATCCTAAGAAAATTGTGACACAATAATTGTTACCTTTTTGTGAGAAACAAAGCAATTCAAAGACCTGGGAAATGAAAAGAAATAAAATAGTATCAGTGAGCATAAAATCAATTTGAAAAGTCGTTGGGATATTGGCAAGTTGGAACATACTTGTATATAATCAACTAGCTGGTATACCCGTTCTTCACACGGGTGATCTGAAAAATTAAACAACACAGATTGAAGGATAAAAAAGTTTTTAATGAGTTAATTTTACGTGAATTGCAAATTAAACAAAAAAAGCTTTTTGCGTAGCTCAGCTTAACAAACAAAAGAGAGAGAGAGAGAGAGAGAGAGAGAGAGAAAAACCTTTGTTAAATTTTAAGTACGTAGATCTAATAACTGATAAAAAGGATTTTTTTTATTTATAACTCCCCGTAACACTCTTGAGGGTCGATTTTTGAAAATACCTTCCTAAGCTGATCTCTGCTCAGCAAAAGTAACACATTGTTAAAGGTTTTGTGTAATGAACGCTTAAAATAGTGTAAATAATTTTTATCTGAAAGTATAATACATTAATATTACTTTCTGTAGTATTATTTTGTGTTAAAATTGTAATATTCGCAAGCAACGCCGTTTCTTAAATTACAATGACGATTCAATAAAAAACATAGCGAAATGTTAACGATAGAGTAAAGTTGGCACAAATGCCTAGCTACTTTCATAACTCGAGCTTTATTAGAGCTTTGTAAGACCGCCGTGTAGGGGAGAAATACACTTTAATACTTTATCCAACCGCTTTATGATTTACTGCAGTTTTCATAAAATATATTTTTTTTGGATCACTACATTTTAAATTAAGGGATATACATAAACAAAATACTCCACTTTGGAAAATTTAATCCGTTAGAGCTAATAAATTAATTAAAGATATTCCATTGTAAAATTAATTATATATACCGTTCACTTAAAATAAGTAGTCAAATAATTTTCTAAGGTCTTCATTAACATACAAAAAATAAGACATTTAAATTTTGACAAACTATTTTTTCCGCTAAAATACTCATCATGGAACCCGTGCTGTTATATATCTTGGAAGAGTGGATTTCAAAGAATATTCCTGCTAAGTATTGGTAGAATATTCCTTCTAAGTTGGTGTGGTGTGGTAGTTAGGAGAAGAGGGTGCCAGATCAGGTGTCGTCCACGTCACTTGACCATGGTTCAAAATTACGTGGTCCGTTGCCAAAAGCCCTCGTGTAGCTGAACAGTGCGATGTTAATATTCACTCGTTCCAAAAGATACAGTACAGTAGTTTTAATTATTTTTATACTTAAAAATGCAATATCTGCCTATTCAATTAATATTATAGTGTTATAATTAACTACTAACCACAAACAAATTTTGAAAATTGGACCAAATGATGCAGTGTGAAAGAGAAAGTTTATTTACTTTAAGTATCAGAACTGATAAAAGTATTTATTTGGAAAAAAGATCAATTTCTTACTACCAAATGTGCATAATAAAATGTTAAAAAAACATTAAAATAAAGAGAGATTTATAACAACCTCTCCCTCTAAAACTTAGTTTATTCTGAAATAAAAAAAATAGGCATTATATCAGAGGAATTAATTAGAATCGAGCACCTTGCGTAGCCAAAACAAAAATGGTTTTTCACAAACAAAAGATAGTTATATGCAGACGTGGGGTTTTTTTTTGCAGCGCATGCCAGAATTGCTAGCAGATGACAGAATTTTTTCCTACTTGACAAATACCGTTATACACTCTGTCGCAAAAAAATATATGCACCCAGAAGAAATTGAGCTACATTCACGAAATTTGGTATGCATGTAGTGTATATGAAAATAAACAAATGATTAAAAATTCAGAACAAAATATCATTTTATTAAGCGGTTACAGCTTGCAAAAGGTTAAAAATCAGTAAGTAGTAAAGCCACCTCTGGCAGCTATACAAGCCAAAATTCGGCGTGGCATCGATTCAATTAGATCACTTATGACCCCCTGTGGAAGATCCTGCCATAGTCTTTGCATCTGCGCAGTTAATTCTCCTGTATCTCGGGACGGCTGAAGTTGCCTTCCCAGCGCGTCCAGACATGCTCTATTGGCGAAAGATCTGGTGACCTGGCAGGCCATGGTAGGACGTCATATCCTTGAAGACATTGTTGGGAGAGTCGCGCAGTATGTGGACGAGCATTATCCTGTTGATAAATGGCACCTTTGCGACTTGATAGCATGGGTAGCACAATCGGCGTTAAAATATCGTCCACGTATCTGCGAGCTGTCAAAGTGCCTTGAAGGACCACTAAAGAGGATCGTGTGTCCAAGAAATTGCTCCCCACACTGTCACACCTTGTGAAATTGCTGTATGCCGCTCGACAATAAATGCCGGATCGGACCGCTGGCCGGTGCGCCTGCAGACACGTGTGCGGTGGTCATCATCACTGAGACTGAATCGGGATTCATCACTGAAGATGACACGTCTCCAGTCTGTCACACTCCAAGTTGCCCGAGGTCGGCAAAAATCCAGTCGACACTGCCTATGATGTGGGGTCAGTGGTAAGCGTCTTAGCGGACGTCGGCTCCTCAAGCCAACTTCGGTCAGTCGTCTCCTTATGGTTTCTCTTGATGGCACTGGATGTCTGGAAGTTTAAAGGAAAATGCCACCTAACTGCTTAGGATAATCGGTTTGTTTTCAACAATCCTAAGCACACTGCTGAGATTGTGTAGCTTTGGCTCTTGTATAATGTCCCAAATCAACTGCATATGGCCCCACAGTCATCTGACCTCAATCCTACTGAACACCAATGAGATTTGTTGGAGGGCAGGATTTGTGAACACAATGTATCCAGTAAGGATATGCTGAAGAGTGTACTTGGGAGAGGAGCAGTGGGAAAGGATAATTGCTGAAAAAAGGACAAGATTTGTTAGTTCAAAGCCGAAACGACTACAGGGAGTTCCCAAATGATGAGGTTATCTCTCCAGCTACTAAATAGCTCATTATTTCCTTATTAAGTATTTTTTATAGTTACTACAATAACAGTGAAAGCAGACACTTTTCTACTTGATTTTTGGGTTCAAGTGTAGTATAATGGGGCGGGCCACTTTGGATTTGGGCGATTTTTCTTCAGATTTTTCGATTTTTATCTAAATGTCATGGTGAAATATCGAATACATTCTGAAATAAATAATACCGAAAAAAGTACCTTGGCGACCACTTTAACGTCACCAAAATAAAGGACTGTGCCAATTGGCCCCGCTATACTACACTTCAACCGATTTTTGTTAGTATCGTTACATACTTGTCTTTATTTTAAAATCTATGAAGGGAAACCAAATTTACTTTTGTTATTCTGAACACATAAAATGAACTAAATAAAATCTAATTAAAATAAGTTAATAAATTGCAGTTTTTAAACTTTTTTTTTCATTGTACATGTAAGCAATAGTATGTGAAGACAGACTTTTTCTAGCAAGTGTATGTGTATATCATATAAGGATATATACTAATTATACTGTTTGAAAATGATTTAAACTTATAATCTGATCTAGCTTTCAAGTATGAAAAGAAAAATAGTATATCAAGTTAATTTTTGAAGTCTGCTCTTTTATTTTTACACCGAGAAAGTTTAATATTTAGTCATAAAATATTATTTTAAAAATTTTCCATTTATATTAAACTAAAATATCAGAGAAACTCAATTTATTGTAAGAGTGAAAACCATAGCTTCTAGTCAGTCCACATCATTCGACTTGTATCCTTATGAATATACGTACATATTGAATTGTGCTTTAATAAAACAAGTATTTACGTAATGATTAAAGCTTAATTTGATGACCTACAGAATGATTTAAACAAATAACCCGATTTAATAAAAATTGTCAGTAAATATTCAGAAGTACAAGATATCTAAAATTATAATTAACCCTCTAAGTGGATACCTTCCTCCTGAAAAGTTATTCCGAAAGCGTTTTACTCTTATTTTGCTATTGCCTTCAAAAATGCAACAGACTTCAATTCTTTCCCCCTTTTAGAACTTGGGAGGTCGAACGGGGACAATTTTATGACCTAGTTCGGTTAAACCTTTAAAGGGGGAAAGGATTTCAGAAAAGTGCGGCTAATCCGCTTTTGAAAACGTTACTTGAAGGCAGAAAAATCCGTGCAGTCCATTTTCGAAGCATCTTTACACTGACGGAATTTTCCCGTGCTATCCGGTTAGAGGGTTAAACTTTGTATTTTGTTGAATAGAGAACTAAATACAAAAATAAGCATTTCAAATAACTTTAATAAACGCTTTTTATCCTGTATAAAAATACTTACCCTTTCGATTTACAGTAATAACATTTCTGATAGATCCCACTATATCACTTAGTGTCTATATTTGAAATATTTATCCCTAACACCTATAAAATGTATTAAAGAGGAGCTGCTGTTTTGAATTTCTTGTGTCATGAGTAATCGTATTATTTAAATTAGTCCAATATCTTTTCCTAAAAAACCTGGAATTTCAAAAAATCAAAGAATAATGTAAGTGCTTTCTGCTTGATATTGTATTACTTATCACTGGAATTACATAATTCATTTTTTTTATTAATAAAAGTTGAACAAATGAATTATTTAATTTCATTTAAAATAAATTTCTTGCATGTATTTAAACCTGCTATTTCGAAAAATGGTTATTATTTTTTATGCTTTCAATAAGAATTCAGCTTTTACATGCGAAAAGGTCCCCGACGAGGGTGAAAATGAAATGTTTGGATATAGTTGAGAATTTGGATATAGTGCCGATATAGGTGAGAAATTTTCGTAGCTATGTTATCCTGCAGAATGACACCCGCCTGTTTCCTTCCCCTCTCCTCTTCTAAAAAAGAGCTCTCTATTTAACGACGTCCCGAGTTTTGAGTGATTTTTTTGCTCTGGTATGCGTAACATTTTTTTTTTGCTTTTTAATAAACCATCAGGTTTCCTATTTTCTCTAAAAGAATGAAATACTTTAAAGCTTATATATATATGTTATGTATCATATATGTTTTATATATAATATATAAATATATGCAAAAATGTTTTTTTTCTTTTTGAAGGTATTAAGTACAAATCAACTGTCTTAAGTAGAATTATATTGCAGAGGTCCTTTTGCTTTAGAGTGTGAAAAAAGATTGGGTCGTTTCTGAAAAAAAATATCGTACAATAAGGAAACGGTAAAGAATATATTCAAGTTATTTTACTTGTATCAAAATATTTACCCTAATTTTTTGAATGTATGTTTATTTGAATTACTATATTTGGTTGGATCCTAGTCAAGCACACTGCTAGGGGACAAAATCTTTGGCACCATAAAATTTGGCGATAAAGTTTACAATATGGCAACCCTGCCGGATTGTCCAGTCCGGTGGCTAAAATATGGCAACCATAAAACCAGGAAGCAAAAAAAATCGGGTGAAAAGTGGACATCGTCCATTTTCGCTCTTGACCCTGCTGCAAGGCGTCGAGTTCACCCCTGCTCTTACTTTCTTCCCCACGTGTTCCGACTTTTGGCTTGATTTTGCACTGGTTGTTAGAATGGCTTGTGAAAAAAAATTGCTTGAAAGTGAGGCAACCACAGGATTTTTTTGTTTTGCTTGGAGAACAAGGGTATCAGGCTGTTTTAGATTGGGTTATGCAAGAAGGACTAATTCCCTCCAGATATGAGTGTCCGAAGTGTAAACTACCGATTTTTCTTCGCTTTCTTCCATTACGTCATTTTTTGAAACAGGGGGGTTTGGCGGAAAAAAATGTCGCCAAAAACAGCAGTGTGCCAAGGCTAGGATTTTACCCATTAAGAAAACTGAATAAAAATAAGCATTTAAGTTATCAAACCAAATTTAATAGCATTTTTGTATTTATTTCTCATTTGAGAAACATTTTTTTGAAAATAACTTGTCAAAATGTGAAAGCTCGTTAACTTTGTATAACCTGTAATCTTAAAATTAAAAATATTCAAATACAGTTATTCTTTAAAGCAAACTCATTATTAATATGAGAACAACAACTTTTTTTATTTTTGTAAGATGGTTCAGGTGCAGATGTTTGTTATCCGACATTTCATTTTAGATTAATTTTCACTCTTTACTCAATTTTAGTTACATATTTATTCCATTGAAATAGATGGGGGAGAAAAATATCAAATTTTATTCTAAGCCATGAAAGTGGCATGTTTTTATTCAAAAGTCTTTCAAGTAATCAATCTGCCATTTATTAACATGAAATTACTCTTTTTTTTTTTTTTTTTTGAAAAACCAATTAACCTAAATTTGCTCATAAAAAGAACAATGAATAAAGATATGTTTGATAACTATAAATATTTTTACATAATTTAAGGCATTTTTTTTTGAATGAATGTAAAATTTCATTTAATTTTTCAATTGGTTTTAAAAAGAACACACTCTCGCTATCATTGATAATAGAAATTATTTAAGGACTTATACTGAGTATTCAATCTTTTTGCTTTTGTATTTATTTCATCTTTCTTCCCTTTGTTTTTAAAAATTATTTCAATTCATATTTTTGAAATTACGAATGTGTATAGTTTCAAGTCATTTAGTTATTAAATGTGGATCACATTTCCTAAAACACATCTCTTAACTTATAAAAGACCTTTTAGAACTGAAATTTTTTAGAATGATCACATTTATGATGCATTAATTAAAATTTTTTGCACTTTAATTGATCGTATTGAGTGGGCCCAGTATCAAAATTCCTTGGGTGCCCTTTTTTTACCTGCGAACTTTGTTAATCGGAGCATTGAAAACAATTCACAATTTCTTGCTTACACATGTTGGGGCCCCCATATCATTGATATAGTAGTAGCTACGTCTTGAATTTATTATTAAATTTGGGGACTTCTCTCTTGCTTTTGTTTCTTGTACTGCTGTACATTCGGAAACTGTATTCTAAAGATGTTTTATTATAGATGTGATTTGTATGCAAGTGGAGAATTGCATATTTCTTGTTAGTGTCATAATAATCATGTGTAAATTGATACTTTTTCTTTTTTTTACTCGCAGATATTAATGACATACTGTTTAATCACAACATGCCTTTCAATGTAGATTCTATTGTACAGTTGAATTTTCTGTAATCGCCATGTGTATGTTCTTGCCTTTTAAATGACATGATGAACTCTATGTGCTGAAAACTGAGTCTGATTGGGCTTTTTCCATCTCAACAATTTCACTGCTGGGCTAGTAGAGATTATAATATTATAGTCAGAACCACAGGAGGCTTTTAAGGACAGTTATTTATTAAGTTTGCTTAGGCTACGTGATGCTTCATGTTCTACATCGGGAATAATAATGGTGTCCTCTTATTAGATTACATAATATAAACAAATAGGTTTAATACATGTGGCACCATCTATTAAGAAGTGATAACTAATATCTAACATGCCCTTTTTTTTTTCAAAACATTGAGTTTAATGAATACAATTACTTAACTATGAATACACAATTGCTTATTTAAAGTTTACTCAATACAATACACCCAATTTTTTAGGACAACAAAACTTATCTAAACTATTTTACAAAATTGTAGTTTTACTTTAAAATTGTTAGTTAAATTTTTAACTCTTAGATTAATTATTAAGCTTAAAATATGTTTGTCAGAGTTATTTCAATTGTCTCTATAGCAAAGAGGCTTCACTATATTTCTCGAAGACTTTCGTACCACAGTATTACTCAGCTCACTAAATGTTTCAATTGGAACCTGAAATTGTTGGTTAATATTGCATCTGTTTGTTTTAGGTGATGCATTTATTTGACCGTCTGCAGAATCATTTGGAATTCTAGAAATTTCAGTAGCATCACTGTTATAGAGATCTTTTACAGTTCTTGACCAACATGGATTATCATTCTCAATGTTGTCTTGTCGAATGTGAAATCTGTTTCTCTTGAAAACACCTTCATCCTCTCCTATTATTATATATGAGTGAAGTTGAGGACCTACTTGAATTATAGTTCCTTGCTTCCAAGGCTCTTTCATTTTATATTTAAACCATACTATAGCATTTTGAGGTAGTACAGGTAACACTGTTGTATGGTTGTTAGCATATTTGTTTTGAATGATCTGCCTTTTCCTCAAAGCTTCTCTTGCTCTTTCAACATCAAATGTAGGTTTCAATATGCCTGGGTGAGATGGCAGGAATGTTCTTAGCTTTCTTCCCATTAAAAGTTTAGCTGGTGATGGCATGTCCTTTGCTGGTTGTATCCTGTAGTCAAGTAGTACAACATACAAATCTTTTCCCTCTTCTGCAGCTTTAGTAAGAGAATTTTTAACTGTTTGCTCTGCTCTCTCTATTTGTACATTTGCTCTAGGAAAATGAGGCAGTGTAACATGATGTTTAATTCCCCATTCTCGGAAGAAATGCATCAAATTTGAGTTATAGGGTGGTCCACCATCACTCACAAGTTCTTCCATGTGTTGCATAAGTGGATTTCCTGACTGTAATGACAGATTGTGCTTTTGTACTGTTAAGTGGTTTCAGTTCAACATACTTGGACAAATAATCTATCATTAACAGATGTTCTTTGCCTTTCAAATGAAAGAAATCACATGCAACTTTTTGCCAAGGTCTGCCTGGGATTTCTGGAATGATAAGAATTTCCTTCTGGTTTTCTCTTTGATATTTCTGGCAGATTTTGCATTTGGACACATATTCCTCAACATCCCTATTCAAGTTAGGCCAGTAAAAATATTCCCTGTCTTTGATTTTACTGGAAACTATACCTTTGTGTAACACATGCAATAGCTTCAATATTTCTTTTCTATATTTTACTGGTACCTCTAGTTGTTGTCCTCTGCAAATAATTCCTTCTTTTGTGGAATATAATTCTTCTTTGCAATGCCAATAAGGTTGTGCAGCTATTTTTGTTTTCTTTTTCTACGGCCAACCATTATTAATGTGAAGCAATACATGTTGCATTTTGGGATCACCTGCTGTTAGACTTGCTATTTCCTCCCACTTTAGTTGTTGAAGCTTGTGTTAACAGATTTATTCTCACAGTTGCCTCCTGGCCTAGAACTTCATCAAAATTATCAATGTAATAATCTGCAATGTTCTTCCACGGTAGATGAACCCAGTGTAATATCATCAAAGTAAGGATTTATATCTTCATAAATTTCATCCATTGTCTTTTGAAATTCTTCCGGAGCAGAATTCAGACCAAATGGCAATAATAAAAATCTATCGCCCCCAAGGTGTACAAAATGTGGTGAAGATTCTTCATCTAATGGTAACTGCCCAAAACAATTTTTTGCATCTAAAATAGGAAACACTCTACCAACTTGCAGCTTTGTAATTAGTGCATCTGCAGTAGGGATTGGGTAATGAGGTTTTTGAACAGCCTCATTCAGTGGCCAGGGATCAAGATAAGTCCTTAATTTCATAGGCGAGTCAATTACAACCATGTTGCTCACCCACTCAGTTGGCTCTTCAAATTTGCTTCTTATGCCTGCTTCTACCATATTACTTAGTTCTTTTTTAACTTTTTTATGTATAGCAAGAACTTTGTTATGTATAGCAAGAGGCACTTTACGGGGGCTGCTACATGAGGAACAGTTTTCTTTTAATTTAATTTTTACTATTCTTTTAAGTCTTCATGTACCAGTAAAAACATCTGCGAATTCTTTCAAAATTAATTCTGGAATTTCAATAGGACTTTTCATTAGATCAATTCAATAGATCATTTTCAATCTCTGGATCAGCCCTAATTCTCTGCAGGCTTCATGGCCTAAAATTGGACATGAATTTAAGCTTGTAACTAAAAATTTATAAGTTTTTCTATACCTTTTAGTTACACAGTTGAGGTAGCATTCACCTAGAATTGAAACTGTGTTACCACTGTAGTCAAGCACAGCAATTTTGCAATTTCTTACTACTGACTTTTCATCCCATTTTAAAATTCCTGACTTGGGAATTACAATCACTTGCGACCCAGTATCCAGTTTACACATTACAGCATTTTTATTTACTAAAATTTTTTCATACCACACACAGTTGGTTTCTTTCGCGTCCAGTGCATTTACTGACTTCAGTTCCCCAATATAAATATCAGAATTCTCGCTGTTTTCTTCCATAGCATTCACTCTTCGAGGAGCTATGTTTTTCTGTTTACTTTGGGATCTGCACATCTTTGCCCAGTGATTTCTACGTTCACAATTTCGACATTTTGTTCCGAATGCCGGACATTTCTTCTCATGTTTTTTTCCACATTGCTTGCATTTGAACTCAATTTTCTGATTATTGATTAACTGCTTCCGATAATTTTTAAATATCTTCAAAGCATTCAGAGCAAATTTTTCATTCATGACTGATGCTTGTACCTTACTCTTCTCAGCGGTTTTGCATTCACTCACCACCTCCTGTAGTGCCCTGGCCTTTTTATTTGTTTCTCTAATTAATCTTTCTTGCAATGCTTTGTCCAACAGTCCTTGAATTAATTTATCCCGAAGCATGGGGTCCTGTGATTCACCATAATTCCATTCTACGACAGCATTACGAAGCCTAGAATAATAGTCCGTAAATTTTTCTCCTTGTTCCTTTTTTCTTTCCAAGAACTTAAAAGAAGCAAAAATTTCGTTTTGATAGTCCAGAAAATATTTATCAAATTCCTGAAGCACTTGTTTGCAGAGTCACACCCTAACAACCATTGTTAGACTTAAGGTTTAAAAGCTCGTAGCTGTTTTTTCAATTCTTCTCCGCATAAATGACGGGATAGAGCAGATTTTTTTCCTCTGGCGCTTCAGTGTGTCGAAGGGCTTCCAAATAATCTTCAAAATCTTCTTTCCAATGTCTCTAGGATTCTGATGGATTCGTACCTGCTTCAAATGCTGGAATCGCTGGTAAATTGTTTGCCATTTTTAGAACTATTTTCTAACAGTCTCTTAATTCGTAAATTTTAAGTATTTTCGAAGAAAATGTGTGGAATCTTTTTCTGACACCATATAATATTATAGTCTGAACCACAGGATGCTTTTAAGAACAGGTATTTATTAAGGTTGCTTAGGCTACGTGATGCTTCACGTTCTACATCGGGAATAATATTGGCGTCCTCTTATTAGCTTACAAAATATAAACAAATAGGTTTAATACATGTGGCGCCATCTATTAAGTAACAACCAACATCGATTAACAAATCCAGACTCAAAGAGTGCCTGATGTTACCACATGAGATCTTTTGGTAATTAAAGTTATAAATGGGTTTCTTTTCAAGGGTTACACAATATGTGTAACATTTTTAAAATTTTCAAATTGTATGATGAAAATGTAATTAGAAATAAGTTGTGTTCTAAAGAACGCCTAAATGTATTTTATTAAAAAAATTTAGGTACTTTTCCATAAGCACCTGATATAAATTTTATTTTGGACAATGTGTGCATTTTAGCTTATATATTGCTGTTTTTTTTCACATCCTATTATACTTCTGTATTAATTCAACACAAAATTCGTTTGAATAAATGTTTATATTTTACTATACTTACTATAGGGGCCCTGCAAATCACATTTATCTTATGATGGCTTTTTTCGACTGTTTTCCTGTGCTATCCCTTCGTCAGATGGCAATGACAAAGTTAGCCATAACTGTGTGCTGTGATCCCGAAATTGTGGACTTAGTGAAAGAATATGGATGTGTCTCATTCGTTTTTCCAAGTAAAGAAACCCACTTATATCTGGGTGTGAAAAGTTTGAAGAATGAAGCCTGGATTCGGAAGGATTTTCTAAATACGCTAGGTCTTCCTGTCAGCTTATGTCGATTTATCGATGGTGAACCTCAGATTTCTAAGGTGAGAAAGAATTTTCTGCCTTTTGCGAGATGGGAGGAACTTGTCGAAAAAAGGATATCCTCATTGCCACAGCTTTTAAAGCATGAACTACTCGACGTAATTCGCTCAGTTAGTATTGAAATTGATAAATGGATCAAGTACCATTCTCAAGATTGGCAAAATTTCTCAGGAGCATGCAGTGCCCTATACGATTTTAAGTGGAATTCGCTTGGAAAAATCGATCTATTGAAAACTGCTAGAGCTTTAATAGTAAACGAGACGTTGAATATCAAAGTTCGTAGCATTCTAGCCTCCCTTTACGGTTTAATGGATAAGAGGACAATCAGAAAAAAGAAGCCTCACAAAATTGCTTTCTATTGTTTATTGTTAACTGAGATAGGAATTAAATTTCAGAAAGAATGGGATCTGTCTCAGGATGGAAACCACTATATGTTCTACATGCGGCAAAACTTGTTTACCACAGTAAGCTCCGAGCTTAAGGTGTTATTTCTAAACACTTGCTCTGCGTCAGGAATACTTGCCATACAATGATTTTCTATTTTATATGTCAAATATAGGAAACGAGGAAAGACAGGCAGTTTTTAAAGAAAGTTGTCTTAAAATTTTACAACTTCTTTTAGACTGGCCCTTACAAGGCGAGTTTTTAAATGCTGCAGAGCATTTGTTGCCGTATTTCACTGACAAAAATTTTATTGTTATGTTAAATGTAATCATATACGAACGAATTATGTTACACCGGAAAGATTTCAACTACATTGATCTCTTGAAAGAATTCTGGTCTCTAAGCCCATCCCATTTAAAAGAATCTATAAATTTTCATCCCATATATGAACCACTCATGCTTATAATAAACTTAAATGTGGATGAGATCTTTCCAAGTGAGAAACTTCTCCAAAGTTACGAATGGGATAATTTGGCATTCAGATGTTGTGGAGTTAGGTATAAATTAGGCAGAAATAGAATTGAGGAATACGTTGAAGACTTCCAACAAGATTCTCCACCTACATTTATTGATGTTTCTACATTTCATAAATCTCTGAAGAGAAAATATAACCTTTATTTTAAAACTCACATTTCGTGAAAGAAGTACCTTTCATTTGATCATTTTATTCACCTACTCTGTTCTGCATTCCATCTTTGCTAAAAGAATTTTCCAAATTAAGGTCTGTTTAAACTCAAGACCTGTGACCCCATTGTCTTCAGATTCTTCAAGTGTTAGAGCCCTTAATCCTGGACATTTCTGAATTTGATTCCTGCTCCTCGAACATCCGGAAAGAACAACATCCATAAAGCTGACCTTTTCTGAATCAAGCAATGGTCCAGAGACTATCCACACCACTTGCAATGAACTGAAGCTGTGGCAACACATTTCATTCTTTCTCATTTGTCACACATTTCAGTCCAGTGTAAAGTAGCAGGAAACAGATAAGATTATTTAATGGTGATGTATTTATATTAGAATCGAATTGTTGAATAAAATGAGGTTTGTTGAAACTTTGTTCATGTGGAATTCTTATTTAGGAATTTCTATTTTTTCTTAATGATTTATTCAAAACTATTCATTCCTGTTCTTAG
Organism: Trichonephila clavipes; assembly: GCA_019973935.1. Lineage (NCBI taxonomy): Eukaryota > Metazoa > Arthropoda > Arachnida > Araneae > Nephilidae > Trichonephila > Trichonephila clavipes. The sequence continues at coordinate 8,835 of BMAU01002673.1, read as the reverse complement.
ATTGGTTAGATCAAATTTTTTAGTTTTACAGTCCAAAAATTCTTATCTATATCCGTTTTTTTAGAATAGAATGAATTCTAGACAAGATGGGGGGCGCTCCAAACACAAGTTTCAGCACGAATATTATTAACCTCGTTATTTTGTGATTTGCAGCCTTCACAGGTAATTGTAGTCTTGGACCACAAGACATTACAATCTTTTGGCTACACAGGTCTATCAAAGCTCTACATTGAATAAATTGTCCACTATTTTACTTTGTTAGAATGATTGCTGTCGATAATAAAGTCTGGTACTCACCGGATTAACTTGTCATACAACTAGAATTCACAGGTTGTTCAGTACCAATACCTGGATCTATAGAACTGCCTTCAAAGATTAATGAATATGCTGGAATTGTTCTATAGGTATGCAACATTGTAGTGTTTTGCTTGACAAAACCTACATTTTATTGAAATTAGAAATTTGGAGACCAAATGATTGTTTCATAAACTGTGTAATTTCTGATTTTCTACTAAGTTCCATCCTTCAACAGATTTTCTTAAATGCGGACATTTGTGTAACACATGCATTTCAAAAAATTCAGGGCAAGATAAAGTATTAGTATTCAACTTCGCTAATACCGCATTATGAATAGTTTTCCTTACATCAAATTTAAAGTTATCTACTTTTTAAATCATACGCATTTTTTTTTTTTTTTTTTTTTTGTAAAAATCATGCAAACTCTTTGATGCTTTATCAAAATAAGAATTAAATCTTTGTATCATGTTTAAGACCTCTTTATTCTGAGATACAAGTCCACCCCTCCCACATTACCAATTTAATCATTTTTTGTACTCAATCAAAAAACGAATGGACGATGTTTGAAAATCACTTAACTCCACATTCGCATAAGTAGGGGTAACATAAGCCAAGATATTACTATAATTCAAAAGTTTAATCTCTCATGTTTCATTCATGTCAATGAAATTATCTTGTATTTACATATTCATAGTTAATTTTAAGATTATGTGAGTTGTAAAAATGTATCATTACTTTAAGTTGGAAGAATATTACTGAATATGAAGACATTTTTCTTTCATAATAGTACTGCTGTTTTCGGAATAATTCAAAACACAGCATACCTTAGTGTTCACACTATTTACAGTTACTTTAGTGACGGATTTTTGTTTTGCTTAGGAACTCAATTCAGGTGACGTCACTATCACATGATGAAGAGGACATGCGATTATGCAAGCCCAACATTTATTTGTTTACTATTATTTCTATGGCTATTTTGCTCTTGCCCTTTTACGTTATATCTACTAAAAGTTCCTATTTAACTATGTATGGTTGCTCGATTACTGTAAAATATAAGATGATAGTAGGAAAAAATCTTTTTTTAATATTCCAGTAGAAATTCAAGTGTTTTGTATACATGGATAAGAATGATTTCTACTATGTTAGTGTTCACAAAAGAAACTTCTAAAAGAATTTTTATCGATGTCTACAGGAATGTAAATTTTTGTTTATTTTATATTAAATTATGTAGGGAACATTCATAAAAAAGATATTTAGTTAACTTAAATTTTACACATCTTCTAAGTAGTTAAAAGAGAGATTTCTGTATTTAATTATCTAAAATAAAAACACAGGATCTGATATGTAACCATACATGTCATATTGAAGTATGTATATATATATTGTATTTTGCTGAATAATTATGAAGGAGATTATATGGGGGGGGGGAGATTTCGAAAAGCATTTACTACAAAAATAGAAAATTTATCTTAATTTACTATAAGATCATTAATGTTTATACTTGATGATGAATCAAATACGACTTTTGAGCATTAGAAATGAATATTACCATTTACCTTTTGTAAAATTATAAGTAAAAAAATTATGCAACTTTTTTAAAGTCTATTTGCAGTAACATTTTAGTAAAAAAATATAATTTATCGAGAATTAAATTCTCAGAATGAGGTGTAAAATTAAGGCATTAAAATTTTTCAATGAAAATGTGTGTATTATAGAATATAAATTTGTGTGTATATGTATATTGAATATTAAAGTTCTGTTCTCTCCTACATGGCCGAAATAAAAAGTCATTTTGGAATCCATTATTCTTTTACAAAAAAATATAAGAATTGTAAAACTTTTGTATAGTATCTATTTATTATATATGTGTAATGAGGATTTCTTAACACAACATCTGTTTTTTAGTATGTGACTGGAATAAATTTTTCACACAGGTATACACAATTTTTTTTTTTTTTTTTTTTGCTATGGGTAATAAATATGTATTTATTGGTATTTGCACAATTTATACAAGGGTTATTGATGTATTAACATTGCGTGTTAAAGAAATCTATGCAACCCCAACTGAAATGCATTAAGCATAAGGAATACTATGGATTTAAATTAATGTCTAGAAGGCTCATGTATTTTGATATTATCCTGCTTATAAATTTAAGTCCTGAATAAATTTGCTGTATTGAGTTAGTGTACTTATATCAGTTCTATGATATTTTCGGTAATAAGGATCATGAGAAACCAAATATAATTTTACTTATAAACATTTGATTCTGTAGAATGTTTACTTTCTAAAAGCAATGAAAATATTTGGATTTTTAATTTAACCTTTTTCAACTATATTTTTCTTAAATAGATATTTTAAAAAATTGCAATAATCTATATTAATGATATTATTCAGTAAAACAAAGGTAATTTTTGAGAGAATTTTTTTTCCAATTTATTGTTAAGAGGCTAATCTTAAAAAAAAATTTTAGATATTTTTGTGTTATGTATGTTGAAAGGACAAATTTGTGGTGCTTGTATGGTATAATATCGACCAAAAAACCTTCAAATGCTGCAATATAACAGCCAAAAGTGGAAACTGTTCCTGAGCATGGTAATAATTATACTGATATTTTTTTTTTTTTTTTTAAATTCGTGATGTCTCTCTGCTTGGCGAAATAAGTTGGCACTTTAATATATATGTTCCAAATTTTGGAATGGTACGAGTACTGATTTAGCATTTGTTAGACAAACTTTGAAGTAATATATTTTCAAACATTAAGCTTCAGAGTGAGAATTCTGAATCTTTTTTCCTAATGTTGTTTCAATACTTTTTAAATGCATAATTAATGATAAGGAAATAACATGTCAATACATAACTCCAAATAGTGGGTGAACTAAAGTATATTCAACACTATACATACAATAGTTGGTAGAAATAGGTATTTATTAAGTGTTGGTATGTTCAGTGTAAAAAAAATCAAATATTTATATTAAAACAGAAGATAATGCTTTGTATATTTTAGAGGAACAGATTGTAGGAATTTTGAAATTAGTGTCAAATTCAAAAAGAAAACACTTTATCGATTTTATTTTGATGTAGTTATAAGTACATGCAAAGCAAATATTTATTAAGAGGGACTTCCAAGTGTACTGAAAACGTAATAACACTTTAGCGCAATGAAATCTCGTTATTTAGGTGTAAAACTTATTGAGAAAGTAAATTACTCATATAAATCCACCATGAAATGTCATAAATAGTCTAAACAGTTTTAAAATTACGAAAAAAACATGTATCGTTGCTTCCAGAATATGCTGATGTCATGTTTGGCAAGCTTTAACATAATGCTTGCAGATGGCCCACGTGTATGCATTCTAAGTATAAAGTTATAAATTATTACTTTAGAAGAAAATTATGACATATATGACGCTTAAATATATGTTAATACTTTATTTTATGAAAAAGAACATTTTTCTACACGAATAATGACTTTAATCACTTCAGAATCATTAATTCTGCTTTTTTTTGTCATATAAAATTATTTATTCACATGTCTGTACACATAAAGTAATATTTTTTGCTAAACATACATATTTGTTAATTATATTCTAAGAAAGAAACAATAGGTTTATGGTACCTGAAATAGGTTATAAATACTTTAGATTCAAAATTATTTAAATATCTAAAAAAAAAACCCGCGTCAAGCGTTGTTCTGTACTTTGTCGTACTTTCATTTGGATCATTTTTTTTGTTTTTTGTTTGTTTGAGTTGGGGTAGGAAAACACATGCCCTGAGAGGAACAGGGCATGACAGCTTTTTGATGATGTGACGAAAGGAAGAAATACTGCACTACTCGCAGTCGCTGTCAATAATATAAAGCTTATGACATTTATTTCTTTTTAGGTCGTGGACTAATATTTCCACATTTATATTAATTTTTTTATAATTCTCACTTAAAATATTTTCAGATAAAAGTATGTATTAATACTTTAGAAGGATGCCTAATATTTTACCGGAAAAAGAGACTAATATCACTCATGAAAGGCTCATAAAAATATAAGAAACATTTAAGAAAAAACTGACTCAATCTATACTAATAAAAGGAACTATTCAACTGTGTGTTTCACCTCTGCGGCCCAAACTAAGCAACCCAGAAGTATAAAACTTGGCACATAATTATTCTAGGTCCTGATGATGTGCACTACGAAGAGTTTTTTTCGAAATATCCTTTTGATTTTTTTAAATTAAATTTTTAAGCGATTTTTCATTTTTTTTTCAACAATGGGTTTTAGTTAGCTGTTTGGGCAACAGTCTCATTTGTTTTGCTTTCATTTGCGCTCGAATGCATGGCTCTTCAAGCTAAGTCTAGCCGCGGTAGCCGAGTGGTATGGGTATCGGACCGTGGCTTTCCTTGTCTCGAGTTCGAACCCAGTACCACTAAAGACCCGCCGTGTAGGGCAGCGATGCACGTTAAATCTGTCGAGAGCTGAAACGTCCTCCCGTTGGTGTGGTGTGGTAGTTAGGAGAGGGGGTTGCTAGCTCAGGTGTCGTCCACGTCACTTGACCATGGTTCAAAATTGCGTGGTCCGTCGCCAAAAGCCCTCGTGTAGCTGAACAATGCTACGTTAATATTCAATCAATCAAGCTAAGTCTATTTTATGATTCTAAATTTAATTGTTTTAAATACATTTCTGTTTTGCTTATATTTTATTTGTTATTTAGTGTGTGGTCAGAGTTGTTTTCATGTTAATAATTACTATTTTTTTTATAGTTATTCGAAATTAAATTGTAAATTGTATCTCGTACGTTTTTATGGTTTTCAGTTAATGTTTTCATTTTATTTACTTTAATGTACAGTTTTGTTTGCTTATAATTTTATTTGATTATTTCGAATCATTTCTGGGTTTAGATTGTTTAAAATAACACCTAAACAATCAACAAAAACAATGACAAGTGTTTGAGCTGTTGAAATTAAGCAATGAAACATTCCCTCGCAAAGTTGTCCCAATTGACGGTGATGGTTCCTGCCTTTTCAGTTCAATTTCTTATTTGTTTTGTGGTAATGTGCAATGCAGCTTTGTTCTTCCACAGGCTGTTGTTGGTTATATCATCAGTAACTTGGATAGATTTAAGGTATTTACCCATGATCATCAAGGGAACAACTACCCATCTCGCGAAGCTTATAAAACTGCCATGTTGAACCCTGTGATTTACGGCTTCGCTTCTGAGTTACAGGCTGCCTCAGAAGTGGTTTCTTGCCATTTCCAGATTTTTCGTAATGGACATCTCTGCTGTATTTGGGGAGCATTTTGAAACAGTTAAAAGTATAAGGTTCAGTGGCAAAACCTTGAGTTCCGTACACTTTGATGCCTATGTGTTTTCTTCTAATAATGAGGAATGGGAAATTTTTAAAAGCAACATTAAAGTTCCAGGAAAATAGAAGCAGATCAATCCTAAAATGCCACACAAAAGGAAAAGAAGTGTACGATATCGTACACATAAAGTTAGAGAAAACATAAGGAAACGGGAAAATGAAGCTCCACTAAAACACATAGGTCAAGGAGGAAATCAGACAGACTGAAAATGAAACGTTTAAGGGCCTTGGAGACTGTGCAAGAACAAGAAACAAGAAAGTCGAATTGTTTACAAATGATGCAAGGAAGGATCTCTGAAAGTGCTGAAGATCATGAAGAGAGACCTGAATGCCAGAGAAATGTCACACACCCTTCAAAAATGGCTATTTGGAACGATAAAGAAAATGCTGCCTATTCCTACAATCCATCAATAGATTACAAGTCTGATGCGTCATGTTCACTTGGACCCATGTCAATTACTTGCAAATTTTGCAGTGCAATGAAGTTTAAAGGTGAATCTCCTGGTTTATGTTGTAGTGGTGGGAAGGTGCATTTGCCTGTGTTCCACCTGAGCCACTACATACTTTTTTGTCATCTGACTCTGTATGTGCAAAGGTGTTTCAGAAGAATATAAGGCAGTACAACAGTTGCTTTCAAATGACTTCATTTGGCACTTTCAAGCAAGTAATTGAGACTGGATTTATGCTTACGTTTAAAGTTAAGGGTCAAGTTTACCACAGAATTGGTAGTATATTTCCTTGCCCTTGCGGAAGAACCTAAATTTCTACAGATTTATTTTATAGACAGTAATACCGAACAAGCTGAACACCGTTGCAAGATTGTACAACAAGTTAAGCAAGATTTAGTTTTGAAGTTGCAAGACATGTTATAACGTAATAATTCTTACATAAAAAGTTTCAAATCTTCAATCAAAAAACTTGGACCAGATTTTCGTATAATTATTCATGCGGATAAAGTTGCCGTTGGGGAACACAGCAGGCGTTTTAATGAATCTACGACACCTGAAGTAGCATTTTCCAAGGCAGGAGATCAACATGGAAAAAGCGATTTTATACCGGAAAAAATAAATAGTTCAATCCAAAAAATTGCTGACACGCACAGGTCCCATGATGTTCTACAATATCCTCTAATGTTTTGGCAGGTAGAAGATGGATATCACTTTCAACTACGTCAAAGGAACCCATCTATAGGTGCATTTACAGAGAGAAAGGTAACTGCTATGGATTTTTATGCATACATAATTATGCATCGTGCTTCCAGTTTCAGCATCATATTGCGTTCTAATGACCTTTTCCAACAGTACATTGTTTTTATGTTTGCAAAGATAAGAGTCTGAACGCTTGAGATACACTTAGTGCAATCAAAAGAAACTAAGAGTTGAGGAATATATTCATCTTAAGGATGCTGTTGTTAGTGAAGGTAATGTTTGTGATGTTGGCCAGTTGATCATCTTACCTTCCAGTTTTACGGGAAGTCCCAGATATATGCATGAGCGTACTCAAGGTGCAATGAATAATGTACAAAACTATGGCGACTCTGACCTTTTCATTACATTTACTTGCAATCCTACATGACCTGAGATTGCAAATGAATTATTTTTAGGTCAAAAACCACACAATCATCTTGATTTATTAGCAAGAGTTTTCCATGGAAAGCTTAAAATTCTTATGAACCTCATCACCAAGGAAAAGATTTTTGGAATTGTACTATGTTATACGTACACCATAGAATGACAGAAGCAAGGACTACCCCATGCATATATTCTGGTATGGCTTAAAGAAACATTACATGCGCACAAAGTGGATGACTTCATCAGTGTTCAAATACCGAATCCTGAAGAAAACCGAGAGCTTTTCAGCTGCATTACAACACAAATGATACATGGTCCTTGCAGAGTTATCAACCCTTTTTCTCCTTGCATGAAGGATGGAAGATGTACTAAAAGATATCCTCAGGATTTTTTAAAAGAAACCCAGACTGTCAAGAATGGATATCCACTTTATCACCGCAGAAAACCAGAAGATGGAGGATTTTCAACAGTTATCAAAGTTCGACATTCAGAAGTTGTAGTTGATAACAGGTGGATTTTCCCATACTTCCCTCTACTCTCAAGAATATTTTGTGCCCATATCAATGTTGAATATTGCAATTCCATCAAATCGATTAAGTATGTTTGCAAGTATATCGACAAAGGATCTGATATGGCCGTGTTTGTGACCAGTTCTGACGGTAATGCTCGCAATGAAGCTTACCAGTATTAAATGGGAAGGTACATCAGTAGTAATGAAGCTGTTTGGAGGATTCTGAACTTTCCCATTCATGAACTCTCTCTCTCTATCTTACAGTTATTCATTTAAGTGTCCACCTGGAAAACGGACAGAGAGTCTAATTCAATGAAGGCAATGCTGCTGAACGAGCTCGATATGCACCAGAAACAACTCTTACTGTTTTCTTCAAACTCTGTAATGAAGATGAGTTCCAAAGTATTACACTTGGGATAATAAAACCAAGATGTGGTGTCGACGAAAAATTGGTCTATCTTTATCTGACCTTCCTGGAATCAAGTCAACTGTGATGAAATTGGTCGAATTTATACAGTTCATCCCAAAAACAGTGAATGCTTTTATTTGCGGTTATTACTTCATGAAGTACCAAATCCTACGTCTTTTCAGTATCTGAAAACAATTGAAGGAATGATTTGTACCTATTACAAAGAAGCTTGCCAAGTTAGAGGTCTTCTAGAGAATGAAGAACACTGGAATGCGACTTTAGAAAAAGCTACTTTTGTGCATTCACCGCGAATGCTTTGTGATCTCTGCCGTCATGCTGCAAGTAAGTGCTATATCTAATTCCAATCAGCTATGCATCAACCACCAGGAGAGTCTTTCTGAAGATATTCTACACCAAGTAAGAATTAAATAGCGGAATATGGATTTGGAATTCAGTACTGATATACTTTGAAAGTTTTAGACAGAATAATACAGCTTTAAATTATTAACCTTTTTTATTTCAGCTTTTTTTCACATGATCAGCTTTAGGTGGGTTGTTCACGAGTCAGCAGAGTAGAAATTTTTTATATCTTTACTCCTAATGGTAAAATGGTTTACATTGTTTATCAAGAAGCTCTTCGCTGAAATCGATTTAGGATTTCTTTTCGAACTAGATTTTATATTCAATTGTTAA